>OX453263.1:4363656-4913656 GCA_949709985.1 Luffia ferchaultella
GAATTACTTTTCACAAGTACTTAATTCATTTACTAAGCCAATAGTCTCTCACGCATAGGTATATATATGTGGCTTCAATTGTTTGTAGTCACAGATAAGTCAATCTTATAGACCACGCTTTGACAGGGAGTAGCATTCGCCAAGGCTATGTAGTGACACTACATCACTAGTGAGCCGTCAGTTGGAAGCACGTCGGAAGCCATTAAATTGTCAATTTTGAACGAGCCAATGAAAACTAGCCGACCTCTCCCCGCACCCCGCCACTTTTTGGCGATTTCGTTTTCGTCTATAGGTTGACTGGTCTGTGGTTGTAGTGCTTTGTCTGCTGCTTTATCTTAGTCTGACACAAATAAAATTAAAAAAAAAACTATGTATTGAAGTGAATACGGCATAGTATTTACATTAAAAATAATCATGTAGTTAAAGTTTTAATTTAAAAAAAAATCTGCGCTGTCGATCGGTGCTTATTAATTTAAAAATGTGTTCGTAACAGTGATTATTGTCTTTATGTACATTTTTTATTATTATTAAAAAAAAAGTAATTTTCATATTCACTGTTACAAACACGAAATTGTGAATATTGCTTCGGACTATACATTCGACTGAGTTATAGAGCATGTATAGGATAAACTTTTTTTTAAAATAACATCTAGAATCTATGGTATGTGTATTTTATTAATGTGTTATTTTTCAAAAAAAAAATTACTCATTCCATCGGAAAATGAATTATAAAAATATATTTGTATCTTAGTGCAGCTAATCAATTATTTAATTAAGTTTAATTTTTTTCTTTTAATTCACTATTTATTTTGTGACTTGTATATCCATAGGAAAATATGAAATATTTTATAATTTAAAGTAGTAAATGTTTGCCAACCAATTTTAGTGTATTTACTCAAAAAATAAAATGTATGTCTCAGAGATGATAAGATGATTAACGAATTTCAGAGGAGAGCGATCTTTAAAAAAAAAAAAAAACAGTATAATGAAAACTTGTTTCTTTAAATACAGATTTTTTTTAAAATAATGACCCATAGTTAAAATAAATAATGTTAAAAAATATTATTTTAAACCTTATAGTTATTGCTGTGTACCTGCGAGGCACAGGTATTGCTTAAGACCTTATATTACTGGCGTATATATATGACCAAATGCCTAACTAAATATGAGATAATAAAAGAGAGCACTATGATTGCTTATTGAGCGTGCTGTTCTGCTTCAGTTGTGCTCGGTGAGCCTTCATAAATCTTGCGTCAACTGGATACAAGTTTCGCGGACCACGGTCAGCTACGATGGTGACGTACCTATCTATATGCTAGTAATTATTGTTCTTAACTTAAGACCCTTGTCGTTTGTACGACAAATGTTTTTTTTTTTAAATTGTACTCTAATAATCAAAAGTCACATTTGGTCGAACTACGTCATCGTATAAGTTTTTGCATGCCCGTGGTACTACCAGGGTTGTACTACCAGTTGGTCCACGGGGGATTTTTTTGCCTAGGGGCCTACTAGTTCAACTGGTTGTACAATGAGACATTTTTTACTTGCCTGTGGTACTACCAAGTCTTGATTTAGTTGAAAATTGTAACCATTGTCATCCATTAGGTTAGGTTATAAAATTAAATGTTTACAATTTTCAATTGACTCGAGACTTGGTAGTACCACAGGCAAGTAAAAAATGTGCCGTTGCACAACCAGTTGTTCATAGTTGGCCCTCTCGGTGGATCAACTGGTAGTACAACGCTGGTGGTACCACGGGCAAGTTGTGAATTTTTGATCTAATTTCGTTCAATTGAATTCGGTTTGTAAAGTTTTCTTTAGATATATTTTTTAAATATATATTTTCTTGTGTTAGAAAATTCCATTGAACTTTGAATGTAGCAGACTAGAAGACGCACGCATAAACAGACAGTCGAAGCATATTTTGTGACGTCATAACTAGTAAAATTTAGAAAAATCCTCAGAAATATAATAGCATGTGGTACCTATTAAAAAATATATTAATATAATTTAAAAAAAAAAAACTACATACCGAATTAAAATTAATAATTATTATATCGATTCTTAAAAGGCACTTATACGTGGTGTTTTTTTTTCATAATGGACCAAATTGATACATAAAGTTTCGACTAACAAGTGTAAAAAAAATTTAAAAAAATATACATAATTTTCCTTCAGAATGACAACTATTGATGGTTATTATCCCTTTGCGGCAGGTGGATGCCGTCGCTTCTAATCAATTCAATGACCACATTGACCTACTTTATTGTGCCTTATTTATTAGTATGTCTTATTTTAAATATTATTTTATGCTTGTTAATCCATACTTTCTCGTCTGTATCAATATGGTACTAGATTAATGATACTTTGAGTATTTGTCAATAAATAAAAGACATGCTGTGGAAAATTATACATTTTAGAGGAAATGAAAAGCAACTCAACGGTTGGTTTAAAAAAAATACATTAAATATAATTATTATTCAGTAACAGATAGCTAAAAGAATTCATAATAAATAGAAAAGAGATTGTATAGGTTTATTAAGACCCATTCCAGCGTCACTTTTTTAGCTGTAATTTTAAGCTCTGTTGATTCTACGCATTGTAGAATATATTCTAGGTTGAAAGTGCCTATGTGACTTTGGTTTATTCAGTACTGACCAGAATAAATCTATCGAATTACTAGTTTTTAATTCATCGTACGTATTAGGTACTATAGTTTGACCGAAACCACTGTACCGCGCCTTAGGTGTGTGCGCGGCGAGGAGGGAAGGCAGCTCATAAGCGTTGACGGATTGACAGAGCAGATCTGCCTCCCTCCGCCGCGCACGCACCTATGGCGCGGAACAGTGGTTTCGGTTAAACTATATATGTTGAAAATACTCTTATTTTTTATTTGATCTCATATGTGTGTTACTATTTAAATATGTATTAGCTATCGCTTTAATTACATCATATTACCTGTTCTCTAGCTCGCCCCATCGTCATCAGGAATTTTCATTTTCAAAATATAAATAAAATATTAAGTAATTATTAATTTAATCAATTATTTAATTTAAAAAATAAATGTCTATTTTTATTATTTTATTATTATTATTAATTTCGTCTTTGACGGATATCTCATAGACAGAAAAATAAAGAATTCTGTTATGAAGAAAATATAGTTTACTATACTATAGTTTAAAACATAGTTTAGTCAAATACCGCATATTCTTGGACCAATGCAATTTGCATTTATATAAGAATTATTTTTCTTGATGCGTACACAGAAAAATTAGAATTCTTATATCAATGCAAATTGCATTGGTCCAAGAATATGCAGTATTTGTATATATTGAAAACTATATTTTTTTCATAACAGAATTCTTTATTTTCTGTGTAGGGGATAGTCGCTGTCATTTCTCTCGATAGGTGGAACAGCTTCGGTACAGACATTATCAAACATGACTGAATGAAATATCCCTTATATTTATAAAATATCCCTTAAATATGCTTCTCTATGCAACTTGTGACTGTAAAAAGAACTGGTTTAATTTTATTCCCGAACAGTTCGATGTTGAAAAATAATAATTACTTTTACGTCGAAAAATCTTTTTAATCCAGCATTTAATAATAATAAAACTTTATTTTAAACGAGGTCCATATATTAGTAACACAAAAAACCTTATATTTATTGTTAGTAATACACATTTTAGCCTTATGTCTAGAAAGTCAGACAGATACGGAATACGGCTCCACCAATGCTACACAGTGTCAGTAACAGAGGGCCAAGTGTGAGTTTTTTACTATTAACTGTGTCGTATGCGTTTTTTATAATTTGTATGGAAACTCGTACAACACATCTAGCGGTCGTTTTTGGTAACTACGAGTTTCCATACAAATTACGGAAAACGCATACGACACAGTTAATAGTAAAAAAACTCGCAGCAGCTTCAATGGAAGTAAATTTCGCAATACGCGATTGACAAAAGTTTTGCGGACTTTAATACAGAGGACATTGTCGTGTTTGACAATGGCCGTATCTATCCTGGCGATGTTCACATGTATCAGAGTAAGCATTCTTATTTCCTTTGTATCGGACTGCAGGCGCGGTGCCGGTCCAAAGTTTTGGGGGGTAAACTTTTAAATTTTTAATTTAAATGAAAAGAAAACAATTTTTGGCAACTATTACCACCTGCAACACTAAGGTATCTTTAAAAAAGAAATACCTATGCGGGGTGTTTGGTTGAACGTAGTTCAAACTTCCAGAATGTGTAAAGCCTACCAAACAAAGTTAAAAAATTTCAAAAAAATAAGTTGATAACAATTAAACCTTATACATGTTTTTTTTTCTCAGTAACCGTTAGTTTGCGCAATATGCTCACTTGAAACTTTTTGTTTGGTTTGGTAAGTTGTACGCGCTCTATAAGTTTGGACTACGTTCACTCGAACACGGTAAATGTGAATCTGATGTACTTTTCTGCTGCTGTATACATTACATGCCTACATCTTATTGACAATTTCGAATTGTAACGTCTTTCTTTGCTGCTAATTCAATATTGGCGTTAGTCTGTCGTGACATAATGTTCTTGTAAACTAATATGTTTTGGTGGGGTGTGAGGGGGGGGGGGGCTACATTTTCTTTTTTTTTCTCTATTCCTTTCGGTTTTTCCTTTCTTTTATGAAATTTCGTGTTTTGCGGGATAGGGGGACAGAAGAAAACGTGATTTTATATTTTTTTTTAATATTATCCATCCACTTTCATATTAATAAGTCAATATTATTAAAGTCATAATATGAAATTGTATAAGCAATTTAATATCAACAATAGCAATAAAATTATCACATAATCCGAAAGAATATTTTTATAAATTTAATGTTGTGGATTAATGAAATATATCTGTAACAATTTTTCTTTCCTAGATAAAAGGTTAAATTTTTTATGTATGTCAAGCCGTTTGTGAGTTTTGTATTAATTTTTGAATTCTTTAGAGAATAATTTTATTGTAATTATATTCGCCGCGTATTATTAAAAACCAATGTTCTAGTGTAAATTTTAATGTGTATGATAGGTGAAAATATATTTAAAAAAAAATGAAATTAATATAACTTTAATATTTTCCGTGTGAATATATTATAAACGGTTTATTTTTTATTTTTTTTTTTTCATTTTAATAAAACCAGGTGTGGATGCCAAATTTTCAGACAACTTTCTTCCCATTTTTATATAAAACTATATTGCACTGTAGAGTTAGAGATATATAAAAATAAACGAAATGATGTATTCGCTTGATAGTTTTTACACTGAGGATAGAATAAAAAAATTTGTAAATACTTTGTCTAATTGTATAGGAAATTTTAATCACCTAATTGTATAGTCAATGGTTAAATAGAGGCATGAAATAAACAGAAATAATTATAATTAAAACTGATTTTTTTTTTTTAATTTTCATTAAATAATTTTCAAACTATACTAAGAATATACTAATGAGTTAATAAATATTTTTTTTTATAAGTTCGAAACCTATGTTTTAGTCAAATATTTTATTTTTATTTTATATATCAAAATATATGTTTTTTTTTTAATATGCAACATAAAATTATCAGTCATAATTACTGTTTAAATGGAAAATGCTTTCATTATAATATTTTTTTCTTTAATGAATTCATTTTGAATATTGGTTAATATTAGTTTAATTTTGTATTAATTTAAAAAAATATAAGAAATGGACATTACTATTGCACTATTCATATAATCTCCACCATTAGACACACACTAGCAACCTCCACCATTACGTTTTACCAAATATGTAATTTTTTTTTCATTTGTTTGTACACCGACTGACATTTTATTTATCTCATGTAAATTGGCGCAGATATTCAATACGTAGCATCCATACATGACATTAAAATTGCGATTATGTCGTTATCATCTACCAACCCGCACTGGAGCAGCGTGGTGGATTAAGCTTCGAGCACCCTCATCACTTGGAAAGCCTTCGCAGTGGAGTTGATGTGGTATATTGTGAAAGGGTTGTTTCTTAGCGAGTAAAGTTTTTATTTTTAGAGTTTCGTGCTTCAAAATAGAAAAAAGGACTCGTATACAATCACGCCATTGTCCGTTTTTTGTGTCTGTCTGTCAAGGCCTTAATTCTGAAGAAAGTATGGAGGAGTCAAGAATGAATTGATATCAAATATTTCGGTCTATGGTCCCTTGCAACTGTAAAAAAAAAACTAAAACAACGCAACCAAAAAATAGGGCCATTTATGCCGAATATTTTGACACTCGCAAATAAATCATAACCTATATGGTGAAATGAAATTTATCAAGAAAGTCTCGCAGCGCAATAAAGAAAAAAAATCGAAAATCAATTTAATTTGTAGTTAAAACATTTTTTTGCAATTATCTATTTTTCTATTTACATGCTTTTCCGTGTCATGTGTGATAAATATGTTGTTCAACAAACAATACGGAACCATCATAGCGCGATTTTGTCTCGTGCTTTTTATTCACAATTTTGTCGACAGTAGGTACATTATTTTGCTACTGTTGTTGTAAGACAAAATTTTTGCAAGCGTAGACATGCTGCATACTTTTATGTGCGTCGATTTATACAGACGATGAAGTATGGACCGACATGTGTAATTATTTTTTAAATTCAAATAACCGACATGAGTTTTTTTCGCAATAACGCCTATGGTTAGTGGTTGGCTGGTGGATGTCTGCAATGGTAACTAGCAAATAATGTAGGTCAACGCGTCGTTCGTTGACCACGTCTAATCTCTCACTGTATAAGCAATATTAATCAGTCATAATTTTGAAGAAAAATCTTTTAAGTAATTTAACTTTTTAATATTTGTTAGTTGATGATTTATTATTGCAATTAATTTAGTCAAATATGGAATGTACTTCTTCACAGCCCATTTTTACCCCACTGCAGGGGCTTAGGCCTTCCCCAGGGTGAGAGGGCTTGGAGCTTAAATCCACCACGCTGCTCTACTGCGGGTTGGGGATTGTAACGACCGCCATCTATTGACAGCATCCGGGACCGACTACTTAACGTGCTCTCCGAGGCACGGAGTCAGTGATAGTTATGTACTTAAATCGGAAAAACTCATTGGTACACGCCCGGATTCGGACCATGGCCCTATGGCCTTATAAATTTGAGACAGGTTCGTTGCGCTTTGGGCTATCACGACACGATATGGAATGTACACCGGGTATAATTACTACAACCACACCCCGTTACATCGAGCCACCGATGTAATATAATTTAATATGTTATCGTTTTAAGATAATTCGTCCTCCACGATGTATTATTTGTAAGTGAATGCCGTGCCAATAAGGAAACGATTCGAAAATGGCGTCCGTTGTATTAGCAAACATCGTTCTGTCTTACTCGCACGCATGACTGTGCACCAAGCGGCAAATACAACGGTCGCCATTTTGGATTAGTTTCTTAATTTGCGCACTTTAAATAAAATATGTGTATGTGATTTTTTTAGTACACCCAGTAAGTTAATATATTATAGTTACTTTAAACTAGTTTGTTGGGTATGTTTTCCAAGTAAATAGAAAATGTCGGTACCGCCACAGACATCGGAATAGATTAGAAATGTCATGGGTACGCGTGTCATCGAATGCGTGTTTATATGTGCTTATTGGCAAACACGGTTGCTATCATATCGTCTTCAACATTTTCGACGATTATGTCTCTGCGATAATGTATTTTAAAGCCGTAAGATGGCGAGTCTCAGTCCGCGAGGTTCCCGCGCGCCGGTCTTCAACCCTGCGAAATTGCGTTTGAAATTTTCGATACTGTGAAGTGACGTTTATGACTATTAAAACCGAACGCTGCTGTCGAATTAATTTACTCTATAGCAAAAAAAGCTCAAACACAAATCCTATATTATATAGACCCATAAATACATTACTCCTTCTTTGCGTCGCGCAGTCGGCTAAAAAGAAAATACTATGAAAGCTATGCTACAGTTTGGTCGTGAAATAAAATAAACCAAAGTTGTTAGACAAATTCTACTATAGATGGCAACAAAATTTCGTAAGGCGTACCTAGCCAGTTTTGTTAATATTGTACTAGAAAAATCATATACATATTTATCTTTTACCATACATTAGTGTGTATATAATCAACAAGTGAATATATGACTTAATATGAAGTTGAAAATGGCGCTAACATAAATTTACGCTAATTGAGGCGTTATTGTATGAACAAATATGGTTGATATTGCTTAACAACGTCTGCAAGGGCGCGTCCTGACCTATGTGATAGTGAGTCACTTACTGTATCCGGTGTTAAGCCCATACTAACATAATAATACATCTCACACAGCGCCATCTAGTCTCGAAGTAAGCAACTATTATGCTTGTATTATGAGGTACTGGACAACTGATATACATACTTAAATATTCTTTATAACATATACATACCTATATGTAAAAATATTTCATACCCAGACATAGAACGAAATGAACATGTTCTTGCACACAAATATTTGTCGCGAGTGGGAATCGAACCCGCGACCTTTGGCTCCGCATTTAGGGTCTCAAACTACTCGGCCAGTTGGTCAGTCATTTATATCAAAGTATTGTTTATGTCCCCACTAAGCTAGACAGTATATTGATCTACTTTCGTACTAGCTTTCCGCCCTTGACTCCACTCGCGTAGACTATACAGTATCGAGACCCCTTTTTCCAAGATAAAAAATAGCCTCTCTCACTGTGCTTATAAACTATATCTATGCAAAAAATTATAGTAGTCACGGTACAACTGTGTAGTCTACGCGAGCGGAACCGCGGGCGGAAAGCTAGTTTGAATATACGATATAGTACATGTTACTCGCTGATAATGTAGCTTTCTATAGGTGAAAGAATTTTTTAAATCAGTTGATTAGTTTTTGAGTTTATCCGTAACAAACAAAAAATCAAAATCTTTCCGCTTTATAATATTAGTATATAACAAACTTATAACACCCCTCTTTTTTCGTCGGGGGTTAAAAAGACGCCGGCGGAGACACGGAAGTGACTCACTACAATCCCATATCTAAGTATGTCCTAAGACGCGTATTTGTATGTCGTGCAACGTTTCCCACTTTGTATGGAGGATGTATGATGTATTTAGCAAACTATATTATTGTGCCGCTATATAACGTGGATTTGTAAGCGTAATAAAGATTGTAAATATACCTATTGACATATAAATTATTGTATTTCGTAATAAAATAATGAACATGAAATGCTTTTTGTTTTATCGTCTCTTATTCGAATACCCAATTTGATATACAGGGTGTTTTTTCAGCAGCTTCCTTTGATGACTTTAATCTTTTAATGAAAATAATCGTTTTTTATTCCTTCTGGTATCCCTCAGTGCTAAAACATTGAAATATGGTGCAACAAAGTTATCGTATTGCCTTGAGGATGCGTGGACGACGGACAATTGCGTCTGTTGGCGGCCGCCGGCAGGATACGTCTCCCACAGTCACCCCTTTCTCGTGCATAGTAATTATGTCAAATTTAGGAACCATGCTGTTTAAATATTGTAAAAATTTTACATAGCTATTTTTTTTTTTCAAAATACCTAAAGCCTTGAAACAATTTTGAGTGTTGAAACATCTCTGTAGAGTGACTGGCAGCTTAAGGGTGGCAACATTGACACTGATATCACTTTCACCTGCACCGATTAAAAATAGAATTATTAAAACTATGTAATGTGATAGATGCAGATTTATCACATCTGATTGCAAATTGCTCTAAATTTACTATAAAGAGATTTTTTTTTTTCAAAATTGGATAATTGTCATATGAATCCATCCATCCATCAGCCCACATTCGTCCACTGCTGGACATAGGCCAAAGAAGAAAGGTTCTTGAGACTACGAACCGACAAACGTAGTGTGGGACGTCCTTCGGCTCGCTGGACCGACGATAAAGCTAGTTGCCTGTGATATGAATGCTTGCATCCAATTATACTCAAACACGTTTTGGGAAATCCTAAGATTTTTTCATTACTATGTGAGTTAATTAATGAAACATTGAAATAAATATAATAAATTCTTTTCTTAATATTACTACTCATTATCTTGAGGTAGGTACCTATCGTTGGTACCATCATAATGTGGGTACCTATTTACTTTATTTTTTAATATTTGATCTGGATACCTGTATTTGAAATGACGCTTACACTGATGAAAAATTTACAGTTGCCATGGAAATCGGTACACAAAGAAAAATAAAATATTTCATGTTTATTGTGTCACAAGTTTATTCTTTGTGTTAATTTTGAAATTATTATATTTTTAACCAGAGAGTTTCATAATAAAACAGTTAATGGATTTGAAACATAAATATGTTAGAAAATGTCTCTTCCAAAGTAAATAGAATTTTTCAAATTCTCAACTTTTTCAATGCCACCGTTCAATACAAACCCAAAATCGTTTCTATTGTTATACCTAGGTACATATATTTTGAAAAATGTGCTGTAGAGCTTGCGGAAAAATATTGAGATGTATATTTTGCATTAGTTTGTGCATTTGTTTACTGCAAATGTGTGGTGTAGATGTAGCAGACGACTGCTGCGAATGTTGTGATGATTAACTGCTCACAGAATAGCTGCTACTTTTAACAGTGAGAATAGCTGCTACTTATAACACAGGAATATTGTGTGCAGCGCAGTTGTGAAAATATAGCTACAAGCAAAGTGTAGCGATCGTTTCTATCATAAATTGCGGTTACTGGAACAACATCAAGACAGTTATTGAAGAAATCTAGAATGATATGTTTTTTAATTGATTCAGGTAGTTTTATTAATATTTGTAAATAAAGTTCTTTATTAATTCCAATTGAAGTTTTTAAGTAGGTACCTCTCTAGCTCTTTGTACCTAGGTGAAGTACAAGTACCTATCTTCTAGAATGGCTGATGTGTGTATTTTTAAACAGATATTATTCAATTTAAATGAATTTAGAATATAATAAGTTATTATAATAATATAATAACTCCGTGCTTGGGTGTAAAATATGCATATACGAGTATGTATATATTTTAAAGAATGTTTAAGTATGTATATCAGTTGTCTAGTAATACAATACAAGCGTAATACTTACGTTGGGACTAGATGGCGCTGTGTGAGATATCCACGGGATGTCCCATGTATTATTATAATTTTGTTATAGCTGTGATGGCACAAAGATAACACAAATGTAGTGAGTTCGATTCCCGCCATATTAGCCGCATTGGTGTAAGTATTCACAAGAAACGTAAGTAGGTAGTACGTAGTTATATGAATAATTTTAATTTAGGTAACTACGCAATTCAATTTTCAGAATCGACCCACGGAATCTGAACTCCTGAGCAAGAGCCGACCCACTATCAGAAGATAGTAATATAGATAATAGTGAATATTAGCTTAGTCATTAAAAATAATATATCAAATTTTGTTTAAAGAACATTTTTGTCTTGGCCTCTCCCCAAACGATGACGCTGGTTTCTGTGATGGGTTCATGCACACAAATATTTGTCCTGCGCGGAATTCAAACCCACGCGACCCTTAGTACGTAGAATCGTATAGCATTCTCGAATGACTCTCTGACTTTGGTAAGGGGCAAAGAGCGAGTTTCCGATTTTTTCGAGTCGCGTCTGAAATCGAAGGAAACATGGCGACTAAATTACAGACTTTTACCGGAGTGTCACGTTACACGGCGATGGCGGTTAACGAAGTTTTGAGACGTGACAGGAGGTCTACTCTGGTTTTCCCCCACCGAAGTTTCGGGCCCGAACGAAGTTCGACCGAATCGGAGCAGTGTAAGCTACTCTAATTTACTATCGGGCGCGGACACTTCGATCGGAACCCACAGTCTAATTTTCGGAACAGACGAATTGCGAAATGAACGAATGAAATGATCGTCTTTGTTTAACCAACTAAATTAAATAGTACCATTTCAACGTGTATTGATAGCGGACTAAGTACCTTTTCAAATTTATATCGTAATTTATCAGCTGGAAGTTTTTGTTATGAAGGTCGAGGTATGTTATGTGCACAGGTTATGTGTATTCAGGGAGTAGGTATATTGTATTATTTAGAACAACACGGACCACCGCACCGTCCCGAGTTTTTTTTGTATTTGTGAGTTATGACCACTTACGAACTCGTGAATGTTTATGTTGAGAAGTGAATACAACGAGCAGTTGTTTGAAATGTTACACGATAAGTCAATATATACGATACCTATATATTTACTGAGAAGATGGGATGCATTCAATATAGTGTTAATATCATACAGGCAAGTAGATCTGTTGGCCGTAGCCCCATCAAAGTTTGTGCCCATAAAGCCGAAATCGAGAATGTGCCTCGCGCCCCGCACCGAGCAAAATGCACCGGCATCAACTTCAGAGCGAACTAGAAGCTTGGCGTTAGTAGCGTACTTTGTTAACGGGGTCATTGGAATCCCGTTTTCTATTCAGAGGTTGCAGTGGCACAATTTCTTGGCATAATTCTTCAATGATTCCCGAATAAGTCTATAATTGCTTACAAATTCATAGTCGGGAATCGAATTAATTTTATAGGTTTCCCGTTGATGGTCGCGACGTCTCCTTCACTCTACATGTTCCTCACAAAAAGCTTTCACTCACAACATAAACTTTACCATGTTTATACATTCCAATAATTAAATAATTAACAATCCGAAAATCCCAAGGTAGCTATTTAGATGTCGTGGCAATCGCTTGAAAATCACGATAAAACTTGTGTCAAATTCAATATTTCGTCATAAGTTACGGGCGACTAGAGTAGGGTTTCGATAATAAACGCGTCATACATTTTCGGTCGGATCCGATGTTTGAACGAATGGGAATGATAGTAAGAATCACCCGAAATATCGGCCGAAACTTCGTTTTTCGTGAAACTAGAGTAGACCTCCAGCGCCGGTATCACTCACGATATAACCGCCGAACACAACGGATCGACGACAGTTATTACATTAAAAGGAAAACTCACTCCATAACCACAGTACCGAACGACCGGATCATGTACCTTCCAAGGTCTCGCAGAGTAAGCATCGCGAAAGGTACGCGTAGTGTCAGTGTGTCACACAAAGTTTATGAACTAAACGTGCAAATCAGACAAATAACTATCAGTGTGGAGGGTATTTAATCTAGCACTGATCTCGTCAGCTTATACAAGGAACCTGTGCAGGCCGGGACGGCTTTCGCCATTCCCGGGACTCTCGCTATCAGGAACTCAAGGTCAGTTTCAACCCAGTACTCCATCTCACTTTCAGCCCAACCACGCATGTGAGTCCACTCTTGTGGTCACATAAATAAATATCCATACAGAAACGGTCCGCTGTAAGTATATTTATACATAGAGCGGCGATGCGCGCGTGACCCCTCATCATAGACGGTTCACGCACGCTCAGCCAGGGTAAGAACTGGTTTGCGCCGGTGCAGTTGGCGTATAACGGACAGGGCTGCGGCTGCGGCGCACGCATTCAACGCGATTCATAAAGAATTTTCGAGTGGTTTTCTTGAAGAATTATGGATTTTATCACTTCAGTGTTTAAAATAAAATAATATCGATTAAAGTAGTAAAACATTTAAAAAAACAACAACAAATTGTTTAGAGTCACTCATTTATAAGTGACTAGCGACCGCCCGCAGCTTCGCCTGCGTAGACTACACATTCCTGTTAAAGTGATCTATTCATAGAATCTATTATTAAAATTCGAGATGGTTTCTGTGTACTTTTTGCTGATATAAATTTTGATTACTGTCATATAAACTTTTGACTCCTACCTCCCCCTTAAAATTTGAAAATAAAAAACTGAAACACGTCGTTACTTATTTATGATCAGAGGTCGTGCTCGGCTCCTCCGCCCGGGTGGACTACAGAAACGTTCCCCATCGCGTTCTCCCTCCCCTCCCCTTTCCTAACACTCTATTCCTAGATAACTAACGTATTTAATTTAATAAGGATTCAAATCATGTTTAAAAAACACCTTAGCAAATAGTGCATTATGTTAGAATAAATTTGATTGCCATAAAAGAGGTTATAGTAAACCAACCTTAACAGATAGGTACACTTATGCTGCCGCAGACTTTTGGTTACAACTTCCAAAGGGGAACAATCCCGTCATACATGATTTTTGATTAACATCAACCGTTTACGCAGCGCGCGCAACGGAAGCTCTCAAAAAGAATGTTTTTCCCCGTTTTTGCAACATTTTTCGTTGGTGCTCCGCTCCTATTGGTCGTAGCTCATTTAGTAATAGCCTATAGCCTTTCTCGATAAATGGACTATCCAACACAAAAACAATTTTTCATTTCGAACCAGTAGTTCTTGAGGTTAGCTCGTTCAAATAAACAAACAAACAAACTCTTCAGCTTTATAATATTACTAGCGACCGCCCGCAGCCTCGCCTGCGTAGACTAAACATTCCTGTTAAAGTGATCTATTATTAACATTCGAGATTGTTCCTGCGTACTTTTTGCTAATATAAATTTTGGTTACTGTCATACAAACTTATGACTCCCACCTCCCCCTTAAAATTTGAAAATAAAGAACTCTGAAACACGTCGTTACTTATTTATGATTAGCGGTCGTGCCCGACTCCGCCCGGGTGGACTACAGAAACGTTCCCCATCACGTTCTCCCTCCCCTCCCCTTTCCTATCACTCCATTCCTAGGTAACTAATGTATTTAATTTAATAAGAATTCATAACATGTTTAAAAAACATCTTTGCAAATAGTGCATTATGTTAGAATAAATTTGATTGCACTAAAAAAAGGTATAGTAAACCAACCTTAACAGATACACATATGCTGTCGCGGACTTTTAGTTAGAACTTTCAAAGGGGAACAATCCCATCATACATGAATTTTGGTTAACATCAACCGTTTACGTAGCGCACGCAACGGAAGCTCTCAAAAAGAATATTTTTTCCCGTTTTTGCAACATTTTTTGTTGCTGCTCCGCTACTATCGGTCGTAGCTGATATAATAATAGCATATAGCCTTCCTCGATAAATGGACTATCCAACACAAAAAGAATTTCTCAATTCGAATCAGTAGTTCCTGAGATTTGCGCGTTCAAACAAACAAACAAACAAACTCTTCAGCTTTATAATATTAGTATAGATATATACCTAGATTTTATTTTAGGATGTGTCAAATTACACTAATCATTAAAACTTTTTCGAATATACGAGGCATGTTTTTTAAGTAAGTACCGTTTTGCGATTCCGCCGCCGCAGCGCTACGGTCGGCGTTCCGCGCATACGCGCTGGTTACCTACATCTCTTGTCTACGCACTGACGCCATTACAGTCTGATTCTTCATTGTTATGCGATGTTTACTGAGTATTTAAGATGCCTCCGACAATCGTGAGTCCCGCCGATTGTGAAGTATGGGCTGTTAGAAGATTTCGTAGTGCTAAAGGCGTAAAATCGAAAACGGTACTTACTTAAAAAACATCCCTCGTACATTTTACTGTGTGCTTACCTTATTTTATTTTTGTCTCTAATCCATTTAACGTGTAACATTTGTCAATTCTATGAGAATAGGAATAAAGTTCGTACGTCGTTAGAGAGCTTGGACTCTGTATGGATATGGCACACCGGTTAAATAGCAGATTCATAGATTTTCGATCGTTTCGAAGTATGAAACGACCGAAAACGTAAGCAAAATGACAGACCATTTTATTTTAATAATTAGAAAAACTCTTTTCCCTTATACATTTTAGTACCAAAAGTTATTGCATGCTAGTGATCGTATAACTTCCAGGGTAATAATAATACATGGGACTTCCCACACAGCTTCATCTAGTCCCAAAGTAAGCAAGTATTATGCTTGTGTTATGGGTTACTAGACAACTGATATACATACTTAAATATTCTTTATAATATATACATGTATAAATATTTTTGCGAAGACACCACATACATATAACAACGAAGACCCGGTACCAATATCAATATTCATCATATTAATACTGACCCGACCTGGGATTCGAACCCGAGACCTCCAGCTTCGTAGGCAGGGTCGCTACCCACTAGGCTAAGCGGTCGTCAATAAAGCGGTCGGGTATATTATGACACCAACAAAAAACTTATTATTGTTATTGTAATGGAAAACAAAGTTTATTTACCAGAACTTAAATTTTTTTTAATCCGATTTTTTTATTATTCCAATATAATTACTTTTTTGTGTATATGTTAAAATGAATTTAACAAATTAAATTAAAAAATAGGCTGGAACGAATTTAGGGTGCCAACCTTCTTTGATAGGTAAGTTTATTAATATATGTTATAGAAGGTATTCAATATGGACTGACCGATTAGCCGAGTGATAAGACACCCCAACTACGGATCCTTCGATTTCGATTCCCGCCCGGGACAAATATTTATGTGATGAACATGTCTATTTGTTCCGGGTCTACGTTTAAAATATCTATATATGTATTATAAAAAAAATTAAGAATATTTAAGTATGTTATCAATTGTCTGGTAAGCATAGTACAAGCTTCGCTTAGTTTGGGACTAGATGGCGCTGCGTGGTATGTCTCAGATATTATTTATTTATTAATATTTCCCTTGAGAAAAAATTGTGTGGCTCACAAGGTAGATCGGGATCTATGACTTACTATGACCGACGATGTAAACACACGCGTCGTGTTACTGCGGTGTCCTACACTGTGTATTGAATCAAATCTTATCTTTCATATTTACCTTGATAACTGCTATCAGATATATGTACGTATAGATAAAACAGTTATGTCGTGTCCACTTTTTATTAGACGTACTTAGAAATCGAAGGTATTTGACGAATTTCGTACGAAAAATGTGTTGTTGCTGCAATTGTGATTGTGGCAGTTGTGGGAAAATTTTGAGATGCCTACTTTGCGTCACGTTGTGCGTGTTTCTACTGAGAATGTGCGGCGTGGAAGTTGACGATGGCTGCTGCGGAGGCGAAGGGGAAGAATAACTGCAGAATCAACATAAAAGCTCAAAACTGAAGTTGTGTCGACCGCGTAACTGCTTGACCAGTAACGGTGTAATCGAAACGAGGCATACTTCCCGTTACGTGACATATTGAATTTTTAAAATATATTGTATTAAAAAAAAAATTTCTTATTTAATTTTTTTATTTACGTATAGACAGAAACTGAAAGCTGTTACCGAGGAATGGGAGAACTTATATTGCAATCAAACTTTATGGCTGATCCGAAAGTAGGCACAAGTCGCGTCGTAATAACCAGTTTTAGGTGTAGCGGGACGCAGTGGAGCGAGGTGTCTATGACTGTACCTGCTCAAGCCCGCTTATAGCGTTGTATTCAGATCCGCCATAAAGTTTGACGCGATCTGTAATACGGCGACAAGGAGCACGAGGTAATAAATAGTTTCGTGACGTGATATATTGAATTTTCTAAATAATTAGTATTAAAAAAAATGTTACCTACTTATTTTTTTATTTGTGTATGGAACGAAACTGAAAGCTCCTACTGAGGAATGGGAGAACTTTTTATTGCGACTATACTAATTTAGTTAAAGTGAGTCTTGGTAATACGGTAATAGGAGCGCGAGGTTATAAATATAGTCCGGGCGTGTACCAATGAGTTTTTCTGACTTAAGTACACAATATCACTGACACCGTGCTTCGGAGGGCACGTTAAGCAGTCGGTCCCGGACGCTGTCAATAGATGGCGGTCGTTACAGTTCCCAACCCGCAGTGGAGCAGCGTGGTGGACTTAAGCTCAAAGCTTCCTCCTCACCCTGGGGGAGGCCTAAGCCCCTGCAGTGGGGTAAGAATGGGCTGATGATGATGATGATGAGGTATGTCTCTATACTCCTATCAGGAGAGCTTAGCAGGAGCTGAAGAAAACGATATTTTTACCTGACAACAGAGAAATTGGGTAATGTGTATCTCGCGTATGAGGGTGGGTGAATGTGTGTGACTGAGGGTGTATATGTGTGTATATATTGTTATTGCTGTAAGGAGAGTAATATTTTTCGCCCATTTAAGTATTGATATATATGCTAATAACCGATTTCATTAAATGAGGCGTATTTTCTACGGGAGTGTAGCTCAGTGAATATCAATAATGACTCAATATAGCGCAGGCTAGATGCCATAACGTACCGCAGACGAAGTACGTTAAGATTCTTTAAGTAGAACATCTTCGAGATAAATACGCGACACAAGTGGGAAGAAGCGGTGCGGTGGGGCAGAGGACGCTTACCGTCGATCTCTATAGCGAGGGCCGGCGGAGCAGAGTTAGCACTATGGTTAGCACGTCATACAGCTCATGCGCTCCTGCAGTAGAGATATTTGTTCGTAGCTATACGACGTCGACATCCCTATACGCGTCTCGCTAAATTTTAGTAAAACGGCGTAGGGAAGATGTCTTACTTACTCGGGGCCGCGCGCTCCAAGTACTTTGACGCAGAAGCGAAGCATCAAACCAACCTATACCTATAAATCAATGGTGTCCCGCATATGCAAATAGCGCCCCACCTGTTGTATGGTACGTCACTGATCCATACGCTGTGATCTAAACATCCAAAATTTAAAACGGTATGGTATTCAAATCAGTAGCCATTTTCAATAATGTTTAAAACCTTCCAACATTTTTGGCAAATCATTTGTATTTTTCAAATGGTGAATATAAAAACCGGCCAAGAGCGTGTTGGACTCGCACACAAAAGGGTTCCGTATCCCATACAGTATAAAAAACACGTTTTTTTGTATGGGGGCCGCTTTTAAATTTTAACCTTTAATAGATTTTTAGTTTAGTTTAATTTAATAGATTTAATAGAATTTGATCGATATATTCTTATTTGTTGTTATGACGGCCATACTATACACACTGTAAAAATTTCAAATGTTTAACGATTCAGATGCTACAACCCTGTGACAGGCGGACGGATGGACAGCGGAGTCTTCGTAATAGGGTTACCTCTAAAATGATAATCTCGAGATTAAAAACACAATTATATTAATATCAAATATATTAAACATTGAGATTATGTAAAAAATATTTAGAATCTTATTTAAATCCTATTAACTTCTTATATACAAATTGTATGATTATGACTGAGTACAATTTCCAAGAGAACTAAAAGCGTTTTCAATCAATTCTTCCATTTTATTGTCTGAAACAAAATTATAATAAGAACAATTTTAATTTAGGTATGATTTAAATCTAAAAACAAATAATCGGTTCGAACCAATTTCATATTTTTTCCGAAAATACAGCCCAATCTATTTCTTCTTCATAAAATTAAAAAAAAAAAACTTTAATTCCCTAATTTGCTTAGTAATATTTTTCCAAAACTCGCTTAATGAAATATCCCTGTGACGTAATCTAGACAGATGTTTACTATTTGCATTATCTTAGACTAAATAAAGTCATTATATTTTTATTGATTTATGAGGATTATAATTTCATTTGACATAGGTAATTAGGTAGTGCCTTTATCTTAATATCTTTTATTTACTTTTTGCTTTTGTTTTTTAATCTGGAAAGCGGCGCAGTAATACAAACGTCCGGATGACGTCACAGGGACAATTTGAACATCAGACTAATTTTCATAAATATCTGGCAAATTCGTAAATAGCTGAAATTTACATTTTGATAGGTCATTCTAGAACCTTATTCCTCTCAAACTTAAAAAAATTTCATCCAATCCATTGAGTCACCTCTATTTCACCCCTTTAGCTAGTCAAGGTGGTAATCTAAGAGAGCGCGATAAAGGCACCTACACCATTATAGCAACAGGAAAACGTTAATAATGGCGCGAAGGTCTGAATCTTCATACAAACGTTGGAGTACCACACTTTCCTTTCGCATGAAATATCAAATACGTTTGATAATGTTTCCTCAACTATATAATTTTTTTTTTTATTTTTTTTTAAACAGCCTCTTTCAATGCCAACAGGATACATCAATTACTGAGTCTACGCCAAAACAAAGTCAAAATAAAACAAATAACTAGATCTCCACAAGCGACTATTTCAAAATCATTCAGGGCACCGCAATCTGAACTACTTTCATGCGGAGTTTCATACTTTGGTACGTACAGTCTAGTACCTAGGTACATATAAGTCGGTGTTTAACCTTATAGAGACCTCAAGTCGGTAAACTCGATATTAGTATGAAATTGATATTCATGTGGACCTCTCGGGTGTGGCGCTGCCGATGGCCGTGGGGTGGAGTCGTGTACCACCTTCTCGATTTTGATGGCGGAAAATTCAAACCTCTCGCGAACCAAAGTATCCACACTTTATGGTTTTTATTATTGATATGAAAACATTAACTAAAACAAATGTAGCTACCAAAAAACGTTCTTAAGAGACTGTCGTAACTTTTGTAGTTCTGTATGGACTCGTAAAATTTAAAAAATGGCCAAGTCGAGTCGGACTCGCACACAAAGGATTCCGTACCACCGTACAATATTTAAAAAAAAAATACGTTTCATGTATAGGGACTTCCTTTAATTTTTAACTTTATTTTATTTGTTCTTATAGGTGCTATAGTAGTACATACTACATGAAAGTTTCAAGTGTAAGCAAGTGTTAAGCAATGATCTCACAACCACCAATCACCAGAAACGTCGAAACTGGTCGAAATAAACGCGTTTCTTGTATGGGAACCCCCTTTAATTTTTAACTTTATTTCATTTTTATTATTTGTTGTTGTAGCGGCTTTAACAATACATATTCTGTGAAAATTTCAAGTGTCTACATATTACGGTTCAGACGATAACAGCCCTGTGATAGACGGACGGACGTGCAACGGAGGCTTAGTAATAAGGTACCTTTTGGTCTCGGAACTCTAAAAATATAGTCAGGAAGAATAATATGTTCACCTTGTTTTATAGCATCAACGGATTCTGTTTATTTAATAAGAAGCAGAATCCAATGATCAAGACCACTGATGATGATGATATTGAAATTATCAAAAAACTCTATGAAGTTAAACACCGACTTATATGTACCTAGGTTCTAGACTGTACGTACCACAGTATGAAACTCCGCACGAAAGTTGTTCAGATCGCGGTGCTCTGAACGACTTTGAAATAATCGCTTGTTTGTGGACCGCCTGTCAGTGTAGTCGATTGACATTATTGTGTATTTTGGAAAAATATCCGAGAAAAATGCCTTGCTGTGCCTTTAAAAATTGTAAAAAAACACCCGGAACTCTAAAAAGGCAGACAGGATTACTTATCATACGTAACTTCATAACATTTTATTTTTGCCAAATAATGAATGTTTTTATTTCAATAACAAAAACCGTTAAGTGCCGTACTTTGGTTCGCAAAAGTTTTGAATTTTCCGCCATCGAAATTGCAATCGAGTATTTTCGGACACGTTCGGCCATTCTCGTTTGCGTTCCGTGCGCCGTACAATGTGTAGGGATCTACGCGTCTAATACATTAAGTTGCTGAGGTTATCACAATAAATATTTCCTATACATTTCATAAAGATATGTTAGTATCCTATTATGATATACTATACAAGGTGAAATTTTGACAAACATCCAAATTTTAATATAATAATCTTTGGTAAAAACCGATGGCCGTCTTGTTTCCTTTATTGAGAAATGACTACACAAACCTTTCCCGAAAAAGCAAATAGTCAAGTCACCATTTACGGCCACTGCACGCTCCGCCCCGTTTCGATCTCAAGGTCTCGGGCGCGTCGTGAAAAAGAAGCCAACCAAACTTTATAAAATAACGCTGTAGATAAAATAATTTAGTATTAAAATGTTACCTATATTTATTATTACATAATGAGGTCTATTGGTGTCACCTAACATCTAGATTTTTTGTGCATGGTTGTTAAAATTTCACCCTGTTCAAAAGTAAAGAGTTTCTAGAGTTCGTACTTTTATACACATAGTATTACTTACAAGATCTCTTAGTGTATTTTCAGCTAAAATGTATTCTTCGGACTGTGGTTTCAAAGTCATTTTGTAGTTTGTCAGAGCATTCCTGTCTCTCTGTTTGGCTAATGTTTCAATGACTATGGAATGTATCTGAAATATAATGAGGGTTATTAGTAATTTGTTACTTTCCCTATAAGGGGTTATAGACTGGTCATTATTTATTAAATGACCCCTAAGAAATTAAGCAAAGATGCACCACTTTCGAGATATTTACTATTTATTATGCTTTTATTAATTTTTTTTTGGTAAATCCTGAATAGATAATTTGTAATATGTTTTTATTGTTATTCATTATTTGTTAACAATCGATAAATCTTAAATAGCAATAATAAAAAAATAAAATCCAATATTTTGAAATTATGGCTCCGTAACCATATAAGCTTTGTCAATATTTATTTATATATATTTTTATTTTTTGACAAATTTACATTATGAAAAAAAAACTGTAAAACTTAATCTAACTAATATTTTAAAATATCTATATCTTACTAGCTATCCAACAAGATACAAAAACTACAAGTAACTGAGTTTTTTTTTGTTTTTTTTTGATAAATCAAGTACCTAGGTAATTGAATACAGGGAAAAACATCAACCAATTGTCAAGCAATAGACAAGAAACCGTTTCAACGCTACAAGGGTTACATTTAGAAAGCTTCCGTCTATCCAGATACCGACTACCACTAATCCTAAAATTGGGCAACTTTCTCCATGGAAAAACTTAGTTCCCGAGATGCAGCAGACATCGCCTCTACGAACTTTTTCGAGTTCTGCTCTCCAGAGTTCTATTGCAAGGATATTCATGACTCCCTGACAGATGGCAGAAACGCGTATAGAAAAATGGTATATTTGTGTGTGAATCTGAGTAGCGTTTAGCAAAGTACAAAAAAAATATATTAAATAACTACAATTTCGTCCTTAAAATGAATTTTCAAGTGCGCAAGACATATTTAGTCCAACATTCTTTCTAAATTATTAATTAAAAATTATAATCAATATAATAATAATATCTGGGACATCTTACACAACGCTTTCTAGTCCCAAAGTAAACAAATATTATGGGTACTAGCCAACTGATATATTTAAATATTCTTTATAATATATAGATACTTTTACACCCAGACACGGAACAAATAAATGTGTTCAAGCATCCAAACATTTCGTGTCGTGATAGCCCAGAGCGCAACGGACCTGTCTCAAACTTATAAGGTCATAGGACCATGGTTCGAATCCGGGCGTGTACCAATGAATTTTTCTGACTTAAGTACATTAACTATCACTGACTCCGTGCCTCGGAGAGCACATTAAGCAGTCGGTCCCGGACGCTGTCAATAGATGGCGGTCGATATAATCCCCAACCCGCAGTGGAGTAGCGTGGTTAATTTAAGCTCGAAACCCTCCTTACCCTGGAGGAGGCCTAAGCCCCTGCAGTGGGGTAACATGGGCTGATGATGATGATGATAATCCAAATAGTTATCGTGGGCGGAATCGAACTCGCGACCTTTGGCTCCGCAGTTAGAGTCTCTAACCACTCGGCCAACCGGTCAGTCAACTGTAAAGACCGTAGGAATGGGCCTCGAAAATAACTTGACTGACCGGTTGGCCGAGTGGTTAAAAATCATAACTGCGGAGCCAAGGGTCGCGGATTCGATTCCCGCCCGGGACAAATATTTGTGTGCATAAACATGTCTATTTATTCCTTGTCTGGGTGCAAAAGTATCTATACCTATAATAATAATAATAAATATTTAAATATGTATATCAGTTGTCTAGTGCTCCATAATACAAACATAATACTTGCTTACTTTGGGACTAGATGGCGCTGTGTAGGATGTCCCAAATATTGTATTATAATAACAATAGCTCACCTTTAGTTGTTTTGCTATATCCAATCTTTCATCTGTGGATGATATCCTATTTATAAAGTTAGCTAATAATGCGGGACTAGCATTTAATTGATGTAATCTGGTAATTATAATGTTGAGAGGAATGTGACTTGATAACGTGGAACGACCCAGCCAGTCCTAGAACATAAAAAAAATCATGGTATTGTTTGGAATTTCATTAGGATGGACTTATTGCCTATGGTGGTCTTTGTCGCTTCCTTACAACTTGGACCTGACGATTAAAAAGGATACAGGGACGATGGGTTGTAAGCCTTGATATGACACAGAATAGAATACAAAAGAAAAATATGGAAACACAACCCCAAATGACAAGAACATGGTTAAGAGAGAAGAAAAAGGAATTGTTTATAATATGTGCATAGGACAATATATCCTCAACTAAAATACATAAGATCTAATTTAAAAAATAAATGGACATAAATTATCGATTAATTATGACAATTGCAGAGTAAAAATATCGGAATACTTTATTACAATTATTTTTTTTTTCAGTTTCCATATGCATTTTTCTCTTCTAACATTACGTTAACGTTAATAACGTTGACGACCGCTTAGCCTAGTGGGTAGCGACCCTGCCTACGAAGCTGGAGGTCCCGGGTTCGAATCCCAAGTCGGTCAGTATTAATATGATGAATATTGATACTGGTACCGGGTCTTGATTGTTATATGTGTGTGGTGTCTTCGCAAAAATATTTATATATGTATATATTATAAAGAATGTTTAAGTATGTATATCAGTTGTCTAGTAACCCATAACACAAGCATAATACTTGCTTATTTTGGGACTAGATGACGCTGTGTGGGAAGTCCCATGTATTATTATTATTATAACATTTACGACAAAAATGTTTTAGCAGTGTTTTCGTAACGGGATATTATTTTATAAATTAAAGTATATTTATTATTGTTTGACTAATATACAAGGTGAGATTTTAGTAACCGGCCAAAATTTTTCTTGATGTTAGGTTAGGTTAGGTTAGGTTAACGTCGAAGTTAAATCACCAATAGACCTCGCGTAAATAAAAAATATGGGTTACATTTTCATAATAAATTATTTTATCTACAGTGTTATTTTATAATGTTTGGTTGCTTTCTTAACGCTATAGTAAACGTACGCGCCCGAGGCCTTGAAACGGAATGGGGCGGCGGGCATGAATGGTGACTAGAGTTATTGGTTTTTTCGGGAAAGATGTGTGTAGTCATATCTCAATATTATTCTATAGAACGATACTAAAAGGAAACAAGACGGCTATCGGTTTTCTACTATAGATCATTATATAAAAATTTAGCTGGTCATTAAAACCTCACCCTGTATAATTAAAATGTTACTTTATCTATATATACTCACTTTTCTCGTAAACAGCGATTCAACTATATCCCAATTTTTTAACTTAGCGTGAACATTTAGTACTACCCAATCGTACTGTAAAAGACTGATCTAGAAAAAAATACACAAAAAATATTATATTTCAAGATAGTAGAAAATGATAATAAACGAAGCCCGTGTTTAATTAGAACTCCGGAAACGGGAGTGGGAAGTCCCATGTATTATTATTATTATTATTATTATTATTATTATTATCCAGTGTGTGCCTATCGTCGATGTTTATAGATAGATAATCCTACTCGAAACATAATAGCATTAAATGTATTATTCGGCAAAAATATCTATAGACCTGGCGTAGGCGTGGTTAGAAACATCCATCCATATCAGCCCATTATGGCCCACTGCAGAGGCTTAGGCCTCCCCTCGAGATGAGGTGCTTGGAGCTTAATCCACCACCTCTAATGCGGGCTGGTGGATTTTAACGTGCTATCCGAGGCACGGAGTCAGCGATAGTTATATACTTAAGCCAAAAAAAAAAAACATTGCTGCATGTCCTGGGATTCGAAACCCGACCTTCTACACAAAAGCGGGCTCTCGACTATCACGATAGAAACACCCGCTTCTCCTTTATCTCGACCAAGTTGTTTTGATCTACTACTACTACAAAAAAATAATCTTGAATAAGAATCTTTGTTTTACTGAATAAATAAAATAAATTAATAAATATATAGGAAACTAAAGTTAATATCTCAGGCCGGTATAGAGCTCAGTTTCGGTGGTTTCCTTTTGAAGTTTATGCGATCTGATAGAAGCGCCGCATATTAATTTGTAGATTACTATAATACTTGCTAATGGCTATAGCATACCGACCGATTGGCCGAGTGGTTAGAGACCCGAACTGCGGAGCCAAGAGTCGGGGGTTCGATTCCCGCCTGGGACAAATATTTATGGGCATGTGCATGTTGATTTCGTTCTGTCTGGTTGTAAAATATCTATATATATATATATTACTAAGAATATTTAAGCATGTATATCAGTTGTCTGGTACTCATGATACAAGCTTTGCTTAGTTTGGGACTAGATGGCGCTGTGTGGCATGTCGAGATATTATTATATGCATATCGACTTGATTAAAAAACATGCGTACTTGCTGTTGTTGGCACAATGTCAATGGAGACATCATCTTTCCAGCGCCTTCGTTCCAATGGTTTGCACAACAATGAGTTAAACACTTCAGCGTCGATTTATTATATAGCTGAGGATCATTGACACACTTCTGCCATTCTACAAACAATAAAATATGACCCATCATTAAAACATTGGTGTAACAAACATAAAGGACGATTTTTAAGGTATATAGACATTAATGTTTCTTATACCTTCTAGGAAAATCGACGTCTGTCTTGCCGATTCACATACTCAACAATAGAAGGTTGTCGTGTTCACAGTTGCGCCTCGCCGCAGTAGAATGTTGTAAAATGGAAGTTAATAATAATAATAACGTTTACCTGACAACAACGTCTAGGCCCCAAACTAAGCATTAGCTTGTGTTTTGGGTACTAAGCGAAGACACCACATACATATAACAACCATGACCCGGTACCAGTATCGATATTCATCATATAAATACTGACCCGACCTGGGATTCGAACCGGGACCTCCAGCTTCGCAGGCAGGGTCGCTACCCACTAGGCTAAGCGGTCGTCGAATATATTCGGTGGTCGAAGTTAAATTGTAGATATAATGAATTTAATATGAGATAACACAAAATTATTCACATTATAAAACACGAATCTTAACTAGAGGAAGACTTGCGTACTTGAGGGGGATGTTTTTACCATTAGCTTTTTATAGGGTTGGAACTAGAAGCGGTTGAGGTAGCGTTTCGCTACCTGATTGGCTCGACATAATTATTACGTTACCGTTTGAGTCAATCAGAAAAGAATCTATGTGTTGCAAAGTCTATTCGAATTTAGAGCGCTGGATGAACGACGTAACGACGTCAGCAAAAAGATTGTTTGTTTTAGAAATTGTTGAGTGTGAAATTATGCTTAAATGACCGAAAATTTTGATCATTGAATCGAGTTCGCCGTTTGAACTTATAAGGGGTAAATAACTTTATACACGTGCGAGTGCAATAGGAGATCGGGAATTCATTAGAGGTATTAATGCAATAAAACAAAATAAAAATAATGCTATGAACCTACCGAGCTTTGGATCAGTCAATAGAGGAGTACCATTTAGTTCTAGAACCAAAGTTATCATATTAAAACGACTGGGTGAGGAAGGAATACAG
The DNA here is from genome assembly GCA_949709985.1 of Luffia ferchaultella. Classification (NCBI taxonomy): domain Eukaryota; kingdom Metazoa; phylum Arthropoda; class Insecta; order Lepidoptera; family Psychidae; genus Luffia; species Luffia ferchaultella. The sequence goes on from OX453263.1 coordinate 4,391,115, forward strand.
GCGGGACGCGCGTATGACCCACACCATTGGTTACCTAGATTATTTTTGCCCTTGCATTTTTGTGTAATACCAACTAGTGATGTATAATTGCACAGAGTCGTTGAATTTATCAAGCATGCGCCTTTTAGTGTGCTGTATTCAAAGGTCGAGATAAAAACCTTATATTATATAATATTTGGTTACAGAGCTATCGAGATATGATTTTTTTAAAACTAATGTGACATAGCTTTTTGTTTAGCTTCATAGATTAACAAAACGATGTAAGATTATAAAAAAAACCGGCCAAGTGCGAATCGGACTCGCGCACGAAGGGTTCCGTATCACCATACGTGCGACGTTAATCGAACTTTCTCTAAAGTGAGCCTTTACACTAACTCTAGATTTTAATTTATATAGCTCGAATAGCCCCTTTCTGCAGAACAAATATTGTTTGAATGTCAGCGGCCTTTCCCCAGAGCAGAATGCCATATGACATTATGCTATGAAAGTAGCTAAAATAAACCAGCCTCGCTGTAGGCACATCGGTTAGTCTTTTGCCTGATTGCAAAACCAGCAGAGCTCAGTTTACTAGCCACTCTCATAACATGAGGGCCCCATTGTAAATTTGCATCGATAGTAAAGCCTAAGAACACAGTTTCATTAACCAAACTTAATGAATCCGCACCAAGTCTCAAATTGACATCAACTTCTAACATTGGGCAATATAAATTTTAAACATTTTGTTTTATTTGCGGTTAATAATAGGTTATTAGCGTTGAACCAATTTAAGACCTGCAAAAGTGAAGAGTTTACTATTGAAAATTCCTCTTCATTTCTATTAATTTTAAATACGAGAGAAGTGTCATCAGCAAACAACACTATCTCGGCAGATTTTTCGACCAAATAAGGTAAGTCATTAATATACACTAAAAACAGAAAAGGACCCAATATAGATCCCTGAGGAACTCCCATTTTCACAATAGAACCCTTCCACTTAACGCTATTAATATCAACTTTTTGAATTCTATTACAGAGGTATGATTATATTAGATTGTTAGCACCATTATTTACACCATAATGGTTTAATTTAAGCAACAACGTTCGATGATCAACACAATCAAATGCCTTTGATAAATCACAGAAGACACCTATAGCAATTTTAGAATTTTCCCATGCATCAAAAATATGTTTTAAAAGTAAAATGCCAGCGTCTGTAGTGGATCTTCCTTTTTTAAAACAAATTGTTTTGAATGAAGTAAATTGTGGGACATAAAATAAGAAAGCATTTGATCGAGCATGATTTTTACGAAAATCTTACTTAAAGTGGACAATACTACAATTGGTCTATAATTAATGGGGTCCTTTTTATCACCAGATTTAAACAGAGGTATGATTCTGCAATACTTCATTAAATTAAGAAATATGCCCGCTTGAATACATTCGTTAAATATACTCGACAAATACGGTGCTATAATGTGAACAACAGAACCTATAACTTTCACCGACAGCCCCCATAAATCCTCGGTCTTCTTAATTTTTAAAGATTTAAAAGTTTTAATAATATTGAAAGAATTTATTTTTTTAAACCTGATATCCGTCCCCTGAGTCGATAGGTTTTCCTTTAACAAAGTAACAGCACGGCCATGAGATGAACCCAAATGTTCCGTGATTTCAATGCTTATATTTTGGAAAAAAGAATCAAATTCGCGAGCGACGTCGATTGCTTAATTTCACTACGTCGTTGTGTAGCGGTTTATAGATTACACCTACCTTCCAAATTTCATGTATATATTGCCAATAGTATCCGGGAAAAACCCCAGACGGACAGACGGACAGACGGACATGGCGAAACTATAAGTGTCCTTTTTTTGCCATTTGGCTACGGAACCCTTAAAATTATTTTAAAAAACCGAAAATATTGTAACGTGATCTGAATTCTCAATATTCAATAATAAAATTGACTTTCTAAATATATTGAATAATCTTCTGTTACTTTGTTCAGGTAATTCCATTTAGGCATTAATTCTTAGTTTCGGTCTAGTGACAGTGCCTTTGGGAACTAGTTTACTGTGTTAGTACAATAAAGTGCATTGAAACATTTTTGTTTATATTTTTATCTCGTCGTAGTAAAGCTACACATATTTAGAAAAAAAAAATATAAAACAGCATATTTATTATTTCAGTCCTACTCTCCTAGTACTGTATGAATATATGGTATTTGGTAGATTAAGTTAGATGCTTTACATTAGAAATACACAAAAAGCCTAAAATTTAAGGTGTCCTAAAAAAACATACTGACCTAATAATTTAATGTATGCAGACACAAGCTTCATTTGATTAACATCAATGCCGGGTTGGTTAAAATGATTGGTTAATGTATTGTTCATTTTCTTCAATAGACCATCGATGTTGTTGCCTTGGGTCTTAACATGATGTTGGAATTGATATATCTGAAAACAAAGCAGTTCCTATAAAAATAATTATTAATAATACTATTATTAATAATAATAATAATAATACTATTATTAATAATAATAATAATTATTATTATTATCCATTCATTATTAATACTATTTGCAATCAAATGTCACCTATAAAACGTCAAATATTTTTTTTGCATAGATCAAAGGCAAAAACTAAGTAAAAATTTAGCAGATATCACCTATTAGAATGAGTTAATTTTTAAATTCGCTAAAGCAACTTGAAAGTACTTCTTATTTACTAACAGCCCGCCCCGGCTTCGTATGGGTAGCAGAACATATATGCCTACATTTTTTTTTGTGGCAATGTCATAGCAGTTTGTTGCGTCGAGCAAAGTAGGTTAGGATTCTATAAGTAGAATATCTTCGCGACAAATAGGCGACACAAGTGGGAAGAAGCTGCGCGATGGGGCGGAGGACGCTTCCCGGCGATCACTGCCGCGAGCGGAGCGCGAGAGTAGACCAAAAAAGGTTTAATTTTAAAAAGAAGGTATTAAAGTGTCACAGAAGATATATTTGTTCGTAACTACGCGCTGTCGACATTCCTACACGTGTGTCTCGCGCTGAATATTAGTAAACCGGTCTGAAGATGCCTTACTTACTCGAAGCCGCGCGATCCTAGTACTTTGCGTCGAGCATTTGGATTAAATTTAATGAGATTTAACGTAACATATGGTCTTCTTTTTTTATTATTGCGGTTCCAGTTTTTTTTTTGCCTTTGAGGGGGCTCAAGGCAAAGAAAAAAATTATATTAAGGGCTGATGGAATGGAATATCACATACGTATGAATAGCTTTCCAATTACCATTTGTATAAACATTAAAATAGGTATAGTAAGCTATCCTTAAAAGATATGTCATTGCAGACTTTTCTTTAGGCCTACAAAAGAGAAACAATTCCTCCATATGTTGTTTTGTTATATCTCAAAAGGATTAGACAGCGTTTTCGATGGAAGTTCCCAGTCAGCTTGATTTTTTCCGACACCTCCAACATTAATCGTCATATATTAACCAATTTACAAAAACATTTAAAAAATTATAAACACAAACCTTTCTTGTGAATCACACCGTCAATTCGTAATGTATGAAAACCCGTTCAGTAGTTTTTGATTCAGACAGACGCGGCCGGGGGATTTTGTTTTATAATATGTGGTGATAGAATGAAAAATAGGTATTTTCGTTTCTAGTTTCAAATAAACTAATAAATAGTAGCAGATTATGAAATTAAAAAAATTACAAAATAAAGAATGGCAATCGATAGCAGCGCACGGTATAGTATGTAGACATTCTCGGTTTCATCCACGTATCAAACGTGCACACAAGTGGCGGGTGTGAAAGAGGTCGCGCGGGTGTTAACGAATGGTCGTCGTCAGCTATTACAGCTACAACACGACATCAGTTAACTGGTGTTTAAGTGGTTGGACGGAACTACTGAAAAAGGTACTGTAATTGACACTGCTGTCAGTTTTGTTTTCTGTTTGAATCTACTAATCAGGTTAAACAATATATTCTTTCGAAATTCATTATAACAACTGACGACCGCTTAGCCTAGTGGGTAGTGACCCTGCCTGCGAAGCTGGAGGTCCCGGGTTCGAATCCTAGGTCAGATCAGTGTTTATATGATGAATATTGATACTGGTACTGGGTCTTGGTTGTTATATGTATGTGTTGTCTTCGCTTAGTACCCAAAACACAAGCTAATGCTTAGTTTCGGGCCAAAACGTTGTTGTGAAGTAGACGTTATCATTAAAACTACTCACCGCTGCAACAGGACTACGGCCCAACATTCTGCAGACAAATATTCAATATTATTTTTGGCAACACATTCGACAGCGTATATCATTAAACAATATTGTGGTAACATTGACCAGTTTGTGTACTTTTACTTTTTTCTGAATTTTGGTGTTTTTTGCATAAAGCAATTTTGCCAGTGTCAAGTTAAACTATTATTTTTATTATGAATTTAATAAAAAATATAAAGTTGTACGATCATTAGAAAGTTTCTTTTTTCAAAATGGCATTAGAAGCTAAGATACCTCACGTAGGTACCTACTCCATTTTAAGCAAAAAACTCCGTTTGTGAATTTAAAACTATAGTAATATAAAAAGCGATTGATCTCTTTTAAGATACTTTAATACTCAATTTGGTGCATTAGTAATATCTTTCAGTCACTGGATTAAAAAAAATAATTAATGCAATAAAAAATTCCGGCGTGTATATGATACAGTGCGACGCGGTAAGTTGTCACTCACTTCCCGCATGCGTAATCCCACTCTCATGGGTTAATTAGCAATTGCATACAATTTGAATATTATCATTTTTATTACAAACTAGCTTTCCGCCCGCGGCTTCGCTCGCGTGGACTACACAGTTGTACCAGGACAGTTAAAGAAACGCGACGCTCCAGAACATTGTAACACTTTCAAGAACATTCTGAAACTTAACTACCTAAGAAATCTCTATAGGTACCTAATTTGATAAAAATCCATTTAGCCATTTTAGCTTGAAAAATAGCTATCCCACAAGTCGGTCCCAAAATTAGTTAGTTGTTTTGGAGATTAACCAGAACAGGCAAACAGACTAACAGACACTAGGATTTTGTACATGTATATAAAAAAATTGCTTTTCACTACTGACAATGCCCTCTTTACGTTTGCAAAATTTCAGTAAAATCGGATCAGCCGTTTCGATGATTAGCCCTAACAAACAGACAGACAAAAACCGACTTATGTCACTCCTGATAACCTACTTTTTATGTATGCGAAGATTCATAGAAATGGTTTAATCGTTTTGGAGATTAGCATGAACAAAAAGATAGACAACCACACGGAAAAAAAGTTACCTCTATCACTCCTGACAACCTATTTTTAATGTCTGCATAGTTTCATTAAAATCTTTAAAAGTTTAGCTCGAACATACATATAGACAGACAGACAGACAAACAAAAAGTAGCGTAAGTCACTCCTCACGCCTCTTTTCACGTCTGCGCAGTTTCATTAAAATTCGTTTAAATATTTTAGAGTTCAGCTCGAAGAGACAGAGAGACGGCCAGACAGACAAACAATAAGTATTGTATGTCACTCCTGACAATTTCTAATCACATCTGTAAAGATTCATTGAAATCAGTTCTTCCCTTTCAGAGATCAGTTTGAACAAACAGACGAACGAACAGACAGACAAACAAAGTATTGTATGTCACTCCTAACAATCTTTTAATCACATCTTTGAATGTTTCATTGAAATAAGGTCAGCCCTTTCGGAGAATCGTTCGAACAAACAGACGGACGGACAAACAGACAGATAAACAATAAGTGTTGTATGTCACTCCTGATAATATTTTTATCATATCTGTGAAGTTTCATTGAAATCGGTTCAGCCGTTTTGGAGATCAGGTCGAACATACAGACAGATGGATAGACAGACAAAAAGTAGCTTATCTCACCCCCGATAATGCCCTCTGCACATCTGCAAAGTTTCATTGAAATCAGTGCAGCCGTTTCGGAGATCAGCTCAAACAGACAGACGGACAGACAGACAGACAAAAAGTACCCTATGTCACTTCCGATAATGCCCTCTGCACATCTGCAAAGTTTCATTGAAATCAGTTCAGCCGTTTCGGAGATCAGCTCAAACAGACAGACAAAAAGTACCCTATGTCACCCCCGATAATGCTCTCTGCACGTCTGCAAAGTTTCATTGAAATCGGTTTAGCCGTTTCGGAGATTAGCCGCAACAGACAGACACTTCAATTTTATTAATATAGATTATCATATTCTTTAGAGATTAAATCATGATTATAGAACAAACAAATGTGTTTTAAGTTGGTGGTTATTCTTAGTAAAAAATTATACTTACGTCAAAAAATCTGTTAATTCGGTTATTTTATTCTCGTTTTGTAAGTAACTGATATAATGTGCCAGGGCCAGAGGTCGAGACGAAAGTAACTCGTATACCAACTTTTTGTTTAAAGTCTGTATGAGAAATAGTACCACCTGGAATAGTTAATATAGTTTTGTTAGTAATTTTAATATGCTATTATTAAATGTACTTATTTTGTTAAAAATCATGACTTATGTTCAAAATAAGTGCCTATTTATCAAAAAGAAATTAAAATCAGATTAAAATTAAACACATGAGACAGAACTTTTTCTATAATAATAATAATAACACATACAATCACAACAACGTCTAGGTGCCAAACTAAGCATTAGCTTGTATTTTGGGTACTAAGCAAAGACACCACATACATATAACAACCAAGACCCGGTGCCAGTATTAATATTCATCATATAAATACTGACCCGACCTGGGATTTGAACCCGGGACCTCCAGCTTCGTAGGCAGGGTCGCTGCCCACTAGGCTAAGCGGTCGTCTATATGTACTAAGTAGGTGCTATTTTAGTCTTATAAAAGGTTTATTAGAGAATACTTTGAATGAGATTTACAATAACTATTTCATAACTTTCAATGAAAGAAATTCTATAATTATTAATACAGATCTCAAATTGAGGTGAAAAATTTTAGTTTTAAATTGTTCTTTTAGTGTTAGGTATTAGGTAGAAAAAATTACATAAAGGAAACATTGCAATTCATATAATTTTAAAAATATCACATTCTTAAGTGCAAATAATACACTTTTATTAACTTCACTGTATACATGTACTCTACATGTAATGTGTACATGTATGTGTGCATGTATGCATATATGTATGGATGTATATTGACCAGTTAGTCAAGAGGTCGGAAGCTACCACCTGAAGATCTAAAGGTTGACACACTACTTCTGTTGCGTTCCTACTTCCCTTCCTTTTGTTTTAATGTTGTGTTTCACATTTGTCCATTGACCTATTTAGTACCTACTACTTGACTTATACTTTACTGAATTTGAAATGGAAAAAGCACAATCGGCGGATGACAGAAGTCAGAAAAAAGAAATGCTGGTGAATAACAAAATTAGATGTATTTTGTAATTTCAATATGTAGTCTAAAAATGTATCACTATGCAAGACACACTGTTAACATCATTGTCTTCTATGGCTAATCATACCAGCTAAAACTCACGAGGTCCAATGGTACATGGTATACTTAAAACGTAAATAAAATTGTAATTCAAAGCAAGTACTCACAGTTAATATAGCATTCCCATCTCCAATAGCCACAGCTCCATCCAATAATTCAGTTTTATTTTTTAATCCTCTGTGTGCATGCAAAGAACAATTACGTCCCAAAACCAAACGTTTTAATGTTACAGGCACTGTCTCTTCTATATCTGTATGTTTAGATTTTTCATCACTAGGACTTTTGCCTGATTGTGCTAATATAACTGAAAAAAATTATTATAAATATATAAAGATAAATACCTACATGTATGTAGGTATTTATCTTTATAAATGACTTTGTGTCATCATCATCAACAGCCTGTGTCTATCCACTGCATAGGTGTCTCCCAAGGCTCGCCAGTCGCCACCAGACACGGTCCTCCGCCTTTCACATCCAACTACCCCTGGTATGGTGCTTCAGATCATCTGTCCACCTGGCCTGACTTTGTGTGCTACTTGTTAATTATTTCCTAATTAAATATTGCTATAATAAATTTTAGGGTCCTATTATACCATAAGTATAAATGGGATACCTATAGTTAAGTGTCTATCTAGTATCTTATTTTTAACTTATTTTATTAATTATTAATTTTAAAACCACTGAGGTCAAAAACTTGAATTATTTTGTGTAATTAGAATTGGGTAATCATAATTTACTAATAAAAACAAAAAAAATCTTTGATAAGTTAATAATTTCATTTATTATTAATCTTTAATTGTCGCTGATATTTAAAAAAATTATCAGTCATAAAACAACCAATGCTTGTCTAACGTGTAATTTGCTTGACTATGAGGAGCCCAACTACACCTAGTGCCTGGACTTTCGACTGGCCATGGCATCTTTTTGCTCTAGAATCATAGACAGCCCTCTAAATACGTAGGGACTGCATGGATGCTAAAGAAATGGCTGGTCATGGATTGATGTCTCCGTAGGAGAGGCTATACGCAAAATAGGCGCTTTGACGTCGAGTTGCGGAAAAAGAGCCCGTCTTCAAGTATCAAGGAGAGGCTATTTACCAAGCTAGACACCTTGGCACAGTGAGGACAGATCCAGGAGCCAATGGCAACACCAAACAACTGTCAGACTCAGTGATTAGTGTAATTGTCATTGTGTTAGACAAAACATTAAATTACACGTTAAATGTAATTTCAGGACCTTCATTTCTTTTAAGCAGTATGAATTGGACATGTAGGTCATATTAAATTCTAATTTACAGCGAATATTTTAAAACATCAACTAGTGTATATTTAGTCTATGGCATATATCTTTTTCTCTCACATTTTTGTCACAAAACTGTATCTTTATAAACATCCATTGTTTAAAATAATAATTATGATGTACCTATTATCTCTCTAATTAATCTGACATTTTGTCTGACTGACTGACCCGTTGGCCGAGTGGTTAAAGTCACTGTGAAGCCGAGGGTCGTGGACATATGTTTGTGTGCACTAACATGTCTACTTGTTTCATATCTGGGTAAAATTATCTATATATGTAAACATTATAAAAAAAAAGAACATTTATGTATATGTTGTCTAGTACCCCATAATACAAGCATAATACTTGCTTACTTTTTTGTATTTATTCAGGAAACGAAAACAGACGTTTACATGGATTACACATACAGGAAATATGGATATATAGAAATAACTTTGGGACTAGATGGCGGTGTGTGGGATGTCCCAGATATTATTATTTAGTTTTCATTTTTAAAGTATTCATCTTCATTATTATGTTATCTAAGACATGTATGAAATATAAACTCACGTAAATCTAAAACTTTTGGTGAAACAATACTTAAAAGAGGTAGAGATGGCGTCTTAACAATTGTCGCGCTGAATATATTTTCACTTTCTCTTAAACTAGAGGAGAATGAATTCTGTCCGATTGCTAAAATTTCTTGAGTCGAAAGCTAGAACAAAAATAATAAGGCAATCACATTATTCTTGTCGCATCAGAATTATTATGTACTATATTTAATAGAACAATAAGTGGGTTGGCATTCAAATTTGGTAGCAATCTCTCTTTGTAACTTTGTGCTGGCAGTAATTTTGGCAGTCATAAACAGTTAACAACTTAAAAAAAATTGTTAATTTTTTTTTAGTTTGATACCCAATTTTTTTATGGTCCTATTGAATAGATGAGGCTAATTGAAGTAATAAACAATTTGGTTTTAAATTCAACCCATTCGAGTTGAGTTTCAATCTCCATTCTGTGCCAGGGATTTGAAAAAATTGTCACAGAATCTGTATAGTAGACTTATTGTTTAGTTTGGGTAATTAGACAATGACAATGCAATAAATAAATAAAATAAATGAATATGGTAAAGACACAATTGTAGAGATAATGTAATTTTGATGATATTTTTTATTTGTAGATATTTTTAGTTTTCAAAAAGTCATTTATACAAAGTAAAAGAGTTGAGTGAAGGACTCAACGACTGAACTCAAGAGATGCATAATTGACCATAGAAAAAAATGAAAATGTAGAGAATATTGTAAGAAAAAATGTAACAAGCAACCAACTCCAACTGGTTGGAAGACAGAAAAAAAAGATAAGAAATTCAAACATTAGGAGATGAATGGAAGGAGAACAAGTAAGAGTTAGGAATCTAGAATCACCTATGATAGAGATAAGGTGCACTACCTTGTGCTCATATATAAAGCAATATATGAATATAAGTATGTTAGATTAAAATGTTGATTAAATATAAACTCAGTCATAAAAACTTTTACAATATGCATTTATTTTGGGCAAATAAGAATTTGACCGGTTAGGTTACAAGGCTACACAGTAATACGCACAGATAATTGATATGACACGGATCGCTGAATAATAGGTACAGCCGCACGAGCAGCGAGGGGTAGTAATGGTCGCACACACGAGTGAGTAGTGGCGAGCCATCTGACCTCTACTTCTTTTCCATTGTATGCTATTGCGACATTTTCTGTAAATAACTTCACAGCGGCAAAGATCTGTGTGTATTACTGTAGTTAGGTTGAAATCATCTAACTGGGTTAGATAACTGTGTCAATCTCTTTCACTACATATCTTTCTTCTACTACCTATTTTAACTTCCTGCCACCATAGTCTAATGTTTTATCCAATAAGGTCGTTGATATTGAGAGATAAGGATATGCCCCACTTCACATTTTATTAACTTTTTCTTATAAGCAAAAATTGCACCATCTGACATAAACTGTTCGAACTAATACTATATAACCAATATAACCTTGTAATAACCGCCATCTTATGGACTTCGTTAATAAAATTATCGGTTTAGTCGGTGGTTTAGAAATATGTTTATTTAATTATTCAACAAATTAAACATGCAGGAAACACAATGTAAGATGACTTATTGATGATACTATATCCCATGTTCGTTTTAAGTTTTTGCAGTTTTTTTTTATTTGCAGTTTTTGCAGCCTTTTACAACGCTACTTAGCATTTTTTATGACAAGCACTAGCAAACAAACGATCGCACTGCTCGCGGACAACCGAGCCGTGTTGGCCCTAAACTGACATTTTAGGGCCAGCGCACTGGGGACATTTTAGTCGCGTTATTGGCCTGGTCCTTATTTAAATGTCTATGAATAAGGTATACAAATGGTTATATACAGAAATTATATTTTGCTAGCTTTTAAGTAGACTAGACAAATATTACATATATATTCATGAGTTATTGAAATACGAGTACGCTTTTCAATGCTGCTTGATACAAATTCAATTCATATCAATGATCAATTTGAAATTTGGCCAAGATGCGTTGTTGGTCCACCACTTCAAAAAAATACATTAGGTTAGGTTTTGCTTGTGCACTTGCAAGGAGCGAAGCGACGAACGAGCAACTAAGAAGCTTTATATATTTTTTTTATAATGAAGTTAAAAAATATTTACCTACTGAAGGTTTCTTCATCATTCCCCTATGTGTATGATAAGTGCCCTTATAACTTTAACTTTTCGTCAGGCAGCATTGTATTGGGGTCGGCTTTCCATTGTTGCCCGATGAAAATTGTGTTCATAAAAATGATCAATTTGAAATCTGGCTAAGATAGGCTGATGGCCCATCATTACAAAAAAATAGGTTAGGTTATGGTTTGTTTGTGATAATGGGAGAAACGAAGCGGAGTGGAGCGACGAGCCACCAAACTGGGGGAGGGGTGTAGGAACCTCACACACTAAAAATATTTACTGTGTGAGGTTCCTACACCCCTCCCCCATAAGCCTGATTAAATATTTTGTTACTTTTCAGCAGGCTAGAATGGAAAGCGCTACTTTGTATTGTGCTATCTTGAAATAACACGTGGAATCTGTTAATTCATTATCTTAATATTTGTTGGAGTAGGTATAATATCAGATAGGTTGAGGTTGTATATCATACTAGACTATTTGAAGTGAAGTGTATTCGTTTTTTCTTTTATATCACTTCTGTCACCTCTCTTATGTTTTACTCCCGTTTTTACTATCTCAATGTTAATATGTTAATATATATTTAATAAATAACTTTATTAAATATTAAACCACTACATGTTTAACTAATCAACAATATTTCCGTAAAAATATATAGTTATGAACTAGGTAGGCAAAGTTAAAATATTAGTTAGTTACCACATCATCGTCGAAATTCAATGCTTTAGTTTTCGCATCACTAGTGTTCCAATAGTCATCGTCGTCCATATTTTGATTCATTTAGAAAATCAATATTATACTAAATTATAAATTAATATTCTGAATTAATGACCAACCAAACAACATTAAAATCCCTCTGTCACAATCAGCTACAATGTTGATCGACGATTGTTGACGATGTTGATCAATGTTGATGTATTGGCAAATGTTCCCAACTTAGGGGTTTTCCCCCCAGATTTAGGGCGTAAATAAGTGAGATGGGATTTTTTTAGGGGTCCAAAATTTTTAGGGGTATTTTCAGGGATTTTTTGACTCTTTGATATTTTTAAATTGATAATATTAATACTCATGTCTTGACCTAGCGACTTATAACGACATCTAGTACGCAGTTTAAAATTTACATTGCCCAATGTTAGACAAGTTGATGTCAATTTGAGACTTGGAGGAGATTCATTAAATTTGGTTAATGAAACTGTGTTCTTGGGCATTACTATCGACGCAAATTTACAATGGGGTCCTCATATTATGAGGGTGGCTGGTAAACTGAGCTCTGCTGTTTTTGCAATTAGGCAAATAAGAAAACTAACCGATGTGCCTACAGCGAGGTTGGTTTATTTTAGCTACTTTCATAGCATAATGTCATATGGCATTCTGCTATGGGGAAAGGCCGCTGACATTCAAACAATATTTGTTCTGCAGAAAAGGGCTATTCGAGCTATATATAAATTAAAATCTAGAGATAGTGTAAAGGCTTATTTTAGAGAAGGTAATATTTTGACAGTCCCTTGTCAGTATATTTATGAAAATATAATTTATGTACATAAAAACATAAATGCTTTCTCTAGGGTGGGTGATGGCCACAACTTAAATACAAGACATAAGCATTTGTTATCAATTCCCAGGTTCAGGCTCTCAAAGGTTAATAATTCTTTCATGGGAAATTGTATCCGTTTTTATAATAAAATTCCAAAAGAAATGTTAGACTTGAATTCTAATCAATTTATAAAGCGAGTTAAAGTCCAACTCATGAAAAAAGCTTACTATTGTATTACCGATTATTTAAATGATAAGTGCGCATGGACATCATTGTAATAGTTGTAAGACTTTAAATTAAAAAAAAAAAAAACAATTAAGAAAGACATATATTTGAATTAAATAAACAGAGAGGAGTTTCTTGCCGGTTCTTCTCCTCCTAGTTTTTGAACCGGTACCTAATCAATTTTTACGACTTTCAATAAGTGTGTGCAAACATCTTATATTGAATAAAAACTTTTTGAATTTTGAATTTGAATTTGAATTCTACAACCACTCTGTGGTGACTGGCGGCAATACTGGCGCCACTGGCGGCCATTTTCTTGTCTGTGCATATGGTGGCTATTGTTGTGTATGTCTACATTTTTTTAAACTTGAACGTTTCACAATGGTTTGACATTAGCTTATAAATGTCATAAGGATACCGCCAAAAAAATATGTATGATTTTAAAAAATCTGAATCTTCAGAAGAAGACGAAATATTTTATGTATTAAATAACTTATAATAAAAAGACTTTTGAAACAAATCACAGCATATTATTTCTTAATCATTATGAATTTATATTTATATATTTTTTAGGGGGACAATTCAATAATTAAGGCGATTTTAGGGGTTTTTGACACAAACTTTAGGGATAAATATTTTTGAGAGTTGGTAACACTGATGTACTGTCCAGCCAGGCCCTGATAAGTACTAAGTAGTACGAAGTACTCTGTGGCCCTGCTTCTCTCTCTCCTAGTTTATTCCCGCCTCTCTATGAATATTTAATAACGACTGTTGGACTTGAAAACATATAATAGGAATAAGGATTGACTAAACATTCGAACAAAAACGAAATAGCGGCTAAAAGGACTTCAATCCAGGCCCTAAACATATTTAAAAAAAAAAAAAAAAAAATCTCTCCTAGTTTAAAGGTCAGATTGGGTCAGATGAATTTTCATGAATTTTGAGAATAATGTCTCTGAATAAAATGGAACTTTATGTTTCACAAGAAAAAACATCTGTAAAGAAAGTACCCGCAGGAACACCGTGCTCAGTGCACCTATATCGGTAAATTCGGCTTTATTATGCTGTTATTGCTAATAATGTACATTGTTCTCTGATTATAATGTAATTGTTGTGCTATAGCATCAGATTAATTACTAAATAACACCGATTTAATACAATATTCAATCCACTACCCGTTTTCCTCCGCCACGGATGCCCACGCTTTCATAATTCTACCAGTGAATATAAAATATGGACTCCGTAGGTACCTACCTACGATATGATCCATTATCGTTAACATATTTTCTCAGGTTGGATCTCTCTAGTTATGGGCTGAAGTTGGCTTCAAATTTAAGGGTGAATATGCAACAGGGTGCCGCTGCTGACTCTAGTGCAGTGAGAATGGGGTACATCAAGTCTGAGCCTGAGGATGATGATTCCATCTCTGATATTAGTATAAAAAACAAGTCAATTCACATACACATTGTAGCACTTGTGTTAAGGTTAATAAACAATAAAAGCAGGTAGATCAATACAAAAAAAATGTCTTGTATTATGTATGTCATAGTTATCAATTTAATGGGCATATATCACTGTGTATTTATACACATGAACCTATAAATACTCAGAAGTAGGGTCGTGAACTACCAATGCACCTCTAGTAAGTCAGCCAGCTATATACTGATGCGTCAGCTTTAACACACACCATAGTAAGTCTACTGACAGCTAGTATGTTGTGAAGTTTCACCTTATACTTACGCGGATGCCATTGCAGTGCTTCATTGGTTATGCAGTGACAAGGAGTTTAGAGTTTTTATCATGTATGTGTTTATGCAATAGACCCTAGAAGTATTAATAATAATTTAGGGGATGGTGGGACAAGGACACGAAGCCAGCTTTCAGCATTTTTGGAAATGCAAAAATGAGAATATAAAAAAATAAAAATTGAAAAATACACACCCGTTACCCAACATGAATTCGCTCCTTGCATTGACATAATCAAAGGGTCTATTATTTAAATAGGGAATAGACATCAACATTAAAATAAATTGAAAACAATAAATATGTTTAGAATTTCCTAACCTAACTTTAGTAATAAGTGAAAATTCGTTTTGTGTTGCATTTTTTATGTTCATAGTGGGTTGAAACCATCCATTGTTGAAACAGTAGTTGGAGTGCCGCCATATATTTGGTTTTTATTATATTTTTTTTTAATTAACCCAACCTACCTACCTAATGATTGAGAAATGACGGGAAAGCAACCTACCTTAACCAAATTTCTTTTGAACATTCTTTTATGTACTAAATCTAAATAGTTGAGACTTATTAGAAAAGTGGCAGGCCATTTAGGTAGTGTTACTTTGAAGTGTTTTGAGTTTGGTGGCTATTAAAAATTTCTTAGTGGTATGGCTTTACAAAACTTCCACCCTAGAAGTATTAATAATAATTTAGGGGATGGTGGGACGAGAACAGAAAACCAATATTCAGAATTTTTAGAAATGTGGAAATGTGAAAAAAACCAAAAATAAAAACTGAAAACTACATACTTGTTACTACTGACATGAATTTGCTCATTGCATTGACATAATTAAAAGATTGACTATTGAAAGAGGGAATAGACTTCAAAATTAAAATAAATTGAAAACAGTAAATATGTTAAGAATTTCCTAACCTAACTTTAGTAACAATTGAAAATTCGATTTGCATGGTTAATCAATCAATTTTGATTGATTGAGAAATGGCGGGAAATCAACCTACCTTAACCGAATTTCTTTTAAACGTTCTGTTATGTACCAAACTGAAATAGACTTATTAGAAGAGTGGCTGGCCATTTAGTGTTAGTTTCAAGTGTCTTGAGTTTGAGGGTTATCAAAAATGTCTCAGTAGCAAGTATGTTTTACTCATTTTTAATTTTGCTTTTTTCGTATTTCTGCATTTAAAAAAAATTTTAATAGTGGGTTTAATCTCTTCACCTCGCCCCCCTCTTTATTATTATTAATACCCTTAGGGTGGTTGTTTTGGAAAGCCAACCCGCAATAGGTTTTGCTGATAAACACAAAAATAAGTTGTTTACGTTATATGAATTTGAGAAAGCATTGTGGTCCCCAAGGTCCTATGGTTTTCTGATACAGGTGATTTAAAGAACTTAGTTCCACCATATTAATCTTAAGCCTTCACTACTGGAGTACACCCCTTGCTCAACACGGAGGTAAAGATTTTGAATGATATTTATTTGACTTATGCCCTTATAGATTGACTGAACAAGGAGATTTCTAAATATATCAGTAAAAGTGGAACACTGAAGGAATTTTTTGAAATAAATCATTGTCAACAAAGTTATGAATTTTTAAAATGTCCTGTTAAACAGAGAGGGCAATACCGCATGGTGTACCTATGTGTGACGTCACGCAAGTTAAAATAATGATAAATATAGTTTTGATAGAAAGAGATAAAGATACAATTTTCATAGCTTGTAATTTCCATATTCTTTGACCGAATATAATTTTGTCTATAAATTTTGTTATGGTATAAAGTCTATTTTTATATTTTCTCGATAAATATGATATATTTAATAGTAATCAAATAGTACCCTATTACAAACTCATTAGCCATTACACCAATAATTAGAATCAAACCTATTAACTTGTACATTGGGGTGCACAGCTCCATCATGTTAGTGTCACAAAATCATGAAACATGTGTACCTATGCTTTAACATACTTCACTAATTACCATGAAAAGTTCTTGCTTTGTCAGAACTAATTTCAATAAAAGGAAAAATATTGGATAATATTTGAAATAATAAATAGATGCATGGATTAATTAGGTATGAATACAGTACAGTATTATGCACGGATCTTTGCCGCTGTGAAGTTATTTTATTTATTTTAGTTATTATTAAGAGAAGAAGGGGAGTTCGTATAGCCCGGGCTACTCGCTCGCGCGCTCGGCATCCGCCGTCCACTACTATCCCTCGCTACCCGCGCGGCTGTACCTGTGCACTGCATCATTCCCATTCAACTCAGAGCGGCAAAGATCCATGCTTATGACTGTAAATGTATTGATAATATTTTAAGCTTAAAGATTTTTATAATAACAATAACGTATACATGATAACAACATCTAGGCCCCAAACTAAGCATTAGCTTGTGTTTTGGGTACCAAGTGAAGACACTACATACACATAACAACCAAGACCCGGTACCAGTATCAATATTCATCATATAAATACTGACCCGACCTGGGATTCGAACCCGTGACCTTCAGCTTCGTAGGCAGGTTCGCTACCCACTAGGCTAAGCGGTCGTCAAGATACACATCTTTAAGTTTGAAATGAAAGATGTGTCAAGCATTTTTTTGAAGTTTCATATATATACAAAAAATTTTTGCTCTTTTTTCAAGAAACTAAACTTTCTTAAGGAATTGTAATTTCTATTGCTAGGCACATGAAAATACACCTGAAAAACTGATCGAGGTAGCAATTGACAGTGAGGAGACTCAAATCAAAGAGCAATTAGATATTGGAATGACAGTACTTCAGCGCCGTTACTATCCTGGTCCATGGCTGCATGGAACTAGTTCGAGTGAGGTAAGTAACTAATTCATGTCCTTTATTTCAGTAAACCGACTTCAGAGTTAAAGGTCTGGGTGCATTGAATCGAGGGTGCAATATTTTTGTAGAAAGCACTTATACTAAGGATTATTCTCGCAAATATAATTATGTAGCAAATGCATACTTTTAGGTTTAAAGAAATTTTTTCTTAAAGAATTCATTTACAATTCACTTAGAGAAATACAAATAATCATTTAATTATACAATTCTAACCGTTAAAGAGTGACAGCAACAACAAACTATTTGCACTATTTTGAGAAACAATTAAATAACTTAACTGTTTAAAGAAAATGGCGCCCTCTTTATGTTTGCAAAACTTCAGTAAAATCGCTTCAGCCGGTTTGACGATTAGCCCGAACAAACAGATGGACAAACACACAGGTAAAAACCAACTTATGTCACTCCTGATAATCTCCTTTTTATGTTTGCGAAGATTCACTGAAATGGTTTAGTCATTTTGGAGATTAGCCGGAACAAAAAGACACACAGACAACCACACGGACAAAAAGTTACCAACAATCACTCCTGGCAACCTATTTTTAATGTTTGTATAGTTTCATTAAAATCGTTAAATATTTAGGTCAAACATACTGATAGACAGACAGACAAACAAAAAGTAGCGTATGTCACTCCTTAAATCCCTTTTTTCACGTCTGCGAAGTTTCATTAAAATCGGTTTAACTGTTTTAGAGTTTAGCTCGAACAGACAGACAAACAAAAAGTATTGTATGTCACTCCTTACATCCCTTTTTTCACGTCTGCGAAGTTTTATTAAAATTGGTTTAACTGTTTTAGAGTTTAGCTCGACAGACAGACAAACAAAAAGTGTTGTATGTCACTCCTGACAATCTTTTAATTACATCTTTGAAGTTTCATTGTAATCGGTTCAGCCGTTTTGGAGATTAGCTCGAACAGATAGACAGACGGACGGACAGACAAAAAGTAACCTATGTCACCCCCAATAATACCCTATACACGCCTGCAAAGTTTCATTGAAATTCGGTCAGCAGTTTCGGAGATTAGCCAAAACAAACAGACAGACACTACAATTTTATTAATATAGATTAAATTTAATAATAAAATATATAATATATATTATATATATATAATTTATATATATATATATATATATATAATATATGTTATAATATATAATATATAATATAATATATTATATATATTATAATATATTATATATACTTATATATATATTATACCTAGTCTTGCCATAAATATTGCTACAAAGAAAAATATTTTTTTTTTATTCCAAATAACATTTATTACTTTTACAGTGAGTCGTTTAATACATAAATAAAAAACAATTTAAAATGTAAAAAGCTTATTCGAAGTGGCCTCCATTGGCTGCAATACAGTTCTTTAAATGTTGAGGCCAGCTATCAATAGAAGCACGCACTCTTTCCATGGTAAAATTCTTCACTGCCAATTGTATGGATTGTTTTAGGGATTCCAAATTATCATGGCATTTAGAGCAAGATCGTACTCTCTAAAACTGACCATAAATCATAATCCAGCGGATTAAGATTGGTACTAGACGATGGCCAGTCTTTAGCTCTGATGAAGTCAGGAATGTTCATTTCCAACCAAGACTGCATGGACCGAGCTTTATGACCCGGCGCCGAGTCTTGCTGGAAGGACCATTCTTGGTTACTGAACATGGTGTTGTTAAGGGGCTTAACTACTTTCTCAAGAATGGTATCTTGATACACCTGTGCCGATGGTTTGATACCTTTTTCACAAAAATATGGCTCAGTCACTCCTTCATAGCTAACACCCCACCAAACCATCACTGATGTCGGATAATGCCCACGTTGTACTCTGTCGACTAATGGGGAAGCTTCCTTAGAGCTTTGAGCATAAATACAGTCATTTTGTTTGTTAAAATGTTGCTCAATTGTAAAAAAATTCTCATCCGTAAACAATATTTTTCTGTGACCTCCATTTGCGTACCGCTTCAGTAGTCGTTTCGATTTTACCTTCCTATTCTTTTTTAAATTATCAGTTAGGAAATGACCAGTGAGCCTCTTATAGGCTGCAAGTCCTAAGTCATCTTTTAAAATACGCGTTATGGTTCTAGATGCTATCTTCATCTCTCGTGATAAAATCTTTTGCTTTCAGATAGGATTTTTTCGAATTCTTTCCCTTACTGCTTTGATCACCTTTTTCGAACGTACACTACGTGGACGGCCAAATCTTTTTCTGTCACAAACAGATGAGGTCTCATTGTACCTATTAATAGCCTGATACACATTCGACTAATACCAAGCTTATGGAGAGTTTTAAAAATTGTATTTGGCTCCATACCTACTTTTTGTAATGCAATCACAGCGATTCGGTTCTCTTTATCACCTCACTACATTTTAATATCGCAAAATATTGCCCAATGTATTGGCGCCAAAATGAGAAAACACAATGAACAGTCATATAAAAATGCCAGATTCCAAATTCAAATGTAGGTTTTTTTTTATTTTTAATTGTAACAGTATTTATGGCCAGATTAGGTAAATAATCACTTAGTAGTAGTAGCTATAAGTGAGTGATATTGCCAACCAATCGTCTTCAGTCCTATCGCAGACAAAGAAATTCCTTTGGATAATTGAGTTGATATGATCATTAAATAAAATAGAATCTATATGACTTGTTTTTCACAGAATGTAGGGATTATAGTACGTATAATTTAATTTTTATTTCAATGGCAGGTATGCGCGATTGGTTGGTTGCCACTTCAACAAAAATCTGAATGCGACGTGGATGCCAGATGTCCATCGGTACAGAGCAGGAAATTGCAGAAGCATGTGAAGTATCGTACTGAAATAGAACACCATTCAAATTGTAAACTAGACAACTGTCAAACACCTGATGCATCATTTTCTCATACAATTTTTAGCGACTCAGTCAGCCACAAACATAAAAAACTTACTTATTCTATTCAGTTAAAAAGAAACAAGGGCATCCGCACTAGCAAGAAACCATTGACGTGGGAAATACGCAATACACAATGTAGAAAGTCAGATGCTTTAATAAAGCATAAGCGCATACACACTGGCGAGAATCCATTTAAGTGTGACGTGTGTGATGCGAAGTTTAATAGATCTGGTAACTTAATAGCGCATAAGCGCATACACATTGGCGAGAAACCATTTAAGTGTGACTTGTGTGACGTGAAATGTATTACGTCTAGTCACTTAATAACGCACAAGCGCATACACACTGGCGAGAAACCATTTAAGTGTGACGTGTGTGATGCAAAATTTAGTGGATCTGGTAACTTAACAACGCACAATCGCATACATACTGGCGAGAAGCCATTTAAGTGTGACTTGTGTGACGTGAAGTGTATTACGTCTGGTCACTTAATAACGCACAAGCGCATACACACTGGCGAGAAACCATTTAAGTGTGACATGTGTGATGCGAAGTTTAGTTCATCTAGTAACTTAATAAAGCACAAGCGCATACACACTGGCGAGAAACCATTTAAGTGTGACTTGTGTGACCTGAAGTTTAGTACGTCTGGTCACTTAATAACGCACAAGCGCATACACACTGGCGAGAAACCATTTAAGTGTGAGTTGTGTGACGTGAAGTGTAGTACGTCTGCTCACTTAATAGCGCACAAGCGTATACACACTGGCGAGAAACCATTTAAGTGTGACGTGTGTGATGCGAAGTTTAGTACATCTAGTAGCTTAATAAATCATAAGCGCATACACACTGGCGAGAAACCATATAAGTGTGACGTGTGTGATGCGAAGTTTAATAGATCTAGTCATTTAATAGCGCACAAGCGCATACACACTGGCGAGAAACCATTTAAGTGTGACGTGTGTGATGCGAAGTTTAGTACATCTAGTAGCTTAATAAATCATAAGCGCATACACACTGGCGAGAAACCATATAAGTGTGACGTGTGTGATGCGAAGTTTAATAGGTCTGGTAATTTAATAGCGCACAAGCGCATACACACTGGCGAGAAACGATTTAAGTGTGACGTGTGTGATGCAAAATTTAGTGGATCTGGTAAATTAACAACGCACAAACGCATACACACTGGCGAGAAACCTTTTAAGTGTGACTTTTGTGACGTGAAGTGTAGTACGTCTAGTCATTTAATAGCGCACAAGCGCATACACACTGGCGAGAAACCATTTAAGTGTGACGTGTGTGATGCGAAGTTTAGTACATCTAGTAGCTTAATAAAGCATAAGCGCATACACACTGGCGAGAATCCATTTAAGTGTGACGTGTGTGATGCGAAGTTTAATAGATCTGGTAACTTAATAGCGCACAAGCGCATACACACTGGCGAAAAACCATTTAAGTGTGACGTGTGTGATGCAAAATTTAGTGGATCTGGTAACTTAACAACGCACAAGCGCATACATACTGGCGAGAAGCCATTTAAGTGTGACTTGTGTGACGTGAAGTGTATTACGTCTGGTCACTTAATAACGCACAAGCGCATACACACTGGCGAGAAGCCATTTAAGTGTGACTTGTGTGACGTGAAGTGTAGTACGTCTAGTCACTTAATAGCGCACAAGCGCATACACACTGGCGAGAAACCATTTAAGTGTGACGTGTGTGATGCGAAGTTTAGTTCATCTAGTAACTTAATAACGCACAAGCGCATACACACTGGCGAGAAACCATTTAAGTGTGACGTGTGTGATGCGAAGTTTAGTACATCTAGTAGCTTAATAAAGCATAAGCGCATACACACTGGCGAGAAACCATTTAAGTGTGACGTGTGTGATGCGAAGTTTAATAGATCTGGTAACTTAATAGCGCACAAGCGCATACACACTGGCGAAAAACCATTTAAGTGTGACGTGTGTGATGCAAAATTTAGTGGATCTGGTAACTTAACAACGCACAAGCGCATACATACTGGCGAGAAGCCATTTAAGTGTGACTTGTGTGATGCGAAGTTTAGTTCATCTAGTAACTTAATAAAGCACAAGCGCATACACACTGGCGAGAAACCATTTAAGTATGACTTGTGTGACCTGAAGTGTAGTACGTCTGGTCACTTAATAACGCACAAGCCCATACACACTGGCGAGAAGCCATTTAAGTGTGACATGTGTGATGCGAAGTTTAGTTCATCTAATAACTTAATAAAGCACAAGCGCATACACACCGGCGAGAAACCATTTAAGTGTGACATGTGAGATGCTAAGTTTAGTACATGAGGTAGCTTAACAACGCACAAGCGCATACATACTGGCGAGAAACCATTCAAGTGTGACGTGTGTGATGCCAAGTTAAGTAGATCTGGTAGCTATAAAACGTGCAAGCGCATACGCACTGGCGAGAAACCATTTAAGTGTGACGCATGCTATGCAACATTTAGTACTTCTGATGACTTAATTATACATAATCACATACACACTGCCGAGAAACCTGTTTAGTGTGTCAAATGTGATGCAAAATTTAGTTAATCTAGTGCATTAATTACGCACAAGTGCATACACACTGGCGTGAAACCATTTGCCTGTGGAATTTGTTTTCAAAGTTTAGTCAATCTAATCATATAATAACGCGCAATCGCATACACACAGGCGTTTAAGTGTGTGATGCAAAGATTAGTAGCTATGGTGACTTAATTACACACCAACGCGTACGCGCTGGCGAGAAATCATTTGCCTGTGGAACTTCTGATGCAAAAGAACGAAGGCAAGTTTGGAACTTCTAACTACCAGTGCTGACAACTATTTTAAAAATAAGTCACAAGTTATAACAGTTTTTAATTTAATATAAATGGAGTGACTGTAGATAATGCTGTAATTTAAGAAATAAGTTAAATAAAATAGTGGCGCGAATATTTGAAAGGATATCAATATTTCAAGTTGTATTGTGGTTGTATCATAATAATTCATCAATAATTTTCACTTAGGGTTTTGAATTTTGAAACTGTTAACAACCAGTGCTAAAAACTATTTAAAAATAAGATATTTGCCTTACTCATTCCATTCATTCTATGGTGTCACTGTTATTGTAGCCCATTCGTTTCAGGTTTTTGTCGTTTCGCTTAATTTTTCCCATTTTATAATATAACAACAAAATAAAGATATTTGATTTTCGTTTTAATGAATATTAAAATAAAGTTAATTTTACACATATATTTTGGTTTTATTTTAATAAATCGTCTTGCACTAACTAGACCCGACACTTTATCTCACTGTGCCTTATCGGTAAAGAAATGAACGAAAAGCGATCAAAATCATCGTTCCAATGTGATATAAAGTTTACTCACACTCAAATAAAATTAGCTTAGTTAGTTTCTGACTGCAAAATACGCTGCGACAGACAGATGGCATAAGTTGAGTAATAAAGAAACTAAAAAATAATCGGTTACACCTAAGTCATATAGTTCCCCAAAAATCCAAACTGTACGGTTCACTCTTCAAAATCTATCATATAGAAATGGCGGCAAATTTGTTTTGATTGATTTTAGTTGATGGTTTGCTTATCAATGTATAAAAAAAAATATTTTAGTTTGTTTTTATGTATATATTCTTTACTTTTTCAAATATTTACAGAATTGGAAATGAAATACATTAAAAATACTCCAAGTAGAATGAGTTTACGTTCCATTTAAATCTAATTAAATCTAATCCACATGTTCGACGCAACAAGCTGATAGGAGACTACGACAGAAAAAACACTACGACTTATATGCTCTGCTACCAGTGCGAAGCCGGGGCGGATCTCTAGTTCAAATATATAAAGTTAAAAAATATATTTCATTCAATGTAGAATAGGCACTTAAAAAGATGTACAAAAATATTTTATTCAATAAAAGTAGCGTTACACACACACATTGAAAATATAATTACTCGACCACCGCGCACCGTTTCGCAAAATACAAGGAGAAAGGAAATTAACATCAAATTCCTCCAGCCCAGTTTTTTCAATGTCCAACTTATAACTACATATTTATTCCAATGTCCACGAATTTTCATTCTTCAGAACTGGCTTTTGATGCATGTCTTGAACTGATTATTGTTCATTGAGTCATACCCTTTGGCATTCAATTAAAAAAACTTTTCCTATAGAAGTGCTGAACTTCGATGAGCTTCGACGAACCTGACTTCACTTTATTATCAATGTCATTTGTAGTTTATAGTGTATTTAATATCGTATTGTGAAAATCACTATTCTTATTGTGTAAAAAACTCGCAAGGAATCGTAAGAAAAAAAAATGTATTTGGCTTGAGTGGGGCCCTTTTTAGCTTATTTTATTTTTGTATTACGGTTACTGTTTTAGTTTTAAGATCTGCATTTTTTCGCCACATCCAAAAGATGTGCGCCCATAGTACGCCATTAATTTGTAGCATTTTGTAGATGAAATGAGTCGTCTGCGCTGTCCAGTGTCCACGTTCTGTCATGATCCGATCCACCTCTGACTAAACGCAGAAGCTCAGAAATTCAGAATAGAGAACAAACCAGAAGCCGCACTCAATTTATGATTACACATCCCGCATTGTATCGAAAAACAATACGTACGCCAAAAATAATTCCGGTTCCTGTGTCCGCGGCGATCAGACGTGTTCGGTCCTCCGAACGCCTTTCCGCCCCGCGTAGCCCATGTGCAGCGGCCCGTTGCCGAGATCCCAGTGACGGCTACGTAGTAGCTGCGTGTGTGTTTAGTGTTTGTCGTAGAGCTTGTCGCGCAGCGGCAGTTAGCCTTCGTGGCGTCGTTCCGGCATTCTAGCTCCAGCCTAGGCGCATTTCGCGCTCTGTAGTCCTTTCCATGTTTTCTGCACCCTGGTGTGCCTTTACAAGCCGATCGCGCTCCCCATTTCGTGAGTTAAACTCACATAACCCCACTAAGATCCCAGTGCAGCGGGAGCCGCGCAGTGGACAGTTAGCCACGTGTGGGGGCACGTGGAGTCGCTCCGAGTTCCGTGCTCCGGGTTTTTGGCGTGCATTCACTTAGTAACTTCATAACTCCTATTTATTCATTTACAATCACTTAATTGTAAATTTCAATAAGTTATTATAATAATTACATCTAGTCACTTCAGGGATTACTTCCCTTCTGAACCGGTTTTTCAGTTTGTTTATCATAGTTTTTTGCTTAAAACTATGATAATAACTTATTTGCTCACGTTTTCGATTGTTCGAAGTATAAAATGCTCCACCTTGATTATTATATGTTAATTTCAAATTGTCATCTCTTGTAAAGTCAATTATAAGTTTTATTAAAATTAAAATTATAGGTATTTTCTTACATAACAACTTTTAGTCATGGGTTGTTCAAATTTTTTAATTTTACCTTTATTAATTATTCATTAAATATTACATACAATTTTTATGGAAACCTATATAAATTAATTTTTCTTATTTTTAGCCATAGATCATAATTTTTCTTATGTGTAATACCGAAAAGAAACGCTAGAAAACCTTTGAATCCAAAGTGTAGGTACCTACAGTTCCAATCAAACTTTATGGCGGATGTGAATATACCTAGGCACAAGTCGCGTCGCAGTAACCAATTTTAGGTGTAGCGGGGCGCAATGGAGCGAAGGTTATATGAGTGTACCTGCACATGCACGCTTGTAGCGTTGTATTCGGATCCACCATAAAGTTTAAGGCGAACTATACCTCAACTGAGAAAAACTGAGATTCGGATCTTAAATGCAAAATATCTCAACTCGTGTTACTCACGTTGACAAATTCGGGGCAAGTATCAGTAACATTATAAACACCAAAACAAAACTGGAAAAACCCCTGCAATAAAAATTAATTTACCTTTGGGACCCTTGGCAATGTATACTTTATTAAGGTCGGTAAAAGCTATCAGTCGAAAAATGATTTTATTCGGGAAGATAATATATGGGTGTTTTAAAAATTTAATCAATATGCAAATGAGCGGTCAGTGTGAATTGTACAGCTATTGACTTTAGATTGCAAACACGGACTGCCTTTTTGCGCATTTTCGTCAGCATTGTACGAAGCTACTGCGTAAAGTTGCTCTGCAGAAAAATCAGACATCGTTTCCTTAACGATTTGCTTTTTTTGTGAAATCTTCGTTCATCATCATTATCATCAGCCCATTTTTTACTCCACTGCAGGGGCTTAGGCCTCCCCCAGGGTGAGGAGGGGAGCTTGGAGCTTAAGTCCACCACGCTACTCCACTGCGGGTTGGGAACTGTAACGACCGCCATCTATTGACAGCGTCCGGGACCGACTGCTTAACGTGCCGTCCGAAGCACGGTGTCAGTGATATTGTGTACTTAAGTCAGAAAAACTCATTGGTACACGCCCGGATTCGAACCATGACCCTGTGGGGCCTTATAAATTTGAGACAGGTCCGTTGCGCTCTGGGCTATCACGAAATCTTCGTTAACGTATAGGTATTATTGTAAAACTAATGCCTGTCAAAAAAGAGATTGGGCTTCAAAAACGTAGAGAAAAATATCGTCTACCTACTTAACTGTTTGGTTATAATTGACGCACACAAATACAGTTATTACAGGCTTACCGTAACAGGAGTATGTGGTCTGATTAGTCACACACACAAGCACATTAAAGTTAGCCTATTTTTTGTCATTGTACCTGTCGTGTGGCTCTATCTAGACATTAAATAATCAAAGACTACAGGTTACGACATTTTTACATTGCTGTTTAAAGTGTTCACGATTGTAAAACTTGGCAGTTTTCTTAAATATCTGGATACCGCTTAATTACGGACGATAAATCGGATAGAAATGTCAAGATCGTGTGGTCCGGACTCCAGGCGTGGCCAGATCCAGACCCTTCTTCAAGCATCTAATATGACATTAATATATCTTGCAGGGCTTGTAGGACATTGTTCGAAAAACACACAGTGCTCATATTTCAAAAGGCACCCTTCTTCTATTACAAATTGAATATCATTATGTGACATATTGAGATCATTTATGGTTATAGATCGAAGAAATATGTTGTTATTCATCTGAGAATAGGTATATTATTTTTGTAATCCAGTATTGTACTTATAGGACCGATGATTTAAGAATTTGCATTTTTAGGGTTCCGTACCTTAAAAGGAAAAAAGGAACCCTTATAAAATCACTTGGTTGTCCTTTTGTTTGTCTGTCTGTCAAGATTCTTTTACTTAAGTTTTTTCAATTCATGTAATTACTTCCATTCTACTTCTTACACGAATACAAAATATTAACGAAATTATTTTGATGGATTAAAAAAAAAACAAAGTTTAGTATTTACCCACACTACTGATTATTTGTAAAATAAATTTACGTGAAAATATCTTTGATTTCATTTTGTGATTTTCTATGCAGCGGGGTTTGGTAAACTCTGAAAAAAAGTGCAACAAAATAAACTGAAATAGAATTAGTTGATATACTTAACCACAGATGGCATATCTGACTAGTTATATCTTTTACAACAGATACCTAGTGCTATCGCTAAAGCTGCCTTGATTATACCGTAATCTTTTAATTTTAAAGAAAAATTGTAAATACGTAACCACTATGACGTATCTTTCGAACACGTATCATGTACCTATTGTTTTGGAAAAATATGAATGCAACTGCGTAACATTCTGGCGTGGGTGCGTGGCGGCCGCAACACCATCCTGGACACTATCGCTGATAGACGGGACTCTCCATTTATGGCCCATTGAATACACCTGCATGTCAATTAATTGATTATTTAGTTTTACTCTTAGTTGCATTTATTTATTGTTATAATTTGTTGATATTTTATTTTACTGTACTGTTTAGTTTTAATACTTGATTTGTAAATACTGTGTAAATGTGTAAAAATTACTTTGGGACTAGTACCTGAAAATAAATGATTATTATTATTATAAAAGTGGCGCCACATGTATAAGTTTTAATGCACTCTATCTCAGAAGGTCGTGATAGCCGAGTGGCAGCCAGCCCGTTTCTTGTTTAGAAGGTCGTGGTTCGAATCCCAAGGCATGTAGGTACCATTGAGTTTTTTCTAACATATTTACGTAACTATCA
This sequence comes from Luffia ferchaultella, assembly GCA_949709985.1. NCBI lineage: Eukaryota > Metazoa > Arthropoda > Insecta > Lepidoptera > Psychidae > Luffia > Luffia ferchaultella. Next base: position 4,419,935 of record OX453263.1, read on the forward strand.
GTGACTGTGCCTCGGACAGCACGTTAAGCCATCGGCCCGGTTAAAATCGGTCGTTAAAATTCACCAACCCACACTGGAGCAGCGTGGTGGACTTAAGCTCCAAGCCCCCCTCCTCACCCTGGGGGAGACCTAAGCCCCTGCAGTGGGGTAAAAATGGGCTGATGATGATGATGATGGTGACCTACCTACAGTAAAAATGTGAAAATCGGCTGCTACTACGAGCGATGTCTCACGCACGATTCCTTTCCATCAATATCTACACAACTTTTTGTGTTGATAGCCTGAGCCAGCGGCGGCCTTAGGGGGTGGCGAACTGGGCAATCGCCCGGGCCCTCGCTCTTGCAGGGGCCTCGCGTCAAGCAAATATTTAAAAAATACAGATTTTTTAAACTATTTCTTTTTTAATTAAAATTTTTGATTCTTAATTATTTATTAAGGTTATAACATGACGGCAAACCACACCTGTTACGGTTGTGTCTGCTGAAAGGAGTTTTTCGAGGCTTGAAATTATTAAAACATATTTGAGGAATTCGATGACCCAGGATCGGCTTTCAGCCCTTGCTATTCTTTCAATCGAAAATGACGTAGCTCATTTGTTAGATTATTGTGCTTTAATTAAATATTTTGGTCTTAGTCTTAATTATCCGCAAACATCAATTTTAAAATTCATCATCTCTGTATTTGTTACTTTTGTAAATCTTTCAATGTAAGTAAAATATTTTAAAACTCAAATTTTATATATTTGTATAACTTTAGCATTTCTCGTCAAACATAACGAATACCTACCAAACAACCAGACCTATTTTCGCATCAAATAGGTACTTTTCCGTGGGACAAAGGGCCTCGCAAAGACCTGCCGCCAGGAGCCTCGCAATGGTTAAAAGGCCGCCGCTGGCTTGAGTTGTGTTGATAATGCTACACTGGAAGCATAAAGAGTTTACGTAGGTATCTTAATGAACATAAAAGTTAGTTACACTTGTATTTAAAGACTTTTTGGTTATTTTGTATTGTTTTGTATTTTGTCCCGTTCTCCTAAGCAACTATTTGATAACAAGCGAACGATGTTAATAATTTGAGACAGAAAAAAATATTTTTGAACCAAGAATTTTTTTTTTAAATTGTTTTCAATGGAAGAAAAAAGTTCCAACATTTTTTTTTGGTTCGGAATTATTTACTTTCCACACTTGTAGTATAACTATAGTAGCCGACTATCTCATCTAATATCTACTTAATATGATATCTCATCTTATAATAAAATGAGATAAACGAGTAACCAAATCAGATAAAACATTATGCATATCTATTATTATTATTATTGTGGACCTACCTAAGTATAATTTGACCTTGAAACCAAGTATATTATTTACATGAATTATTTACTATGTTTTTAAATTGTTTGTTATCATCAGTGTCAGATACATTGCTTACTAAATAATATAGCACGTAAAATTTTTTAATAATATATTTTATTTTTTTAATAATAATAATAATAATCTTTATTGCCAATCAAAGTTACAGTTATAATTAAAAACTAAATTAAAGGAACATACAATAAACCTAATGCTACAGTGAAAGACTACTGGCACCTAAACTAGGACAGCCTGTATTATGGGTATACCAGCACCCCTCTCCTGATCTCCTGATAAAACATGGTTACAGTTTTTAAGACAATCATAAATTTAAAAATGTAAATGATAACACAAAAATCAAAAGTATACAATAAAAGTATACAATAAAAGTATACAACAAAAGTATAATGCAAATGTAAGTAAAATGAATTTGGTTTGGAGATCAAAGTACGATATAGCTCCTTAACTTAAACCTAAACCTATACTTTTTTACAAAAAAACCTGGAGAACGAGAGAAAAGTAAAAAAAAACATAAATAATAAATTTTTTGAAAATTTTGTCGGTTTATTTGTTCGTTTGTATGCACATCACATTAAAACCACTCATTGGATTCAAAATTTAAATACCGTAAAATATAAAAAAATTAACATTTAGCGTAACATATTTTAACGTCTATTTCATCAAAATCAATCAAAATCGACCCATAGAATCGAAAGAGATTCAATTTTTATGTTTAGTGCGAGTGTTACGAGGGTGAGAGGAATTACCTCTGCTGTCCTTGCTAACTTACACTATAAACGTAATGCTAAGCTGTCTAAGATATAACAAATATAATATAACATGGTTCGAGTCCGGGCGTGTACCAATGAGTTTTTCTGACTTAAGTACACAATATCACTGACACCGTGCTTCGGAGGGCACGTTAAGCAGTCGCTCCCGGACGCTGTCAATAGATGGCGGTCGTTACAGTTCCCAACCCGCAGTGGAGCAGCGTGGTGGACTTAAGCTCTAAGCCCCCCTCCTCACCCTGGGGGAGGCCTAAGCCCCTGTAGTGGGGTAAAAATGAACTGGTGATGATGATGATGAATATAACATGACCACGATTCGTGTTTACTTTTGTCAGCAATATAGATAGCTCGTGTGCTAGACTGGTTTCGGGGTTGTCCCTTTGGTGATGTCAAACTTTCATACAATACTTGGTTATAGGTACCTAAATATCAGTATTATAGATTCCGGGTTTTTGGTGTACATTTTTAGCCATTTTCCTTTACGAGACCATAAACTCAAGACGATGCATGAATTTGTCAACATTTGGTTATACAAGAACCTGTTCGGTTATACAAGAATCTTCATTCGTATGAAAATCTGACGGTTGAAAATATTAGTTTTGTTTTCATCGCTGGCTTGGTATAGTGAATATTCAAAAAAGTGTTTTCGATAATATACCTACTATTTAGATGGACTAGAAAAAAAAAGCATTTATAAACCGACCCCATTATCAAATTTCACTTCTTTCACTGAAAAAAAATCACCAAATCTCATTTGGAGTAATTGGGGGTAAATTGAACATCTTAAGTAACTTTGAAATTCAGAGAATTTATTACGTCGAACAGAAATTTCTTAAAAATCAAGAAGAAATCTCACACGAGGAAAAGGGGGTCCAGTCATATAACTTATTACCAAATCTCACCAAAGGGTAGAAGGGGTCAAAATTTAAAAAAAGCTTCAATGTAATGAAAGGGCGTTCTTCGCTTATTTCATTATATGATGAACGTTTCACATAAGCTATATTATCTGTCTATATGCTCGTTTGTCTAGCCTGATCTCCGAAACAGTTGAACCGATTTTGATAGGACTTTCATTAGTAGATAGAAGAGTTTTCTGAGAGTAATTTAAGTTTCATTTATTTATAAACATAAATAAAATAGAAGTGTTTGCCAGTGTTTACGGGAATATTATGTAATTGTAGTCACTGACCTGTGGGTTTGCTGAATCCAGTTTTGTTAAATATGGCCGGTCGTCGACGCTACCCGCTTAAACCGCTACGTTGTTTTAATTTAGTTAAAATCTTGTCTCCGCTGTATTTAGTGACCGCCGCAATACTTCTTCCGCTTTATGGTATGTCCGCTGGACCCAAATTTGAGGTCCCAAAACCGCTGTATTGATTATATAATGGACCGCGGTGTAACCTTGATCGTGGTTTTCGGTACACTGCCGCCAACTGCCCGCGCGCCGCTAGTCGCAGGTGTGCATTCCGTTCCGACGGAAGTAGCCGAAGCCGCTCGGCCGTGTTCGTTTGTTTAATGTCTTGGATAATTTAAATATGAGAGGAATGGCGTGAACATAACCCCCCGCCCTAAGCAGCCCGCTGCTTACGAAATTGGTAAGCGCGCAAGACTTGATACCGCACGATTGAGGATGTTGGTAGATGTCTGAACATCCACCACCCGCACTGTTCCGTCACGGCCCGGATACAGTTTTACAACCCGCCCGCGTCTCCACTGGAGTGGAGGTATGTTGTCCTGTTTGATGAGGACTAAGTCTCCCACTTGAGGAGGTTCCGCATTATCCGACCATTTGTACCGCTGTTGGAGAGTGTGCAAATATTCAGATTGAAACCGCGTCCAAATATTTTGGGTAATTTGTTGAAGTCGCTGAAACCGCGATAATCTGGATATTTGCAACTCTTCATAAGGATATTCCGCTACCGCGTTTAATGGTTGCCCGATTAGGAAATGACCCGGAGTCAAAACCGCATAATCATTAGGATCATTTGAAAGAGGGCACAATGGCCTTGAATTTAAAACCGCTTCAATTTTGCAAAAGATTGTGGAGAGCTCCTCGAAAGTCAGCTTCTCTTCCCCAATCACCCGCTTTAAATGAGTCTTTGCAGACTTAACCGCTGCTTCGAAAAGCCCGCCCCAATGTGGACATGATGGAGGATCAAATATCCATGTAATGCCTTGTTTGGCAAGTTCGTGTCCAATTATTGATTGATTTTCCCGCAAATATGTATGTACATCCCGCAAATGATTGTTGGCACCGACAAAATTAGTACCGCCGTCCGACCGAATCAATTTAGGTAACCCGCGACGAGAAGTGAACCGCTTCAATGCATTAAGAAAGCCTGGGGTTGATAAGTCAGATACCAGTTCCAGGTGTACCGCTTTAGTAGCCAAACATACGAAGACGCATAAATATGCCTTAAGTATTTTGGGATTCCGCAAGTTATGAGACTTAATGTAAAATGGACCCGCAAAGTCTGTACCTACACCCGCGAAAGGTCGGACCGCACCGACACGATCCTTAGGTAAATCACCCATAAAGGGCTGAGTGACCTTAGGTCGCAACCGCCAGCATGGTACACACTGGAATACCACGCTCCGCACCGCATGACGAGCAGATATTATCCAGAATTCCCGCTGTAATATAGCTAGCAACGCGTTAGCACCCGCATGTGAATTTTTTAAATGGTGGTGTCTGATTAACAGAGTCACCAGTGGATCCCGCTTTGGTAATAATAATGGATGCTTAGCATCGTAAGGAATATCCGCATTTTTCAACCGCCCGCCTACCCGAATTAGACCTCTATCGTCTAAAAATAAGTTTAACCGCTTGAGCGCATTTTTAATAGGCTTTTTATTCCGTAGTAAATTAATTTCCGCATCAAAATGTTCCGCTTGTACCCGCTTTATTAAAAATAGCAGAGCGTCACCTCGCTCTTCCGCCGATAAGTGACTGGAGAGAATCCGCTGTGATTTCTCCACCCGCAAGTTATGAAGATACCGCAATATATATCCCGTTACGCCCATCAGTTTTGTCAAAGAACTATACCGCTCTAATAATTCCAACTTTGGCTCTGAAGCCTGTACCGCAACCGCAATTGACTTAAGCCCCGGTAACGGTGCCGGTGGTTCAACCGCTATGGAAGGCCATTGTGAAGAAGGTTCCGCTAACCATGGAGGTGACCACCAGAGTGGATGGTCAACCAGAAGAGAAGGAGTAATCCCGCGTGAGGCGCAATCGGCCGGGTTCATTTCTCCGGGCACGTGCCGCCATGTAACCGCAACCGCAGAGTTTTGAATTTGTGAAACCCGGTTCGCTTCGAAAACTTGTAGAGTATGTGGAGGAGCTCGCAGCCACGCGAGGACCACCATACTATCCGACCAACAATACACATTATCCACTAACAATGTTTCCCGCAAATTCGGAACGATATGATTCATTAATTTAATCAGAAGATGAGCCCCGCTTAGTTCTAATTTTGGGATTGTAAGCCGCGTTTTTATAGGTGCGACCTTACTTTTGGACATGAGTAGCCGCAATGTTATTTCCCCGCTAGTACTCTCGGTTCGTGAATACACGACCGCCGCATAGCCCGCTTCGGACGCATCACAAAATCCGTGAATCGAAGTACGTAACACGTCCGATGATACGATACCTCGTGGTATATGAACTCCCGCTAATTTTGGCAACTCATTGGTAATGGACTGCCAATCCCGCTCTAGCTCTGGGGTGAGAGGGTCATCCCAGTTTAGGCCCGCTAACCATAACCGCTGAATAAAACATTTTGCCAAGAAAATTGTCGGACTTAGCCAACCGTTTGGATCGTACATTTTAGCTATTAAAGAAAGGACTTTCCGTTTGGTCCATGAGTCGCCCGCTGGAATACTAACGTTAAAATTAAACGTATCCGCAAGTGGATTATACTGAATCCCCAATACCGCAACTAGACCCGGATTTTCTGGATTTTCGAACAACAAGGGTACCTGTTGATGTTCGTGAGGTACGTCCGCTAACAAATCCGCACTATTAGATAGCCATTTCCGCAGTTCATATCCGCCTGTGGCCATAAGACCGATGAGCTCATTCTTGAGCGATTGCGCTTCTTCCAAAGAGGACGCACCCGAAAGTATGTCGTCGACTTAGACGTCCGACTCTATAACCGCAGCCGCTTTAGGATATTTATCCCTTTCCCGCAATGCCAATTCCCGCAACGTCCGTATGGCAATATATGGACTAGACTTAAGACCGTAGGTGTTCGTGTTGAGTTCATAGGTAACTAAAGGCTCAGTTGGAGATTCCCGCCAAAATATGAGTTGATACCGTCTATCGTCCGCATGTATGAGTGTTTGACGGAACATCTTCTTGATGTCCGTTATTATGACCACTTTGTGTTGACGGAAGTTTAGAAGAATGTGAGTTATGTCCTGGTGTAATTTCGGACCCGAATGAAGACAGTCGTTTAATGAAACTCCCGCTGATGTGCGACAGCTTCCGTCAAACACTACCCGAATTTTTGAAGTATCTCCCGATTTGAAAACTCCGTGGTGTGGAATATAATAGTGTTCCCCGCTATTAATGTCAAATTTTGAAAGTGACATGTGTCCTAGCCGCTGATATTCCCGCATAAATTCGACGTATTGTTCCCGCAATTTAGGTTCCCGCTGAAGTCGCCGCTCGACTGATAAAAACCGCTTATATGCAATAGTCTCCGAGTCCCCTAATGTAGGCCTATCAGATAAAAAAGGCAACCGCGTCATAAACTGCCCCGAAGGCAACCGCATAGTTGAAGATTTATAAAACTCCTCACACTGTAGGTCCAATGGATCGACGTGTTCGATCATTGGAGCCTCCTCTACCCGCCAGAATTTCTCAATCGCGCTGGAAAGAGAAATTGCCGCTACCCGCGAAGACCTATGTATTGGTTTATGAATAGGTCCCATAATAGCATATCCGAAAATGGTATCCAATGCGACTAGACCTTCAGGTCGCAATTGAACTCTACCGCCCCGCAAAATATTTCCCGCTACCTCCGCACCGAACAGTAAATCGATGGGGGCTGATATGTAAAAGTTCACCTCCGCTAACCGCAACCCGATGGTGTCGAGAAGAATATTCTCATTTAAATCCCGCGTTGGATGACAACCGACTAATTTGTTTAGAATAACCGTAGTTGTACTAAACGTAGGCGTTTCCGCATTTGAAGGCTTTACCGTAATTTGTACCTTCCCGATCCCGCTACCGGCTTGTAGTCCGTCGATGCCCGTGACGGTTTCATCGTTTGGACTGACATTTAAATTTAACTGCTTAGCTAAACCCGCTGTAATTAACGACCCTTGCGCACAAGTGTCGATAAGTGCCCGCGCCGCAATAAAATTACCCGCTGAATCCTGAATTGATACAACTGCTGAAGGCAGAAGTATCGTGTCCACTTCCATAAGAGGAGTGGACTCCCGCTTTAGTAGTCAATCCCGCTGAGGTGAACGTGGAGGTGAGCGTCCGGGGGTATAGGTATACCCATCCGGATGTCGGATGGTACACGGCTTTGCCGGTCCTTCTTCTTCCCGCCGTAGTGGTGAAGACCACGATACCCGCTCCCGCCTAAGTGGTGGCGACCGCGATCCCTGTCGCCGCCTTTCTTGTTCCCGCCTGGGTGGAGGTGACCGCGATTGTCGCATCACTCCTGAAGTATCCACAGATGGCAAGTTTCCCGGTGAAATTGCTTTAGGTGGGCTGAGTCTACCCCCGCCCGTGAAAGGTCCCGCACCGCGTGAAAAGTTGTCAACTCTCGCTTTATTTTTATAGGATGGTGTCTGGAAACACAGAGAATAGTGGTGGGACGTTCTGTTGCAAAAGTGGCATGGTCGTCCGTTTTCACATTCTCGCACATAATGAGATCCCAAACACTTAAAGCAGAGCCGTAGCCGCTCAACAAGTTGCTTACGTTGGTCCGGGTCCATGTCCGAAAATTGCCCGCACGAAGTCAATACATGGCCACCAGTATTGCAGTACTGGCACCACTTGTCTTCCCGCTCCCGCTCAGCTATATATACCGGTCGTGGCCCCGGCCTAGTTTCCCGCTTAATTTGTGGAAGTGGGGGGTACCTCACCCTACTAGAACCCGCCCGCTGGTCAGTTCCGAACCGACGTCCTGGATTTCCCGCACCGCTAAAATCCCGCGTGTCCCGCGTGACCGTATCCAACAAGTGACATTCTTCCTCGAGAAAAGTCAACAGCTGGTGGAAGGTCGGGAGCACGGACGGATCACTGCCGTACCGCTGCTCAAACCGCGTTTTGAGCTCAGTTGGAAGTTTGGTAAGCACAATATGCAATAACAGGTATGACCATTGTTCCACCGGAAAACCCAACCGCTCTAATGATTTTGTGGCCATTAACAATGGGTTCACAAAGGCCGCCCGCAAATTAAATTTGTTTGCCGTAACGAAAGGTAAACTCAAAACGATTGAGATATACGAATCGGCCAACCGTCTCGAATTTTGGTATCTTCGTTTTAAAAGATCACGCGCAATGGCATATGAGTCATCGTTTAAGCTCAAATGTTGCACAATATCCCGCGGCTCCCCTGACAAACAAGAGAGTAAGTACGCAAATTTTTGCCCCGCCGTAAGATCCGCCCGCGAGTCTACCAGACTGGTAAACATATTATCGAACGACAACCAGTCCTGGTCTCGCCCGCTGAAATTCATAAGGCTCAAGGCTGGTAATCGCGACATTAAACCGCCCGTATCCGAATTAGTTGTGCTACTAGAATTTAAAGAAGTGGGTTGTTTTCCTAGGCCCAATTCGGTAAACCCAACTTGTAATAAATCTATCATGTCTAAGACCCGAACATAAATATCTTGGACTTCCGCTAGAACCGTCACATGTTCCGGTTTGCCGTCATCTAAGGTAGACAAGACCGCCTCATACGCCTCATGAAATTGGTCCGACATGTCCGCAAATTTATGAAACCGCGCCCGCAATTTTGGTTTATCATTTTCAGATTCCAATAACCGAACCGCAGTTTCAAACCAGGTGAGTCTAGCCTTAAATACCGCCAAATGTTTTTTGAAAGACATTTTGGACAATTATATTTACAAGGATAATTTAGAAAACCGCTAGTGTGTGCTCACCTTAATATGAGTAAACCTACTATAATTTTACTTACTGAATAACCCGCGCTAATAATAATGAATTCGAATTAAAAAACACAAAATCCGACCATAATCCAATACGGAACCCGCTTTATTGAACACCGCACTTGACTCAACGTCAGTACAATCCGCCTTAAAGACCTAAACCGAAAACCAAATTTTTAATTTTAATATTAAGTAATTATATTACCCCTACAGAACCCAAAAATAATTTTAACACGCTTGACTATAACCGAAATACTAATCCTATATTAAGAAAACCGCAAACTAAATTATTATATATAAAATAATAGTACAGGCCCGCCAAATTAAGTTATCGCACTTGACCGAATACGTACGACTTTTAAACCTGCTTAAAACCAAACGTTATTATCAACAACTTTATATTCCCGAAATTAAATATACCGAACCCATGAAATAAATTGGTCACGCTTGACCGAGATGATGCAATCAGATTGAAACCGCCTTACAACTCCAATATACATAAACCGAAAACAATGAAATACGTAACATATGACTTATTTACTAACGCACGTAGATATAATACCTACTTTATTATTTTAACAAAACACACTAAATGATTATCGAAATATGACTTAAGGAAATAGGTATTTATTACCTAACTATGTTATAACCTTAAGGAATCCAAAAATACACAAATAAATTCCGCTAATGATAATTGTTTGGCTACCAAAACGAAGTTATACAAGTAATAGTTTTAATTCCGCTAGTTGCCGCCACGAGGTGCCACTGTATTATAACTTTATGAACCGAATGATACCCGCTTATTTCGTTAATTAATAAATGAAATTAAATTATGAAATGTTGCCCGCCTTAAGCCGCTAGATGGCAAACTAGTATTTTAATTAATTAATTTTTTTTTTTTTTTTTACTTAAACTGTGTTATCAAGTCTTGCCCGCTTCAAGTAATATAAACCCGATTATGCGACCCTATACCGCGATGGGGAAACTTAAATTACAATTATAACCCCAAATTACAAATAAATATTTAAAAACCGCTAACCGCGTAATTAACCTCAGGCCTCGATTTTTATCGAAATCCTGAGTCACGGAACCAAATGTTTACGGGAATATTATGTAATTGTAGTCACTGACCTGTGGGTTTGCTGAATCCAGTTTTGTTAAATATGGCCGGTCGTCGACGCTACCCGCTTAAACCGCTACGTTGTTTTAATTTAGTTAAAATCTTGTCTCCGCTGTATTTAGTGACCGCCGCAATACTTCTTCCGCTTCATGGTATGTCCGCTGGACCCAAATTTGAGGTCCCAAAACCGCTGTATTGATTATATAATGGACCGCGGTGTAACCTTGATCGTGGTTTTCGGTACACTGCCGCCAACTGCCCGCGCGCCGCTAGTCGCAGGTGTGCATTGCATTCCGTTCCGACGGAAGTAGCCGAAACCGCTCGGCCGTGTTCGTTTGTTTAATGTCTTGGATAATTTAAATATGAGAGGAATGGCGTGAACAGCCAGTGATTTCAAAACAAAGGTTTTTTACATCACCTTATTAATTCCGGGATTCTCACTTCAGTTTCGAAATGACAAGCGAAGACCGCAAAAAAGTGGTAAATATAAGGAGAGGACCAAAAAGAAATTAGATCTATGTCTTTAATAAAAAGTGATTAAATTTAATTACAAATTATACAAAAATGTAGTCCACGGGGGCGGTCGCTAATTAATTAAACTGTTGAATTCAGTATTTTATTAAAATTAAATTATATCACCGCTATGAAAATAAAGCAATGTATACCGTCCACAGCGATAATAAAGTGAAAGTTCTTTGGTTTACAATATACTATAGCGTACGGCGAATCATTCAAGATCAGTACCATATTAGTTATGTAGTGAAACGCATGCGTGTTTCATCTAAACGTTATGATAAATGAAATATCGTGAAAATTTTAGTAAATATCTGATAAATTGAATATAAGTATTGTGGAGTTAAAAATACGAAGAATGTGGGGTCTTACACCAGTGTATTTGCAATACGTTTTGGTAACGATAGGTAAATATTGTTTCTTTATACGTGTTTACTTTTATAAGATTTTCCGGAGGTTTATTATAATAAAAATGGTTATTGTCCATGATAAAATTAGGTACATAATGCTGTATTTCAGAAACCTCAAAATTTTCCAAAAAAAAAGAAAACCCATAATAAATGGCCTAGAATAAGCATAAAAATCAGGTTGAAGAGTTTCACACTTCGAAAAGTTCCAAAACGTGAATAAATATCAGACTCGGTGATATACAAATCAATCAAAGTGACGACCGCTTAGCCTAGTGGGTGGCGACCCTGCCTACGAAGCTGGAGGTCCCGGTTCGCATCCCAGGTCGGATCATTATTTATATGATGAATATTAATACTGGCACCGGGTCTTGGTTGTTATATGTATGTGGTGTCTTCGCTTGGCGCCCAAAAAACAAGCTAATGCTTAGTTTGGGGCCAAGACGTTGTTGTAATGTAGACGTTATTATTATTATTTTACTGGTTCACATGAAAAGTAATTTCAGAATTTTTATTTTCTTTTCCTGTATGAATTTTACACTTGGGTCCCACAAAACTTTTCTTCACAGCGAATAATTTAAAACATGAACTGATATATATATGTATTAAATGTTCTACCAGATATATTTTTTCCATCTTGTCATTACAACGCGGTATCTCTATGAACATCCATGGATGATACATGAGATAAATTTTGCTCCTTCACTCACTGATATGTGGTCGAATGATAAATATCTGGAATAATTTCATTTTTGACTACACAGGGAAAAGTGTTCTTCTAAAAATATGGTGGGTTACTATCAGTAGAGCGATCGATCGATCGATCATATGAGATCATCATAAATACGAGGACACCGAGGAAGAAAAACTATGCGTCAACATAAATTACGTTACAGAAACCTTAATTTACGCTGAAGCATATTTTTATCCTTTTCGCATTCCTCGTTTTTGTCATTGGAAATGACTTTCATTTCGTTGGAGTATAGGGTTATTTGGGAGTTTTGTGAGACAGGTAGATTACGTGAAGAGTTTTCAAGATATCGGGATGAACTTGGTGTCAAAAGACGCAGCTCGGCGAGTTCTATAAGATGGCATAAGACAATTTGGAAAAAGTTCAAAAACAAAAAAAATATCTGGAAAAAATGAAAAAAATCGCAATTTTTTTCCCCGATTTTCATTTTGGGAGCCCGATATCTCTAGAACTAGGTCCGAATAAGAAAAAAATAAAAAAACGGTTCGGGGTAATTAGACGGGGGATCGATTGAGACTAAAATTGTTAGAATCCGATTACCGGAAGTAGTGGTTAAGGGTGCCCTTAGTTGGAAGTCGGATGTGCGTCGGTGTTACATTTAATTAATTCGGTTTGTTCGATCGAAATGTCGTACAGAATGTTATATTTCGAAGTTTTAAGCTAATTCAGATACAGTTGTGGTAATTTTTTTTGCGAAAAAAAATTATTTCGAAAAATACCTATTATCCAAAATATGTGTGTTTACTTTATTCCGTTGGGTTCATTTACAATGTCGTAAGAAGTTCGTGCGAAAGCAGGAGATTCGTTGATTTTTATTATATCATCCATTGCTCGACTGATGATGAAAACTTTTTCAGTGTATCAATTCTAATATGGGTGGATACTTAATAATCAATATTTGAAGTTGTAGCAATTTACTCAAAAAGGTTTTGAGGTCAAGGGACTTAATTACAACCTTTGATTATGGAATTGTTGGATTGACCCTCGCAATACAATGCCAGGCTAACTTTATTATACTTGTGTGTGTGACTTTAACAGACCACATCGTTCCGCCGTACTAACCATATATAAAATGTCTGCATGCGTGTATAATAACCGAACAGTTAGGTGATATTTTCATCTGCGTTTACTTGACGCGACTCGCTATCCAGTCATTATGTAATCTGAGATAATAACATACTCAAAATAGTGACCAATGCAATGAAAAAATTCAAATTTCAATACGCAAAAAACAAGGGATCCGTTGTACCTAATTAAACAAAACAATGGGTGGTTTAATTTTTTTTATTAATAATAATAAAATAATATATAATTAAATTATTGAATTACCCACAGTACCCGCCGGTAAATATTCCACATCGACCTTCGAAAATAAACAATCGGCTGATTTCGGCTTCTTAGAGCGTTATCTCTATTGCCCACTACACAACAATAAAGTATTAAGTTCTAAATTCAAATTGTGATAAACGATAAATCTAATAATTGATGGACATGGATATTGGCATTCGTTTGTGTTCGGAAATACGATTATTGCCGATGTACAATATTTATTGCCGGGTACTGTACGTCTACTGAATCATAAGCAAAATTTTTTATTTTGGGTCAAAATTTTAAAACTCAAATTAGGTAGGTCATTTGTTAACTGTCGAAAAACGAAAAAACGTATGGTTATTTATTTTCACATTATATCTTGCTGTAAATAGTAAGTACGTTTTGTTTTTATATTATTAAGTTATTAAGTCTAGTCGTGTCGTGATAGCCCGAGCGCAGCGAACCTGTTTCAAATCCATCAGGCCATGTGGCCGTGGTTCGAATCCGGGCGTGTACCAATGAGTTTTTTCTAACTTAAGTACATTAACTATCACTGACTCCGTGCCTCGGAGAGCAGTTTAAGCAGTCGGTCCCGGTTGTTGTCAATAGATAGCGGTCGTTACAATCCGCCTACCCGCATTAGAGCAGCGTAGTGGAATTAAGCTCCAAGCCCCCTCATCTTGAGGGGAGGCTTAAGCCCCTGCAGTGGGGTATAAAAAAGGGCTGATGGAATGGAATGGAAGTCTAGTCGAGTCGGGGTATTAGGATCATGTAAATACTAGTTGTCCGTAGCGCCAATGAAATGTCACACTATACCGCGCAAAAAGTGAGGAACTAAAATCCCCACAATTGTAGTAATTTGATTTAGTCGCCTATGGACCTTTGTTCGTAATCTATGTTAACTAAACATGTTTCAAGATTAATTCATTACACATAGCTATCTCTTTCTGTATCATATTTAACACTCAGTTTTACAATCTATATGCACTCTTAGGTAGGTATGTATACGTGATTGTGGATCACTTTTTGAAAGCCATGCAGTATGAAATAGCCTCATCCTTTCTAAAAAAGATCACAATACTTTCTAATAAAAATCATACCTGCTTGTTTATTTTTGCATCGTTAATATTTTTAATTAAATTAAACAATAAGCTGATTCAAAACTTAGAAGTCGATCGCACATGTCTTAATAACCTCTCGAGAAAAACGGCTAATCTACTTTTTCTATGAATAAAAGGTGGTTATACATTCTTAACTTTTAGCATGACACATATAATCTATTGAATAATTCTAACAGTTGTTACTTATTCCAGAAAACTTGATACAGTTTTTGTATTTTTCGTAAATCCTCTACAAGCCTTTTTTATTTTCCAAGAATCTATTCATTTCTTTAAAAAGACGTGATTTATTCAAAGAAATTGGACAAATGACAAGTCAAACCGTGGTTTATTCGCTAAATATACAAATCTATTTGAAATTTAAATTTGTAGCCATTTTATTTTTATAAATGTTAAATTATATGAAGTGCATATAGATAGATAAATAAGGTGTTTTGTTACTTGTGTTAGACATAGTACAACTTTTGTTGTTGTTCAATGACACGAGCAATTGAGTAGTAAAATGCAGTTGATTATTCACTTACCTACTATTAGAATGTGAGTGTTATAGTCTAAGAGCTGGTGCTTTTTGTTACAATATTTACAGACTAAGACTTGAGACAAAAATCAATGACAATTACAAATTATAAAAAAGATAACCAAGCACCGAATCTAAAAAAAATCACAACAACATTAGAAACGGTTTAAAGTTTATAATGATTCGTTAAAGCTGGCATACACACAATAAATCTTTACACTCGTACGAGAACCCGTTCCATAGGTATAGTTAGGAACACCGTGACCAAAACGAACAGGGTTTTGTAAAATTTTTATTTTTGGCAGGTGATATCTCCAACAAAACTCATTTACGTGCCTACTTGCGTTCAATTAGCTGGATATGAGTGCGTAAAGTACAGCGCACTTTTTATCATCTACAGATTCAGATAAATCAGCTCTTAGACTATAACGCTTATGTCTTAGTAGTAGGTAAGTGAATATTGAAAGTCATAGAGTAAATAAATTTGACACCAGCGTTTGATTTTAATAGAGTCATAAATGTCAGTTCACAGTATAGAAAATGACAAACGCAATTTCGCGGGGGCGTAGACCAGCACGCGGGGATTTTGCGGAGTTGAAGACAGGCGCGCGGGGATCCCGCCGACTAAAACTCACCGTCTTGCACCAGCTAGCTAGAGTATGAGTGGTTAGACGGTAAACGTAGAATAGAGCTTTTAGTCGATTCGTACTTATATGATGAAAGCTCAGATGAAAGTGTATTCACTGCCCAATTGCTCGTATCATTGAACAACATAACAAAGGAAAATATACCAAAAGACGTCATTGTATCTGATATCTGGTTTTATTTTTTTATGCAATCAGTGATGATATTAGAATTATTGAAAGACTATGGAATATCTATATAAGATCTGTTCGCATGACATATGAATTTTTAATTATAGATAACATAAGATTTGCATCTATTTATATAAGCAAAAAATGCAGTGCATAAAAGTAGAAGCAGCGTAATAAACAAGAGGCTGGTGGTTGGACTATGCCTTTAGCTATTATAGAATTGGCCAATATAGTGAGCTGAACGTTGTCCAGTATTTACGAGGGCAATTCACAAGTTACAAGTTGGTAGTTGATGTATCTGTAATTTAATCCAAAAACTATGAAAAAATTGTTGCCTGTAATCTATATAAACTAATGTAGTATTAAAAATATATTACCGCATAATTTATATAGTGCCTACGTGTTTCAAATAAACGTATTGTTGGATGCTGTTCGCGTATAACGTAAAAAGGTTGGTTCCTGGCCTATGCCAGATATGTGAAAAGTATCACGCATGGTACCTGCACTGGGAAAAGTGTTCTTCAAAAAATATGATGGTTCACCATCAGTAGACAAACTGATAATCGATATCACCATAAATACGAGGAAAGCGAGGAAGAAAAACTATACGCATCATCATAATTACATTATAGGAACCATAACGTCCATAACCATGACGTCCGCTTAGCCTAGTGGGCAGCGACCCTACCTGCGAAGCTGGAGGTCCCGGGTTCGAATCCCAGGTCGGGTCAGTATTTATATGATGAATATTAATACTGGCACCGGGTCTTGGTTGTTATATGTATGTGGTGTCTTCGCTTGGTACCCAAAATACAAGCTAATGCTTAGTTTGGGACCTAGACGTTGTTGTGATTGTGTGTGTTATTATTATTATTATTATTAATATAATTTCCGCTGACGCATATTTTTTTCCTCGTTTTTGTTTTATGATAAAAACCACTCAAACTGAAAAGAAAAAAGTTATTAACTGAAAACAGAAAAACAAGCTACATTATATAGAATTTATAGTTTGAACAGCATAGAATGATGCAAGCTTGAGGTCTTTCTAACCTCCAAAATACAAAAAAGATATCTTTTTTATCTGTATACACTTTAAATGTTGTAGATATAAAAAAATATTGAAATTGTTTAGTTATTAAAATAAATTGTAATACTACATTATGATGCAAGTACGGTAAGCTGCACATTATACCGATGACTATAATAGCCAGCTTACTGAGTACGAACATCATACGACGTTTTTCAATACATTTACGATTAAAATTAGGTAGATACTTCAAATGGAATAATGGCGGGAAAGGAGAAATGGCGGATTGATTTTCGCGGTTTACGCATGCGTCACAAACAATGCTCGTTTGTGAATTGTTGTAAAGTAAAAAGGCCTAGCAGTGTAAAATACAAGATTACGGTACAAGTTTCGATGTCATAAAGACCGTATTAGTAGCAAATGTATTGAAAAAAATATTACGAAATATTTTGATAGAGGTGAAAAGAAATGGAAAATAAAATGGTTTGTCGAACATATTGTAACTTTTAGAATTATTCTACTTATAGTAAAACCGATACCAATGTTTATGAAAATAAGATAATTTTAATTTCGTTTACTTTACGAAGTACCTACTCCGTATATGTATATTACCGTAACAGGACTGTTACATTATCAACATCTGACGATGAATAACTTCACGGAAATTTGATTATTCAAGTGCGGATGAGCAGGTATATTTATTCAGGTTTTTAATACAAATACATATTTAAAATAAAAACCGGTCAAGTGCTTAACCGGTGACGGACTCACGTGAAGAGGGTTCCGTAGGTATTATAAGTCATCACATAACCTATATCTTTTCAAATATAAATCATAGTACATATGTATCAGAAAAGTAATAGGAATCGGTTAACATTGGACGCGAAGATTTGCCCGAAGTTATCCAATGAAATAATTTTAATAAGAAAAATCATAAATTATAACGAAAATCCTGTAAAAACAACTTTATTACTAAATCATTTGGTTCAAATTGTTTTCCAATTTGCTAATTGCAGGTACGTCCAGTAACATTACTTTTCTGATAGATCTGTTTGTAGTTTTTTAAACACATCTCGACATCTTCGCGCCGGTGACACCCTAGTGTGCCTCCTGGCCGCTTCGATGAAGTCGTTGGAGCTTTCGGGCTAACGACACGCGTCCTAATTCTGCTTCAGGCGGTTGTTTAGTGGGTGCAACTCCCACATACCCCGCGCGCCCGGGCGCGTGGAAACTGTAGACTATAATCCGCCTTCCCACCGCAAGGGAAAAAAAACATTTTCTCATTACGAATGTTTGGTTTTTCGTTTAGGTTACCCTGTAAACTGTAAGTGGGGTCCTATATTCACATTTTTTTTTTAATTTTAAGTTCAATAGTTTTGAAAATAAGGGGGAAATGGACGATTTTCGTATATTTTTTTTAATACCTATGAACTATGCATTTTAAAATTTAAAAACCCCTTTAAATAACCTACTCTTAACGATCGCTTTCATATTATTTACACATGACGCACTCGAGAAACGTTTTATTTTCATTTCCTGATTTGCCCCCAAAATTACGATTCGTATATCGTTCAGGCTTGTTTGTAAAACATAAGTGAAGCCCTATATTTTGTATTTTTTGTTAATTTTAGGCACAGCAGGCAGGCACGTAAAAGGGGAAAGGACTAATTTTGTACATTATCTTTGATGTTTTTTAAAATATGCATTACAAATTTATAATAAAAATATATTTGTGTCTTCTGAAACGAGCACTTTCATTCGATGTGTCACACGATGCAATTGAGCATTTCTTTTTTTTTTTAATTTTACCTCTGAAATTAACCCCCCAAATAAATATTAGTTTATTTAGGCTATGCGTTCATGATTGGGTCACCAAACTCTGTAAATGTACCGAAGTTCAAGTGTTTTTCGTCCAGTAGATGCGGAGAATATAGGCTGACAGATGGACATACAGATAGACACCAGAGCGCAGAGTGATCATGCAAGGGTTAATTTTTTTCATTTTCCGTATACGGAACCCAAAAGGTAGGATTATTAAGTACCTCTACAAAGGCAAGATCAATAGTTCAAGTGTCTAAATAGGTCTTTCACCCGAGGTAAACACTATGCTTTTTATTACGAATACGAGAAAAGTAAAAAAAACCGCGTTAAATCCATATTATATCTGAATCTGATGAACTCATTTTGTACCAAATAATATTTGTATATGTAAATAATTAGTACTCGCCAAAACAACTGAAGATCGAATTGCCGCTTTCTCGCGTGTTTATTTTTCTTTTTTTACTGTAGCATTCTAACAGCCAGTATCTTTTGTCATTGCTGATGGTCAAATGTTTAGTTCAAATCTATGTAAATTAAATGATAATTTATTGAAAAGTAAATTAATTATAAGTATACCTAAAGTCATATTAAAATATTGTTGATAAAGTTTCTTATTAGAGTTTTACGCCACGATTCAACAGAGTTGTATAAAAGTTGGGGCATGGCTTGTAGAGTTTTATTTTTTGACAGCAGGGAAAATCAATTCTCAGGGACGAAAAGTACTACTTTCGTCCCTCTGATCAGGTAACTTCAAGCGTCCTTTCCGAGTATGAGTAATGAAAAATTTATTTATCATCATAAACATTAACTAGGTTAGGTTACTTTAATTTAATTATCTATTGACTGACCGATTGGCCAAGTGGTTAGAGACCTTAACTGTGGAGCTAAAGGTTGTGTGTTCGATACCCACCCGTGACAAATATTTGTGTGCATGAACAAGTACATTTGTTCCGTGTCTGGTGGTAAAAGTATGTATGTAATTATCGTATAACAATATTTGAGTATGTATATCAGTTGTCTAGTACCCCATAATACAAGCATGATACTTGCTTACTTTGGGACTAGATGACGCTGTGTGAGTTGTCCCAGATATTATTATTATTATTATGTGAACCAATAACAGAATTCAAATAAACAGGAGCAACGCCTAACAGGCGAACACTAATAATATTTTTTTTATGAATTTCAATGTTCATAATAAATCTCGTCATTCAACAGTGAACCTTAACGTGCTAAGCATTGGATTGGGTGTAGCTTGGACGTCACCAGTTTTGGTTAAATTAAGTATAGAAGAGACATCCCCTCTGCAAAGACCAATAACTGAAGAGGAAGGATCATGGATAGCGTCCTTAGGAACTCTGAGCGGTATTCCAGGTAGATATTATTGTCTGGGTGTAAAGTAGTATATATATATGTATTTAAAAAAAAACTTTTGTGCGTATTTATATTAGTTGTCTACATTTCCCATAATACAAGCTCTACCTAGTTAAAGACTTGATAGCCGTGTGATTAAAAAAAATATGTAATTATTAACTAAGCTTTACCCCTAATTGTCAAAGTTCGCTGAAAGTAGAAAAATAAGTGCACGTGACGCTTTCGTGACTTAAGAGCTTACTAGTTAACCTAATTCCATAGAATCCAAATTCCATGATTACTCAGTAACAATTTTTGAAGTGATAAATTTTAAATAAGCTCCGTTTATTTCGTTCATAATACGTGTAACGGCCTGAAAATTTCACAGAAATCAATTATATTTAAAAGTTATTGGTCTCAGAAACTTGGGGTATTTCAAGCAACTTCAGGCGCGAATATCTCATTGAAAGCTTACAATAATTTCATAATTTCGGGCCACTACCCAGATAATTTAACGTCAATTCAAAATAAATTTACTTCAAGTTGTTGTTTCAAACACTCTTTTCACAATCGCGGAACTCTTGAAGGTCGTTTCGTTTGATTTGGCTATAGAAATTTTCCGTCCCGTGATGTCTATCGCAACTTACCTATTTACCGAACGATAGTGTTAGATGAAACAGCATGCGTTCACGCTGGCTGGTGCATTTGAATTCGATGCCTTGCAGGAGGTTCCTTAAATATATTTGCTGGGATAAATACGCTACATGCATAAATACTTTCTATACACGCGAAACACGTTACCTTCCTTTTGGCTTCCCCATCATTGGGCGATAATCGTACTTTTAAGTAATTGTTTTGTAGGTACCTCAGAATAATTGTTAAAGTTATAGAAGGCATTCTTCTATTTACATATATTTGTTTCATTTTCCACATGTTTTCCACATGGTAAATTTCAGTGTGAGTGAAAAAGATGTAAGTGTATATGACGGTTTGCTTCAACCTACTTGTACCCCTTCTCAAAGTCAGATGGACGTTTGCATCAAACTATTAAAATTTTTGATAATATATTAGTATTTTATTAAATAAATTTGTGCGAAATAAACTCGCCACAAAAATGGCTTGTGTTGCAGTAAATTGCTACAGTTACAGTTCCTCAAAATCGACAGAAAATTAAATTTCTTTTCGTGTTTAAATAAATTGTAATTAATTTGGGGGCTACGTTCTGATCATAGGCAGCAATGATTTTGTATCAGCTATCTTTTTCTTTCTAATGCTTTATTCTACATGTTAGAACATAAAACAAATTTACATTCCTTCAATATTTTTAGTAATTGTTCCGAGGTAAGTACCTTTTAATTTTGTAATGACGATTTTGTTTCAGGAGTTTTTCTATCGGGTTTCTTGGTCAACTTAATTGGACGTAAATATACAATCATCCTCGCATCTGTACCAAGGATCATTAGTTCCTTTCTTTTGACATTCGCCAATGAAGTTTGGATTATTTATATCGGAAGAATTTTGTACGGTATATCCGACTCGTTCGTCTTCTGTGCTGTACCTGTTTACGTTTCGGAAATTGCTAGTGTGAGTAGTTGATTACCGACATTTTAAGGTCTGATATCAAGACTGCATTTAAGAAAACCGTAAGAATATACTGAATCAACCTACTTGCATATTTACACAGAATTTAAAAGTGAGAGTTTTTCTTAAAGGTCCTAACGTATTGAAATGTACTATGCACGTTCTCAATATGGCAAATTCGGATAAGTTCAGAATTCATAGTAGATTAGATTATAGTTTATAATATAGGATTATATTGAGATATATACCACCATCTGATATAATTTAAAAATCAATTACAATTGATATGTTAACTTATGTCAGGTGGTGTCGTGATTTTCCGAAAAACGGTTGCGCCCAATTAAACCTTAACCGATTGGTGTAAAAAAATTATATGGTATTCAAATCGACAAAGACTAGGTTTATGCGTTTTTAATTTTTTAAATATTTTAATACATCACAAGAAAAAAATTGGTTTCATTTTTCATAACTTGTTCAACATGAAACTAATTCTGTATGCAAAGCTATTTAAAAAAAATAAATATACTTTCTGACAGATTAAATTAATTTCAGAAACTCATTTCAATGTTTTTGCTTTGCAGCAAGTAATTGTTTACTAATAATTTTTCAAAATTTTCATAGTGTAGGCTGAATGGCTTTTTCTTTGCCTAAAGGTAGTCAAGGAGAAAACATTTCTTCTTTTTCTTAGTTAATGGCGTTTTCTGCCTATAGCGATTTCGCCAGAGAGGATAAAACACAATCGGACATATGATCTAACGTTTGACACCTAGTTTCATGTGTCACGATCACAGACCATGCACATTATTATTTACGTCTACAACAAATTATTTTTAATAATACCTAATCATATTACTCTGTGAAAATTGTCATCATTTGACAGTGACACTTTTGTTCTTTATTACTTGGATACTAATACCACACCTACAAACTGTCATAATATAAATGCGAAATAGAGGTTAAACCAAGGTGAAACACAAAATTAAAAAAAAAAAATAATTACCACCTTACTGTTAAGAGCTCTTAATAGCAAACATAGCTAAGAAACAATTTATTTTGAAACGATTTTATAATCGGCTTAGTGTATTTCTTACTTTACGTACCGAATTAGTCTCATGTTGAACATGTGAAAACCGTTACCGCCGTTTGTATGGAAATTTGCTACTACCACAGACCAGTCAACCTATAGACCACGCTTTAATAAACGTCAGTGCGAAAACGAAATCGCCAAAAAGTGGCGGGGTGCGGGGAGAGGTCGGCTAGTTTTCATTGGCTCGTTCAAAATTGACAATTTAATGGCTTCCGACGTGCTTCCAACTGACGGCTCACTAGCGACGTAGTTATGTAGTGTCACTACATAGCCTTGGCGAATGCTACTCCCTGTCAAAGCGTGGTCTATAAGGTTGACTTGTCTGTGGCTACTACATACTCCTCTTAAAATCGTAGAACTGTATGATGCTAAATTCCGGCGAGTTACTTTTGTCATTGTGTACAATCGTCAATTTCTAATCAACGCGATAAGGATTTTATCCTCAAGTAGGTATATCTTTCGTATTTAATTTTCTTTCTATTAGATGTCGTTAAGTACACTCAGTTTATATTCGCAAATCTTTAGGTACACAAGATTTTACCATAAGTTGATCATTTATTTGTATAACCCAATTATGTACGTTCAAATGAACAGTGAATTGTGTAGAGCCGCGGCAGGAGGCTTTCTTAGCATATAATATCTATAATTAAAATAAATTTTGTAAGTGAAAGCTTTTGACTTCAATATGTACTTCACAGATTAATATACATTGTGATTTCTATAATAAATTCGTATACATATTGTCACGAGGTAGATCCAGATATTTAGGATGCACTAAAATACCGATTTAAGTGAAGTTGTACATAAACGTTATTTTTCAATATTCAAATTTTTGTAAAACCAATATTACAATATCGATTATTGTTTTTCTAAAATAATATTTATTGTTTTATGCTTTGCTGCCTGAGTTCATACATTTCTACATAAAAATTATAAATAAAAATTCTTATTTTTTAATATACAAAATAAACAATTTTTTGACCACAAAAACAACGGATGTCCCATGAAATTCGGTAAATTTTTTAACAATTGTCTAACTTCTTAAAAAAAAATATATTTTAACATTTATTTCTAACAGTACTTTATTCTTTCAAGTGTCAAGAATACACTGTAATTTATAAAAAAATTTAAAACAATATTTAATCTAGTAAAATATTAAAATAAAAAGTAATTAAAAACTAAAATTAACTACTTAAAAAATATACTTTATAATCCACAAATTAAAAATACTAATTATATTATTATTAAAATTTAATCTAATAACCCACCCATTGTCGCCCCCGGCGCAAAGGTGCCCAAGATACTGGTCGCATTGCCACTTTGAATGAATGGCAATGGACAATCTCTGCGTTAGGAAGGCGAAGGACCCGGAGCGGAGTTTTATTTTTTAAAGGTCTTATATTTTTACCGACGTCAATACTTCAATACGTGTTCCTGGATCGGAGAAAGTTTTCGTCCATGTTGTATATCATACACTTAAATATATTTTTGTTCACAGAAAGAGATACGAGGAACACTGGGCGTTTTTCTTCAAATATTTTGTTCGGTCGGCATTGTCCTAACATTAAGTGTTGGACCCTACGTGGATTACTTAACTCTTAACTCAATCTGCACTTGTATTACTATCGCTGGAGCGATTCCCACTCTTTTTATACCCGACACCCCATACTTTTTTTACAAAAAAGGTAAACAAAACAAATATTTTAACAACTTTAAAGAGACCAAAATTTTAATATTGGCGTCAAACATCCTTTGTCACAACATCCAATGTCAAACACCCAATGTCGTGATAGCCCAGAGCACAATGAGCCTGTCTCAAATTTATAAGGCCCCATCGGGCCATGGTTCGAATCAGGGCGTGTACCAATGAGTTTTTCTGACTTAAGTACACATTATCACTGACACCGTGCTTCGGAGGGCACGTTAAGCAGTCGGTCCCGGACGCTGTCAATAGATGGCGGTCGTTACAGTTCCCAACCCGCAGTGGAGCAGCGTGGTGGACTTAAGCTCCAAGCCCCACTCCTCACCCTGGGGGAGGCCTAAGCCCCTGCAGTGGGGTAAAAATGGGCTGATGATGATGATGATCCTTTGTCACTCGATATGTCATCATAGAAAGAAGTATCTTCGAATCATTCTGCGAAATAGAATTCTTAACTAAGAAATACGCAGAAGAACTCGAGTGACAAACGTTGCTCATAAAATTAACAAATTGAAGTGAAAATGGGCAGGCTTACAACGCTCGTCAAACAAATAACAGAACTGTAATAGGTGTGACAACCACGAATTGGACGTTTAGTAGAAAGACCTTCAACTAGGTGGACTGACAACCTGGCAAAGGTCGTGTGCCGCTGCTCTGCTGCCTACAGGTGTCTTAAGATTATTCGTCGTGAATATTTAAGGATTGGCAAGTAGAATGTCAGCATAGTTGTCGCAATAATGCCGATGGTGATGGTAAAAAAAAATATTTTTGACGTTCCTTAGCACAATAGAAATGGTAACATCCTGTACGTTTTGCGTATTTTGGCAAGTGATAAAAGCACTGCTTACAGTGATAAAGCAAACGCGGCATATACAGGACTAGCCACGTGGATTAATCAACCAATAATACGCGACCAATCGTACGCTAAGGGTGAAGAGACTTTCGTTTGCTCATTCCCCACTTTACATCGTCAGTATGTGTATATAGATAATAAATCTAATAAAATTTTTAATAATAAACACTCTATTTTCAGGTAAAAGAAACGAAGCACTAAAAACATTGATTTTCCTAAGAGGTTCAGAACTAGAAGCTATCGAAGAAATAAAAGAATACGAATCCAATGAAAATAACGAACAACCGAGAACTTTAGATCTACTTAAGTCAAAAGTTATAGTCAAAGCTCTTGTGATTGCTACGATAATCGGTTTTGGTTCTCAAGCTACTGGATATAACGCCGTAGCTTTTTATTTACAAACTATTTTGGTATCAACTAATACTTCAGTTTCGTCTGAATTGTCTTCACTTGTGATTGGGTTTATTCAGTTGATAGCGAGTTTCTGTGCGATTGCAGTTATTGACAGATTTGGTAGAAAACCTTTACTATCCATCAGTTTGGTAGGAATGAGTGTCGGATTGGTGAGTAGTTTATTTTCGTATTTCGTAGAGCTTTTGAAATGTTAAATGAATGCTAATCGTTTGAATGGAACCTAACAATGGGGTTGGATAAAAAAATTAATGACCAACAGGTCATTAAAATGAAAAGGAACAAAGTTCTAAAACAACCTCTCAAAATATTTTTTTTTTCTATTTACGAAGTTCCCAGATATGCATGAAAATTTATCTGACATTGAAATTGTCCCTGTGAAGTCACCTGGGTAGTTGAGCTTATTATTGCACTGCTATCCACAGTAAAAAATCTAAGTCAAAAGTAAATAAAAAAAGTTGAGGTAAAATGAAATTTGCAATCCTCATCTATACATACAGTTAAATAAAATTGGAGTATCTGTTTGTAATATGAAATAACCGTTCTTTACTACATGCATATGAATATATGTACGGTACCAAAATAATTTTTTTAGAATTTTTGTCTGTCTGTTTGTTCCGGCTAATCTCCGAAACGGCTAAACCGATTTCAATGAAACTTTGCAGACGTGTTGAAGGCATTATCGAAGGTGACATAGGCTACTTTTTGTCTGTCTGTCTGTCCGTCTGTCTGTCTGTTCAAGCTGATCTCCGAAACGGCTGAACTGATTACAATGAAACTTTGCAGCCGTACAGAGGGCAGTAGGTATACAGATTTTTTAGGTAGTTAAGTTTTAGAATATTCTAGAAAATTTTACAATGTTCGGGAGCGTCGGGTTTTTTTAACTGACCCTGTACAGCTGTGTAGTCCACGCAAGCAAAGCCGCGGGTTGAAAGCTAGTGAATCAATAAAAATAATATGACTTTATTTAGCCTAAGATAATGCAATTAGTCAACATCCGTCCAACTGACGTCACAGGGATTTTATACATATAAATTTTTGGAAAAAAATTACTAACAACATTAGAGACTTAATTTTTTTTATTTTAATGGGAAGGTATGATGAACTATCTATAGTTTCGGAACAAAATACAAAACTTATGTGTTACCAGGATTATAAGACGCTGGACTGGAAATATTACGGCATTAATGTCAACGGTGAATACATCTCTCACCTCCGTTTTGCTGACGACATAGTCATCATGGCAGAGTCGCTGGAGAAGCTCAGCGGAACGGTTAACGGCCTCAAATTTCGCCTCTCGGCGGGTGGGACTCGGGATGAATTTGGACAAAACGAGGGTCATGTTCAACGAAAATATTCGCCCGAGACCGGTGACCGTAGAGGGTGCAACTCTTGAAGTTGCGCAAGAGTATGGTCTATTTAGGACAAACTATCCAGTTAAGCAAACATAACTTCAACAACAACAAAGAGGCCGACTGAAGAATTCACCTGAGCTGAGCTGCTTTGGGGAAACTTCGTCATCTTTTCTCGTCGCCACTACCACAAGGTGTGAATACCAAAGTCTTCAACAAACGCATCCTACCTACATGACGTGCGGTGCCGGAATATGGACTCTTACGGCAGGACTGGTTCCCAAATTTAAGGTCGCTCAGCGTACTATGGAGCTGGTTATGATCGGTATTTCTTTGATAGATAAAATCAGGAACACTGAAATCCGTCGAAGAATCAAAGTTGTCGACTTTACCGAAGCGATCAGCATGCTGAAGTTGCAATGGGTCGGTCACATTTGCCCTAGAACCGATAACCGATGGGGTAGACGTGTTCTCGAGTGTGGGCCACGTACCAGGAAGTGAAGCGTTGGACGCCCTCCGGGTAGGTGGACAGATGACCTGAAGCGCCATACCGGGGGTAGTTTGATGCGAAAGGCGGAGGACCGTGTGTGGTCGGGAGCCTTGGGAAAGGCCTATATCCTGCAGTGCGCTGATGATGATGAAGTTAAAAAATTTAGTCCAAGCCCATTCAAAAATAATAAATGCTGACACAACAACGGTTTCTTTACCGGTTATTTTGAAAATTAATAAACCTATGTTATTTTACACTCTTTAAATATTAGTTTTGTTGTGTTGGAGGGTTTTTCAAATTTTAAATTATTTTTTTTGACATTACGTACATTATTTTCAGGTCGGCCTTGGTGTATTTTTCAAACTACAAAATCCAGATACAACGGTAGTTGGCGCTCTGCAATATTTACCGCTGATTTCTTTAATACTAGTTGTTTATTTTTACAGTACTGGTAAGTAAATTTTAATGTTTCATGTTTTTACCCACGATGGGAGGGAGATGGTATATGCGTTTGAGGGAAGAAGTTGTGTGTTTGTTTGTGCAATAATCAAGTGTTATCATTTTCTTTAAGAATTAATTTACCACGTCATAGTTAGGTTCTTAAACATGTTTTTTTTTAAAGATATGTTTTCACGGTTTTTGTGTTATTCTTCAAATACAAGCTAACTATTGGATAACGAAATATAACTGTCTTCGAATTTTCGTCAATACAGTGTAACTATTATAATTATTATTAAGTAAATATACACATCAAAAAAGTCTAAGCAACACATACTATTTCAAATTATTAATCAATTATTATATCATTTCTTACCAAGTAGGTAATACCTATGTAAACTTTCTTCATCTAGAGGACATACTGGCTGGTTGTAAAAAAAATCGAGTATCATTTGTTTTTTTTTCACAAATTCAAAAGCGAATGCATTTATCTGTAGGTATCTATATCTGCATCTGTATCAAT
The DNA here is from genome assembly GCA_949709985.1 of Luffia ferchaultella. Lineage (NCBI taxonomy): Eukaryota > Metazoa > Arthropoda > Insecta > Lepidoptera > Psychidae > Luffia > Luffia ferchaultella. The sequence goes on from OX453263.1 coordinate 4,448,393, forward strand.
TTTTTGATTTAAACAATAATTTGAAAAAAGTTTTGAACAGATTTGGATTTTGAGACATTTTTTACGTCATGGAGCGATGTCGTTTGAACGCAGATGAAATTGTTGTTTAATATCAAAAAAGCATTAAAAAATAATATAAATAAGAAAATACTAAGGATTTAATGTGAAAACACATTGTAAAATTGAAATTTGTATGTGTTCCTTATTTTGATGTGTGTAGGTACAAGCGGCTTACATTTAATGTAGCCGATTTATTCTATTTGACCAAATATTATTTTATTGTAGGTATCGGTTCGCTGATGTGGCCATTACTATCGGAGCTTTTCGAAGGACCGGCGCGAGCTTTAGGGATGATGACTGGCTTGGTCGTGTCAATAATGGTCATATTCTTGAGTACAAGATTTTTCGCACCCCTAACGAACGCTATAGGCCCATCGGCGACCTATTGGATTTTTAGTTGCAACTGTCTACTTTTGTGTGCGTTCATATTATTTTGCGTGCCAGAAACAAAAGGTAGATCGTTTTCGGAAATACAAGCGGCTCTGGGCTATAAAGATAAGAGCCGAGAACCTGAAAGCGAAACGAAATCATAGTAATTACATGACTATTATATTTCTGATTGGTATTAGATAATCGGACTGTGGATGAGTGTTTCAAGATAATTTGAAAAGTTGTAGGTATAGTTCCATTCAAACTTTATGGTGGATCGGAATACAACGCTTTATGCATGCTTGCGCAGGTTCAGTTATATGCCCCTCGCTCCATTGCGTCCCGCTACACCTGAAACTGGTTACTGCGACGCGACTTGTGCCTATGTTCACATCCGCCATAAAGGTTGATTGGAACTGTAAAACGTTAATAGTGCAAGTATAATGTGTATTTGAAAAAATCTCGGAATATTTGTAAATAAATAATTTTGTGTAATTCTTGTATTTCTTTTCAATTTACTTCGACCTTTGATATAATCCGTACCTTAGCTTTTGGACCCATGGATGTTCATAGAGATACCGCGTGGTGATACAAAACCGGCCAAGTGCAAGTCGGACTCGCACACGAAGGGTTCCACACACCGTACAATATAAAATAATCCGAAAAGTCATAGCATGAGTGCACTGATAGCTAGAAACAATTTTTATTACAGTGAACCTTTGACTTTTAGTATCGATTGTGAAGAGAATAAGCCTTGCAAAGAAAAGCGTAAATTTATAGTACCTAGTAATACAATGTAGTTTTCATCAAAAAATGTTTTTTTTTTTAATTATCTTTTACAATAATATCACAAAGATAAAATGCATCTAGTTTTCGCTTATTGGCTAAACGCTATCTGTCATTTTCTATGGAATTTTTACAAAATTTTTATTTATACAAGTACATTTTACAAATTAGTCTATTACTCGTTAAATAATACAGTCATTAACATTTTTTCCACATATCCAAAAACAACGGTTTAGCTGGCAGACGGGGGGGGACGGGGGGGGGGGACGACGACGACACACGACTCTAACAAATATTAGGACTTTAGGAGTGCATATCTCAACAACTGTAAAATTGTTTGAAACCTTGCGTGCGTGACTCGTTGCCATCCTTTCTTCTTAGGGTGGTCAGTAGCTGGGAGTACGGGGTGTATCGAATGAAAGTCCTTATTCAATTCAACGCCACCTCGCCGTTCTTTCCCCTTTGCTTCCTGAATTTGCTTTCTATGTGGACTGTATGATGGTGTGCCTCGTATGCCCGTTCGCTGCTGTCGAGAGAATACCCGTGCGTGTGACGCTCGTGAAATTTATACTTTCTCCGACCATAGGCGAACGAGGGGGCGATCGAAGGACGGTGGCGACATTTTATTTTTCTATCTTCTATTACAAAAGTCGCCCCCGGCGGGTTTACATCTACCCTATATTTGCCGGGGTGCTATTTATCATGCCGTTATCGAGCCCTATATCTAACTATCTATATATAATCTTCTATTTACAATTTGTCTACATTTTCTATTATAATTATTTACTATTCTATTATTTATATCTATTTAAATGGCCGCACGTGCTGCGAGGCTGTTGTCGCGTACACCTTGGTATCATTTTTGAAGACCTATCGTTTGGTACGTATACCTTTCGCGTTAATATACGATTAATTTTTTTTTCGTACTTCAATACATGTATGGCGACCTATCCCAAAAAAATAATTTTTTTTCTTAATTTTACTTCGTCATTGTGTAGCGGTTCATAGATTACAGCTACCTTCCAAATTTCATCTATATATTGCCAATAGTTTCCGAGACAAACCACAAACAGACAGACAGGCAGACGGACGGACGGACATGGCGAAATTATAAGGGTTCCTTTTTTGCCATTTGCCACGGAACCCCTAAAATGTAAGCAAAAAATATGCCATGTAGATCTCAGATATAGACCAAATATAGGTATACCCATACAGTAAATTAATTTGACAGCAGTGTTTGGTTTTAATAGTCATAAATGTCAGTTCACAGTATCGAAGTGACATTTCGCATTTTCGGGGGGTTGAGACCGGTGTACGGGGATTTATCGGGGGTGAAGAGCGCCGCGCGGGGACCTTGCGCACTGAAACTCGGACTTAAACTCCCCATCATACACCGGCTAGCTATAGTGTGAGTGGTTAGACGGTAAACCCAGAAAAGGACATCTAGTCAATTCGTACTTTCATGGGTATACGAGTTGAGGATTTAAAATAGTCGCTGTGAAGTATAATAATAATAATGATAATAATACATGGGACTTCCCACACAGCGCCATCTAGTCCCAAAGTAAGCAAGTATTATGCTTGTGTTATGGGTTACTAGACAACTGATATACATACTTAAATATTCCTTATAATATATACATATATAAATATTTTTGCGAAGACACCACATACATGTAACAACCAAGACCCGGTACCAGTATCAATATTCATCATACAAATACTGATCCGACCTGGGATTCGAACCCGGGACCTCCAGCTGCGTAGGCAGGGTCGCTACCCACTAGTCGTCAACTAATATAATAGAATTTTGTAATACACACGTACCTAAGATTCTGAAATTAAGTTTAATGTGTAATTTAACAAAATGTTTGTTTACAACAATAATAATGACGTATGGTCTGTCTAATTTATGAGTCTGTCATTTTGCTCACTTTTCAATCATTTCGATGTATAATAATAATATCTAGGACATGCCACACGGCGCCATCTATTCCCAAACTAAGCAAAGCTTGTATCATGGGTACCAGACAACTGATATATATACTTAAATATAATTTATAGTAAACATATATAGGTATTTTACATCCAGACACGCAACAAAGATACATGTTCATGCACACAAATATTTGTCCCGGGCGGGAATCGAACCCGCGACTCTTGGCTATGAGACGCTCTATCATGAATATATTATGCTGTCTAATTTTGAACTCTAAAGGTTAAACCATAATTTGAACAAATTATTTACTTCCAATTAATGAACTTATTTAAAAAAAAATCGTCTTCGAAAAATATAAAATTCACGTATAAAACACATATAAAACAGTTTTAATCGTTTTAATAGGCTGCTGTCAAATTTATTTACTCTATATTATTATTATCTATGGATTTAATGAATATATTGACAATAATTTGACAATACATTTTGGTTAAACATATACTGTTAGAAATACAAATATTTATTTGTATTAGTAATTTTTTTTTTAATACAATCAAATATCATGAACAAATGTATCTACAAAATACCAATTATTAAAAAGTTCTGTAGGTGTTTTGCAAAAACGCAAAATCCAGAGTAAGTGATTTTATTAAGAGCAGATACTCGCCATCGATGTAATAATTCGCTTATCAATCGCTTATCAAAAAATGTGATAGTGTCTTTAGGCAATATCAAATACAGGTATCAAACCTGATCAAACCGAGCCGCGCGGCCCCAGATTAAATCTTTGGATACACAACATAATCTTAAACACAATGCTGTAGAAAATGTATCTCAATTAGGTATGTAATTAAAAATACTGACTCATATATGTCTCAAATCCACGTAATAGAAGCGACGAAATAGACTTCGTATAATTGGCGCGAAAACCAGTCCAAAACGCTCAGTCATGTTAATATTTCATTGAGCGGCTTTCCAATGTTGCCTGATGAAAATTGTGTTCATAAAAATTATCAATTTGAAACCTAACTAAGATAAGTTGATGGTCCACCATTTAAAAAAATAGGTTAGGGTATGGTTTGCTTTGATAATATATAAGTAGGTAAGCCTTATATATATTTTTTTCATTTCCTTAAAAAAATATTTATTGCGTGCGGTCCCTACACCCCTCCCCCATAAGCCTGATTAAATGTTTTGTAACTTTTCAGCAGGCTACATTGAAAAGCGCTACCATTTCATTATCCTTTGCATTATTATTATTATTTGGAATCTTCTAAAAAGAAATTAGAGACTTTTTCAGAAGCAATTAGTGCATTGAAATTAATTTAGAGGCGGAGGTTTCGGAAATACGCATGTTTTTCTATATGCTTATTCCTTGCTTCGGTCAGGACAGGACTTTCCACAATATGGCTGACTAGGACGCTGCATTCCGATGGCATACTCTTTTTGAAAATGAGGCAATGCTATCTTCAGATACTGTTGTAAGATGTCCGTTTATGGAAAATAAATTATAGTATCCTTTTTGGAGTTTGCGCCGGTTTTAAAAGTTAACTTATAAAGTTTTTCACATGAATGTGGCGCAAATCCGCTTAATTATATAATGTTTAGAAAGGTCGTGGTTCGAATTCTCGGGCACGTACGTACCAATGAGTTTTATCTAACTTAAGTAGGTATAGTCATCATCATCATCATTGTCAGCCCGTGTCTCTCCACTGCAGGATATAGTCCTCTCCCAAGGCTCGCCACCACACACGGTCCTCCGCCTTCCGCATCCAATTACCCCCGGTATGGTGCTTTAGGAGGTATAGTCAATCAGGGTAAATGGAAACAGGGGTAATTGGAAACGGTACTAATATTTCCTATGGTATGGTGTTTTTGAACGCATGTTCCGAATATATTTTAATACAAAAATCACCATAGCATAGGAAATATTAGTACTGTTTTCAATTACCCCTGTTTCCATTTACCCTGATTAACCCTACATAACTATAACTGACTCCGTGGCTCCGAGAGCACGTTAAGCCGTCCGTCCCGGTTGCCTCCTCATTCCGAAGAGAGGTCTAACACCCTAGTGAGGCATCAATGGGCTGATGGTGTGGTATGGTACGGAATGGTGATATACGTATAAATCAATTTTCAATAATTTTCAGTGGCTGTGACAAGAAACATCTCATATGTTTTAAATTTTGGACAGCCGAAATGATCAAGGATATCATAAACAGCGCTATATCTCTCAAGAAACATATTGGCGACAGCCATTGCAAGAAACTGGTAAATGTTTATTTACATGTTTTCCAGAATTCACTATTAGACAGGTCAAAATTGAAATTTTCTACGTAATATGCTAACAAAAAACTCTTATATTTATATATGTGATATATGTATATAGCGGCCGCGGCACACTTTTATGTTGAGGGTAGTGCGAAACAACAGTCTCGTAATAAAGCTATACCGAAAAGGTTGTGTTTCCTTGAGACTCCTGTCGTTCCTAAATATTTTACAATATATATTTTTAAAAAATCACTATACTCTTATGACATGGATTTGTAGCCCTGCCCTGGAATATTCGGCCCACGAAGACACTTAACACCATTCGAAATATCAATTTCACTGACATATTATATATGTCTTAAAGTCTACAACTTGATCTTGACGACCGCTTAGCCTAGTGGGTAGCGACCCTGCCTACGAAGCTGGAGGTCCCGGGTTCGAATCCCTGGTCGGGTCAGTATTTATATGATGAATATCGATACTGGTACCGGGTCTTGGTTGTTAAATGTATGTGATGTCTTCGCTTGGCACCCAAAACACAAGCTAATGCTTAGTTTGGGGCCTAGACGTTGTTGTCATGTGTACGTTATTATTATTATTATTATTATTATCTACAATGGGTTGATCTTGTAAATTATTCATTATGTCTTTTTCGTGGCCACTTCGTAAATTCGCGTTTTGCGTACTTATGCCGTATGATGTCGTATAAAAATTCTAGTATACATAAATTGGGAGCACGGTAGGCTCGTGATCTGAATTGATTAGCGAACGAGTACAGCTCCCACCAAATTTCTTGTTTCGTCTGAAGTAGAATCGAGTTGTCACGTTAGGGAGAACGGATATCAGCAGAGCGAGAGGGGACCCCGCATCTGTGCAAAACTGTACCTACCCGCTTCAACTTCAGTAGGGATAAAAGGTGTTTGGCACGATCTCAAACCGAACAGTTGCAGCTGGAAATATGCGGAACCTAAGCGCAATAGGGCATGCACATCGTACTTCAGAACTGCACATAAGTATAGGTATATGGGAAATATAGCTCGCGTCAAATTTCTAGTACGCCCTGAAGTTGACGCGAGTACGTTTTGCGTAAGTGCGGGGACCGGCTCATGCTATACATTATAGTGTATAGTATAGATAAACAAAAATACCGCATCGACGACGTTTTGGGACTGTTTGACGGTATGAAATGGTCGCAAATTGTCGTCAAATCAGACATCAAATGCTCGTGTTCATCGGTTGCCCAATTCACACGCGCGCCGCGTTTCAATTTTACATTGGCCGAAAAAATTTATCGCGGCCGTGATATCCGGTTGACCACTCTGCTAACCCAAGGACATTCGACTTGCACTGATTGTGGCGTGGCGGCACAGGTGGAAGCTGAACGTGCAACGTACAATAGTTCGTTTAAGCTATTTTTTTTTAATGGTCCATCGTTCAAGACTTCAATAATATAACAGGCTGTTTTCTAAAATAGGACACTATGGGCATGTATTATTTAACTTAAACCTAAAAAATACGAAAAAAATGTATTGTGAAACTTTAGTTCTTTATTCATAAACATGAAATTTGCATATTTAGTTTTTTGGTCAAGTGCGATATCTACAAGATAGGTAAGTCGTGAGATCACTGATGAACAATTCGTTTCTGATAAAAATGAGTCGATTAGAGTTTTTTTTTTCGTTTATTTCACAATTTAACTCTTACAAAATATAAATTTTACTAAAAAATTGCTTAAGTTTCTAAATACAGTTTTCTCGTATCTTCACGGAAAAAAATATAGTGGCTGGGACTAGAATTTCTAGTTCTATTTGTGACCATCAAACAGTACTTTAATATAACTGTAGCGAAAACATGAATTTTGTATATTTAACGAGAAAATTATTTAATTTAACAAAGTGTTCTATATGAGGTACCAAAATGTTATATATATATAAAGTCAAGAATACTTTATTGTTTCAATTAAGAGTTATGAAGTTAACTTAATTTTATAGTAAATCTAACAATATTCTGGTGACTCCTCGTTCAATATACAAAATTCATATTTACTTACAAGTTTTTTTTTTATTCATTATAAATTAAATAGTTGTTTTAAAATTACTTTCTTGTCAAAGTTACAAAATTTTAGTATAAAACACTTTTCTTCCGCTACTAAACGTTCTGGTAGTATTGTCATCCTATATTTTTTTCCGTGTTGGTTTAATATAGGCCCATACTGTCCCGTTTTAGAAAAACACGTGTAATGTCACGCAGTCGACAAGATTCATGTCGAACAATACCTACATATATATGCCTACATTACTCGTTGCAGTTGACATGTTGATGCATAATGTAGCCACACTAATTACATACATAACCGATGCAATACTATTGTTGTGTACGGATCGTGCAGTGCATTAGATAAACATGTGGCAGGAAAATGATGAAAATGGACATTTGATTAAATTCTTATTAATAGCTTTCTGATCCATTCGAAATATTTAAACAATATTATTTTGTCTTTTCACAATACACAGTTAAGGGATTTGATCAAATCACTTAACTTTCTTTAGGGAAATCACCCCAAAGAGTTATTTTAACATCTTCCGTGAATTGATCCTCATCTATTTACCTTACCTTAGGGATTTGATCAAATCTCCATTTTTATCATGTTCCTGCGACAATACATGATTATCTCGTTCTGGCTGTAAGTAGTATATTTGTGTAGTCACGTAAACGAGAAATTTTCCATAAATTTGCTTAAATTTTAAACAATAGAATATATAGGCAGGCTTTTTATTTAAGTACCTATTTATTGTTCGGTAAATCATCAACTTACAAAAATACCACAGTGAAATTCGTAAAAAATAAAAGTGACAGCTAATAACAGATTTACATATACAACATATCACTGAAATGAGGTAGCACAGCTGAACATAATAACATAACGAACCAGAACGAGCTTCGCTACCGGGACAGAAACAGACATATTATTATTTAATACCATTATTGAATGAGCCGTTGAGTCGGTCACAATTGAAGGGGTAAGTGGACAAAGGTGTTAAAGGTGCTCCTACGACATTTGCAAGCCTGAAATGTATGCATGTTTGTCATTTAATACCTTTGCTATAGGTCTTTATTTTTGACACGAATCAAAATTCGCAATTGATTTATGATCATTTAAAATCTAATTTCATGTAAAAAGTAGATTTATTTTGTTTTCTCAGATAACACCTTTGTCCACTCACCCCTTCAATTGTGACCGACTCGACGTCTCGTTCAATAATGGTATTAAATAATAATATGTCTGTTTCCGTCCCGGTAGCGAAGCTCGTTCTGGTTCGTTCGGGGTCGCAATAAAGCTTATTCTCGCTTCAATGGTTCTCGCTCGTGCGCGGGTTCATTGAACGGCAAGGCACGCGGACTATCTTGCATGTTGCATCCACGGACGATATTAGTAATTCTTTTTACATATTCTAGTCGTCTATTATAATTAAAAAGGTTTCTAATCGTTATATACAAATATTCGAATTTATTTATTTAGTATTAAAAAGTTTTCCGTTTTTGCTTCCATTCAACTCTTGGTGGGGTATAGTTACAATCAAACTTTATGGCGGATCTGAAAGTAGACACAAGTCGCGTCGCAATAAACAGTTTTAGGTCTGCTGACATCGTAGGTTACCTATCGTATACTTCTTCTTGTTCGTCGATTCCTCAGGGTTGAGTATTGTGACCTCGCCGACGCATTCCGTCCACAAACCTCCTCCACTTGTTTCGGTCTACCGCGTAGCGGAGGTCTGTGCTGATCGGAACATCCAGATGTTCTAGCGGGACTCAGTGGGGCGAGTAGTATATGACCACAAAGCGTTGTATTCAGAATATTCAGATCCGCCATAAAGTTTGACGCGATCTGTAACAAGTAGTAGGAGCGAGGTTAAATATAAAGCGTATAGGTATGGTTTATTAATAAAAAATTTAATAAATTAATAAAAAATATTAAATATAATTAATAATATTAAAGCAAACATTTATATACCTAGGGATTTAAGAGATATTTTTTCCGTATTAGCTGTTTGTTGTACATTTACCAATTATAGACATAATAATTCACAGGATCTCTTAAATGGATGTAAAGTAACAATTTTGATGGAAGTGAACGATGCGAGTTTGAATTTGGCAGTTTCTAAAGGTGCTTCGTTATTGGGAGCTCAAGACAACACCATTATAGATAAGCTAATATGGGAGCAAGATTATTTTGGAAGGTAATTATGTGAAAATCCAAAGACTGCATTTACGTGTGTTCGTTCACTGAGAAAAGTGTTCTTTAAAAAAATATAGTTCACGATCAGTAGAGCGATTGATGATCGAGACCACAATAAACACGAAGAAACCACAAAAGTATGAATTGACTAGAAGCTATCTTCTACGTTTAACGTTTAAACGCTCATACTCTAGCTAGCTGGTGCAAGATGATGAGTTTTCCGTGAAATCCCCGCGTGCCAGTCTTCAACCCCGCAAAATTGCGAAATGTCGCTTCGATACTGTGTGTTGACATTTATGACTATTAAAACCAAACGCTGCTGTCAAATTAATTTACTCTATGGAAGAAACCGAGGAAGAAAAACTACGCGTCGTCATAATTACGTTCATCATCATCATCATCATCAGCCCGTGTCTCTCCACTGCAGGATATAGGCCTCTCCCAAGGCTCGCCACCACACACGGTCCTCCGCCTTCCGCATCCAATTACCCCCGGTATGGCGCTTCAGGTCATCAGTCCACCTTGCCAGAGGGCGTCCAACGCTTCGCTTCCCAATACGTGGCCTCCACTCGAGAACCCGTCTACCCCATCGGTTGTCGGTTCTACGGCAAATGTGACCAGCCCATTGCCACTTCAGCTTGCTAATCACTTCGGCTATGTCGACAACTTTAGTTCTTCGACGGATTTCAGTATTCCTGATTTTGTCCATCAAGGAAATGCCGAGCATAGCCCGCTCCATAGCGCGCTGAGCGACTTTAAATTTGTGGACCAGTCCTGTCGTGAGAGTCCATGTTTCGGCACCGTATGTCATTGTAGACAGGACGCATTGGTTAAAGACCTTGGTCTTCAGTCATTGTGGTAGTGGCGACGAGAACAGATGACGAATTATCAGATGACGATGAGATAATTACGTTACTGGAACCGTAATTTCCGTTGACGCAAATTTTTTACCCTTAGTGTTCCTCATTTTTATTGTGGGGGTCATCATTGCTCGACAGATGATGAACAATTTTTTCAGTGTTATTTCTACCTTGTTTCCAATAATTATTAAAACTAGCATTGCCTGATAAAAAAAAATAGGTACAAAATTAAAAATTAAACTACCCAAAATTATAATCTGCTAGATAACAAATAATGCGCCTAAAGCACTGTACCAATCAATGAGAACAATTTTAAAAATATTAATTTGTTTATTAGTCGCATTTTCTCCGAATTTTAGATAAATTTTAATCGTCTATTAGGTAATCTGATCATGTTTATAATTCTTTCAACTGTCTATTCGCACTTCTTATTATTTTAATTATGCCCAATGTAATATCTTTTTAGCTCTATGTCTAGTTCCGTACAATTCAGTCTGCTTAGGTACCTACAAGTAGGTACACTTTAATAGTAGGTAGATACTGTAGGTAGTATTATTTGGACAAAAACCTTATAATATTAAGTTTTTCAAAGAAATATGTATAATTATTAATTTAATGTTAAAATGAACAAAAAACGGTTCATAATATGTTGCTGTTGGTACTCGAAATAAACTAATAAGAAGGAAATACTGAAATTAAAAGTAAAATCGCTTTGATTTATACGTCACGAACATATTCAAACGGTTGGAGTCGGTAGTAAGTATTTCGTTCGCGTCATTGAATGCTCGCTTTTCGGACCTCCTCGTGTCCTAATAGTGAGTACTTCGTACATTTAAGTACTACACAAGATTACTATAGATTTGGCGGTAAAAAAGCTAAATAAAAATATCACCTAACTGTTCGCTTATAGGTTTTTTTTTTTTTATTTATTCAGTGAGGGCCGAATCTGCATACAGACACCTGCGTGCCCGACCTTCCGCGCAGGTAGTGCCGGGTTGGGATTTCTACACTGAAGGTGCAGCCCGACCGGCTAAACGACTCCTCAACCTATACTCCGGAGAGCGTATAGGGTTTGGCATGAACAACGACCGGACGCATTGAGGATGCTTTGGTGTGTTAGTGCCTATAACGGGCGGTGCCTTAAGGGCGCCGTCTCGTAGGCGTATGATTAAAATAGGGATGAGGGCCGACACGTGTCGATCCCTCGGCAATGGAGGGCAGTTCGAGCTAGACGGCCCGACTGTGAACAAACAAGGCTCAGATGCTATACGAGCAGATTTATTACGTCAGCTAGGTAACATCGGACGGCTTATAGGTGATATGGAGACGGTTTATATAGTACAATGTGACGAGAATGTATGGATCTGTTTATTCACACACACAACACAGACATATAAAATTTGGCCTATTTCTTGTTGTCATTGTAGCGCATACATAATCGCGTGGCTCTATTTAAACATGCAAATAAATCAAACGGCGTATTTTTCGTGTCGTCACTCAGAAATTCATGATTTGACTGCTAGACATAGACAATCGTAATTTTTCGTGTCCGTTCCATGTCTTTTCACAATCTTTCGACAGTTTACAATTTCACTTTGTTTTATTATATCCACATTAGCCCAGTAAACCCCTTTGCAGGAGCTTAGACTACTTCTCGGGATGAAGGTGCTTGGAGCTTTCCACGCTGCTCCAGTGCGGGTACATGAATTTTAACAACTGCAATGTAATGATGGCAATCGACCCAACCACCGACCCAAGAGCACTTTATGCCATCGGTGATAGTTATGTACTTAGTCAGAAAAAACTCATTGGTACAGTTAGGTACAATCAACTGTACCAATGACCGCTTAGCCTAGTGGGTAGCGACTCTGCCTACGAAGCTGGAGGTCCCGGGTTCGAATCCCAGGTCGGCTCAGTAATAATATGATGAATATTGATACTGGTACCGGGTCTTGGTTGTTATATATGTGTGGCGTCTTCGCAAAAATATTTATATATGTATATATTATAAAGAATATTTAAGTATTTATATCAGTTGTCTAGTAACCCATAACACAAGCATAATACTTGCTTACTTTGGGATTAGATGGCGCTGTGTGGGAAGTCCCATGTATTATTATTTTATTATAACTTTATGGCGGATCCGAAAGTAGGCATAAGTCGCGTCGCAGTAACCAGTTTTAGGTGTAGCGGGACCAGTGGAGCGAGAGGTATATGACTGTACCTGCGCAAGCACGCATAAAGCGTTGTATTCAGATCCGCCTTAAAGTTTGACGTGATCTGGACATTTCGGTTTTTGAGATTCGAACCAAATCCTTCTAAATAAAAAGCGCCGTCGCTACCACTCGGCTATCACGCCACTTGGTGTCGTGTCATGATAACCGAAGTACCTATAGTTATTTATTATATAACGGTGTTTAATTATTTGATGATCTATAATGCTTAAGTATTACATGGCCACAAATTAAGAAACCATTTTGTATCTATCGCACTACAAATACACTGCAACAAATGTCATAAAATTACTGAAACTGCACTAAATTCAATCTCAATTTTCTCAGGATTTTATCAAGCATGTCAGACGCCATTTTCGTTACGACGGCCACTCACACATGTCTGCTACGCTTTGCAAAGAGGTCGTCTGTGCCCGTGCTGTGTATGAGATCTAGAACCCACGCTACCATACAGTCATTAGCCACTGTTATGGCTATGAAGGTTGTATATCATAATTTTATAATTTCTATAGGTAGGTACATATAGCCTATCACTCGACTCAATTGCAGTAGTCTAGTGGTTTAATTTTATTGTAATTAGTAAGTACCTACGTATTTAAAAAACGCTAGTACAACCGCTGTCGGAGCTGCAACCGCGTCGACGGCTCATTCAAGAACGATCTGAACTTCTGCCCCCACGCTAGCAGGGAAGATCGTTGATGTTGCTATTATAAAACCTTACATGCTGTCTAGTTTTGAAAGTTGTCTTTACTGCCGCTCTTCGACATACCTATATACTTCTAAACTCCACTGATTACATTTATTTTACTTGAGTTAATGCGACTACCTTACTCTACCTATTCTAACTTACATCGTCCAAGTATATTTTTATATTCTATTTTTTGCTTCTTTTCCAATTTGAATTCTAGTATCGTTCCCATAAATACTACAAAAATTCATTGTAAAATGATTTAATCTGTTTTATCCGAAAACCGTTAAACTAAAACAAATATTGTTTATTTGATTATTGTTGACCTATGGTGGATTGTTTAATTAATTACTATTGTATTGACTGATAGATCTATGTTTTTCAGGAAATTTACCAAAATCTGAATGGACTGAATATTGGATATCTGGGACCGGCTGCACCAATATTAAATTCATACTTATTACTATGTCCCATGCTCGGAGCAAACATTAAATTTAAATGTTCATGTAATGTAAGATTATTAAATTTATTTACAATTTAATTGAAATATACTTTTAGCTGTCCACGATTATGTGTAGAAATATTGAAATATTACCAGTTTATTTCAACATCCAGACTTTAATCCCACGTCTACTGGTAATATTAGACCCTTATGTCTTATCCTCTGGATACATTTTATATGCTGTCGTACATAGTAAGGAGAGGATTTTTAAATAATACTGAAAATTACTTGGTCCACAAACCTAATATAAAAATTTCGAAACATCTACGGATTTAAGTAAATAGTTGTTTTGGTAATATTTTGTTTACAATAAAATATCAAGTTCATTGATTTCGAATAATTCCTATTGATTAAAACAAAAATATGGAAGAATACCTAAACAATGTCATTAACATGCTTAAAATTTTCATTCTGGTACCTAAATCAGACAAAGATGTAAAATATTGACTTCAATGTAAAGAACCAAATAAATGTTATATTATATTAGTTCAAAATTTCAAGGCATTTCTCATTGAAATAACATTTAGCTGTTATAATAATATATGGGATTTCCAACATAGCGCCATCTAGTCCCAAACTAAGCGAGTATTATATTTGTGTAATGGATTACTAGACAACTGATATACATATTTAAATATTTTATAATTAAATATTTTACACAAAAACATGGAACAAAATAAACATGTTCATGAACACAAATATTGTTCCCGGTCGAGAATCGAACCCGCGACCTTTGGCTTCGTAGTTAAGGTCTCTAACCACCCCGCCATTCAATACCATAGGTACACAGTAAACTATTATGTACCTACTTATCTATGTATTTTGATAAGTAAATAATTGTTTGTTTGTAGAAAGTACCTGTGAGTCCATTGCTTTACAAGATAAGTGAAAAGATGTGTACAGAATTCAAGACAGAAATGAAAGAATGTGAAACCATTGAAGAACTATTCCGTGACGCCAGAGTAATGATAGCTGGACCGACCACCAAAAATAAAGAAAAACTTAATATTTTCAGTTTCACTGCAAAGGTGAACAATTGCTTGGTTATAAATAATTTATAAGATTTTTTTTCATTTTCTTTTTCCATAAATGCGCCAGGTAGGATTTTTTTAAATTGTTTCATTGAAACGAAAAGAATGGCTATGAATGAGATTATAGAACTATAAAGTTATGTGATTCTTTGTCACGTAATTTAAAAAATTGGCACATGTAGAACTATGGGTACCTATGTTACATCCATGTAACAATATATCCATGGTTCAGCAGCATAAAATATTTTAAATTGATAGGTACATTATTTTATTCAAAGGAGGTAAAATTTTCTATTTAAAAATCTAGGTACTTACCTACATAAAATGTAAACTACATAACAAACTATTTTTAACCAACTTCAAAAAAGAGGATTTTCTATGTCCATCTGTATGTACCTATATTTTCTTTGTGTATGTTCACCGGTATCTTCGCCAATTGTGGACCAATGTGAAAAATCTTTTTTGTCTGTAAGGTTATATATACTCCCAAGGTAGTCCTATTGTCACCAAGTCAGGATCTGATCATGGAATCCTAGGGAAATAGAGGAATACCAACCCTCAAGTCTTATAGGCATGCATAGAGTGTTTATGCTTAATTTTTTAGTTATTCAGGTGTTTGCTTATGGGAGTCGTCATCTCATGCTGCTAAACTGATGATGAAAGCTACAGAAGAACTCCTTAGCGGTCAGGAGTTAGGGGATAATACTGCAATTTCTCAACAGTTTTCTCCAAATGGCTTTAACTCCTTTGAGCAGTGCGTTTAGACGCCCTATTGATATCAAATAAAAAAAAAAATAGTTATTTATGACTCAAAATTTAAATATAAAATAAAATTACACAAAAAGTAATAGGTAAAATCCGACTTCAAAAACTTAAACTAAAAAGTAAAAAATAATATTTTTACTTTAAAGATCATTAATGGGCGAAATATAGTTTAAGAAGTTGGTACCAACTCGGACACTTTGAATGGGTACTTAACAGGCAATACCAGTTACAACGATATATTTACAAGTATAACAAATATAAAGCACAATATAAAATGACTGACTTGGCATCAATTTCGTAAACTATATACCAACCATTAAGTAATGCTCTTTTCTTTAAAGTAAAAATAGTTTTTGAAGTTTTGTTTTTTATTTTTTCTAATATGTCATTTATTATATGTGAGAAGTTTTTTAAACTATGTTTTGTTTTGGCCTGCGGCTTTTTTAAAAGATACAAGTCATAGATGAAGGCAGTGATTTACTGTTGAGCCACTATCCTAATAAAATCCTTCATCGAGTTTCCATGAGACAAACTGAAACAAGCACAAATTAGTTAGGTATTAAAGTCCAACCATTGATAAAAAAATGTCTCAAATATGAACTTGAATTATATTCCTTTGTAAATATCTATTCATATGAGTCAGATACTTTTGACATAGGCTTCAAAAACAAATGATTCATTATAAATTCTATACTTTTGACATACCTAGGCTTCAACAACAAATGATTCATTGTAAATTTTACACTTTTCGTTTATAATTACCTACAGATCGCGTCAATCTTCATGGTGGATCTGAATACAACGCTATAAGCGTGCTTGTACATGTATAGTCATATACTTCTGCTCCACTGCGTCCCGCTACACCTAAAACTAGTTATTGCGATGCGACTTGTGCCTACTTTTGAAACATAAAATTTGATTGTAACTGTACTCACAAATTAGTCATATAAAGTCAGTACAGTTTGAAAAAGCAAAATATCTGTTGTAATAAACTAGTAAAATTTAATTATATTGCAGGATATAGATAAGTTTTCGAACCAGTGGATATTTTTTCATAGTTGTCCAAGAGGTGCAGAGGTGTCCGATGATCTATTCGCTCACCACAGGTCTAAGACTTTTGATGCGTTCGACAACATGCAATTTATTGCCGCAGCGTTGATGGCAAACTGTATTAAAGATCAATTATTTTAGGTCTTTTTATGTTACAGCATAAAGGTAAATAAAACAAGTTTTTAACACTATTGCATTTTTATTAATAACCTAAATTATATTTTAAATAAGTTTATCCAGGAAGTTTTAGGCTCTGATGAGTGCACAGAATTGTATAAGTCCTTTAACTTACCTATATGAAGTTTGCTAAAGGATACATTTGATATTACACAACATAGTGATCTATGTTGTGTAATATCAAATGTATCCTTTATTTGCCTTCTGCAAGCTCAATGTTTTTACTTGTTATGAATTGTATATTTTCCTCGCATAAATTTGGGTAATAATACCACTCCTGAACATGGCACTTGACCATAAGCTTCACATATACAAGGACGTTCACAACCGACTCCAAAATTAGCTGGATTATCTTTCTTTTCAGCTGCTACACTTTCAGCTTTTAATATTTCTTTCGATTTTCCAATAGTCTTTAGTAAATGTTCTAATATTTCTTCTTTAGGTTTGTCATCAATGTCGATTAAAAATTGTCTTCCATCATCGAAGTAGCACCGGATAAAAGGTGTTGGAGTTAAATTCTTCAAAGTGACAACTTGGACGTTAGGATTTTTATATTGTAACTGTGGCAAATACCAGAAAGCGAATTCTTTGGCTCCCATATTATTCTGTCCGACAATGTTATAGGCCAAAGAAAATATTTTTATATTATCTCTTAAAACTAACTTGCCGGCATTTAAATACTTAAGTGTACGCCTTATAGGCTCTTTTCCTTTCATGAACGGCATTTTTTTGAAAGGTTTGAAATATAGACACTTCCGTAAATACAATTAAATCTTGAAATAAATAATAGGTAAACTAACCTCTTTCTCTTTTTGTCTCTTTTGAAAATGTCAATCTCACTCAATTGCAGCGCTGCCAGGAGCCAGTGCTTCCAGATCACCAAAGTAAAATTACGGTGTTTCCATCTAAAAAACCGGTATTTTCCAAGAAAATACAGTACATTTATATTTTTTTTACAGTAAAATCACAGAAAAACTTCAGTGCTGTTTTATTAAATTGTTTATAAATTTTTATTGCAGAATAATTAGATTTTTTCTATTTTTGCAGTCATTCTAGCAATCGTCTTTTTTGTAGACTTAAAATTAATACAATTTTCCGAATTTCTACCAATGGCTTGCTGGGAAAACAGTTTGTTGTTAGACTAGATTTTGTTGTTATAGAAGACCCACACCGCATAAATTGTCGCGATAACTCTACCTACGTTTTGTGAAAGAAATAGAGACAAATACTTTTTATGTGGCGAATTTCATGATCTTTCTACAAAAATAAATAAAATAAAATGTGTAAAAGAGATGAAAGATACTAAGTTTTCATGGTATCTTCCATTTATTTTACACATAAGACATATTAATTAAACCTGTTTCTTTCACAGAACGTAGGCAGTCCTATTTCGACGTAAAAATTGTTTATAATGTGATATGCCTGGCTTGAACGAATGGTTGATCTAAGTGACGAAAAGAAAGATGTATTGTATTGTCCCTTTGTCAGACAGAGACAACTTATTTTGTTAGTTGCACATAATGCGTGTCGAGATTATATGGGAAATTCCCTTTAAAGCAAATACGGTAGATCCATATAAGGTATTTTTACCATTACTTTAAACGGTAGATTAGTCAAAATTACAGTAGATCTACCTTACCGTTGAACCTAGAAGCACTGCCAGGGGCTGCCAGTAAATCGAGTAAATGTTTCCTGATCAGTGTGACGGTTCTTGTAAACTTCTTTCCTACCAAATGCGTGAAACATTTCTACTAACAGTTTTACCAAAATCCACTGTATTTTCCACGAAACTATAATAGGTACATTTGTATGGGCGCAGGTATGATGATTGTGCAACATTATAGTTAACAAAAAAATTATAGGTAATAAAAAACCCGGAGAAGCTAGTGATTTCTTATAATAGTTGCCCAATTATGCAACATTTTTATTAACGAAACGTAATTTCGAATTCGGAACAGATTTTCACCATCTGTCAAAGACCGATAAGTATATCAAGTCAATCAGTGTCAATAGTCTTCTTTTACAGCACTATCTATCTGTAACTTTGACTTTGCTGGTTTATTTACATCAATTTATATTCTTTCATAAAGAAAGAATTTCTTTACAGTTTACACCATCCAATTTAAATTAATATCTTCGGAAATATCGCGAAATAAAAACTATAGCGCCACAAACGGCCGGCCCGGGGGAACCGGCGCCGTGACTCGCGTGATGTAAAATTGGGCAGAAATGATCAAAGTTGTATACAAAGAAATATTGTAGTTAGTTTTTATGTCTTTATTCCTTAATTTTTCAAATATTTTATGACATATAAATACATAATATTTTATAAATATATTTCAAATATTATATTTGGAAATAAAATACAATAAAAATATTCCGAGTAGGACGCAGTTATAGTTCCAATCAATCTTTATGGCGGATGTGAACATAGGCACAAGTCGCGTCACAGTAACTAGTTTTAGGTGTAGCGGGACGCAGTGGAGCGAGGGGCATATGACTGAACCTGCGCAAGCATTCATAAAGCGTTGTATTCCGATCCGCCATAAAAGTTGAATGGAACTATAAATATAATAAAATACCATCCACATGTTCAACGCAACAAGCTGATAGGTCTCTACGACAGAAAAAAAACACTACGGTTTATATGCTCTGCTACCCGTGCGAAGCCGGGGCGGATAGCTAGTGTAAGCTAAGTAAAAAGACTGTTTGTCTGTAATAAATAAAATAAATAAATAAACAGTTGTTATGCTGTCGCTATTCACAAGACGACAGCGGGACTCGCCGTGGGGTAGCGGGAGGAAGATCGAGTTTCGAGCCGGGTGTCAAGTTAAGTCGTCCGTATAGTGCAATATATCGTCTAAGATCGCTCTCTGAATTTTTTATTAGTAAACATACAACGTTTTATTAATAACTTGCATTTTTGAAATATATAACTAGGTATTTTTCAATTTCTTTTTCACTCTGGGTTATTAATTGACAATCCTAAAATACTGGCTTGATGTTTGATTTTTGACACTATCGTGACATTCTTGACTATATTTACTTTCGATAAATTTGGGATAACAGTGATTTCTAAAAACCCAACATGTAATTTTTTTTAAATTCATACCTACCCATATCCTACCCTATAATTCCACAGGATGAAATAAAGAATCTTTGATAGTGAATCCATCATACACAAATAGCCAGCACCATGATTCTGGGTCCGTCTGAATCAATTAAGTATCATGATTAGATCACGTCGCAAGGGCTGCAACATTTGTAAGATTTGTAACAAACCTGTCACTAAAAAGAACGGTATACAATGCGAAGGTGCTTGCAAGAAGTGGACTCACTTCTGCTGTTTAAAGTATTCTCCAGAAAAAATAAAAGAATTAAGGGCAGGAATAATAAAGATACGTTGTCCTTGTCCGGATTGTAAAGTGAACAAAAAAGGATCGAGCGCCAGTTGTGAACACCCGAAAGTGTCATGCGCTAACGTTGAATGTCCTTCTTTGCCTAAGATGTCCTGCAATCCGCCCGAGGAACCTTGCGGAAAAAGTTGCGGAAGCGAACCGTGCAAACATGAGGGGTGTCACAAGAGGTCGCCTCGGGTGTGCAGCACTTGTAAAGAGAAAATACGAGTGTGTAGACCAACCAGTGGATGCGACAAACACAAAACATGTTCGACGTCCACGCACTGTGCGCCGTCGCACTGTACATCGCCAGCATGTGCTGACACCGGTTGTTCGACTCGCGGTCACTGTTCAACCCCTTGTAACGTGGACGAAGTATGCTGCACAGTCAACGAAATAACGAGAGAAATTAACAATTTGATGTGCAAACTGAAATGTGTTCTAAAGCACCAAGAGTCATGTTTGGACGAGGAGTGTTGTAAACGGCATAGAAAGAAAGAATGTTACTGTTCAGACCCCGCGCGTGTTAAATCGCCACATCGGAGATGCCATTGAAATTATATGTACTTAATTTTAATTTTGTTATAAACTTTGAAAGTTATATAACAATGGTATATTAATGTTCTTACTTTACTTACTTTTGTATAAATGCTAAATAACACATTCCTATCGAATTATTGTTTATTATATGTTGACTGTACAAATTGTCACATTTTAAATATTTCATTACCAATTAATGCGGTCGTAATGAATAAGTGATGGCTCATTTGATTGCAGTCGTACCAGCAGTGTTTCAAAAAACCGGCCACGTGCGAGTCCTACTTGTACACGAGGAGTTCCGTACCACAGTACAATATTAAAAAAAAAAACACGGCTCTTGTGTCTGGACCCCCTTTAATTTTTAACTTTATTTTATTTTTATTATTTGTTGTACCTATCATAGTAGTAGGTACATACTCTGACAAAATTTCAAGTTTAAGCAATAATCTCAAAATTAAAAGTCATCAAAAAATTGTAAAAAACAAATCATCGAAAACAACACGGTGCTTTGCACGGGGACCTGCTTTAATTTTTAACTTTATTTCTTACTTACATAGGAATACATTCTTCATGAAAATTTTAAATATAAGCAATGATCTCACAACCACCAATCACCAAAAAAATTTCTTGTATGGGGCCCCCTTTAATATTAACTGTGCTTAATTATTATTATTTATTGTTATAGCCGCCATAAGTAATACACATTCTGAGAAATTTCAAGTGTCTACATATTACGGTGTAGACGGTACAGCCCCTATAACAGACAGACGGACTGCTGACAGCGGATCCTTAGTATAGTAATTGGGCTCCCATTGGTACTTTTTGTGTTATCATCATCATCATCAGCCTATTTTTACCCCACTGGCTTAGGCCTCCCCCAGGGCGAGGAGGGGGGCTTGGAGCTTAAGTCCACCACGCTGCTCCACTGCGGGTTGGGAACTGTAACGACCGCCATCTATTGACAGCGTCCGGGACCGACTGCTTAACGTGCCCTCCGAAGCACGGTGTCAGTGATATTGTGTACTTAAGTCAGAAAAACTCATTGGTACACGCCCGGATTCGAACCATGGCCCGATGGGGCCTTATAAATTTGAGACAGGCTCGTTGCGCTCTGGGCTATCACGACATCACGACACTTTTTGTGTACGGAACGCTAAAAACAGTAGAGCACTGTTTCGCGCCATATTCGATATACTGTTTCTTGGAGCAACGTCGGACAGCCGCGCCGCTGCGCCATTAAAGATATCGCGACCGAAAAATTACTGCCTAACTTCTATTTTATAATACTATTTATAAATCTACATTGACGTGTGGCCGTATTGGTTTTTTTATATGTATCAAGGTTTAAAACTTTAATTTTATTTCTAAAATTCTATATCTTGTTTTCGTAGGTAATATACTTGAAAAGGCACGTGAAATTTTTTTTTTTTTTAATGAACTCAAATTATTTGTACGAATAACTGTAGCTGTAACAAGTAACTGGAAAGGATATGACGGACCCCGTCAATGACTGCTTGTACCCCATTGAGTGGTTACAAGCAGCACTATAGCACACGGTGATAAAACTCTGTTGACAAAACTGATAGGTGGATTACAGAACCTTTCATTAATTTCTCGTAAATCGACTCGGCCAGGCTATATAAGTAAGGTAGGGGCATGTCACGAGGAAAACCAAGTTGCAAGTAATTAACTTTCCAAGCTAAAGGTGAGGTATAGTTCCAATCAAACTTTATGGCGGATCGGAATACCACGCTTTATGCATGCTTGCGCAGGTTCAATCATATGCCCTTCGCTCCACTGCGTCCCGCTACACCTAAAACTGGTTACTGCGACGCGACTTGTGCCTATGTTCACATCCGCCATAAAGGTTGATTGGAACTGTACGTACCAGAGAAGAGTTGGATACTCAGGAGTAGGAAACATAGTACGTCACTACGTACTAATATCTGGGCATTAAACCATAGACATATAATGCATTAAACACATACATATGAATACGGTTAGGTACCTAAAAGTATATAGTAAAATAATACGGAATATATATTTTTAAAAGCTTGATTTATCATACGTCATGTATAATAAATACAAAGAAAATATCTATTTGAAATGAAGTTAGGCTTTTAATGTTGGTATATATTTTATTTTATGTTACTATACTTTGAGATTTAAACGATTATGATTATTTTTTAATTTTTAGTAAGGACTTTGCTTTTTAAATAAAAGCTGGTTTTTAAAAATATCTTCTTGTTTATATATTTTTTAATTAGGTAGGTCTGAAAAACATGTGTTCACGAAGTGAGAATGAAAGACGTATAATTGATCATTTATATGATCAACTCTGATTATTTACGAGGTGTTTTTATGTTTTTTTTTTTTCATAAAGGTACACGTTTTTTTTTCCAACAAAAAAAACTCCGTTAAGGACCTCTGCATGGTGTCACAGCAGACACAGAGACCCACACACACACAAACACATATAGACATATGCCATTGGATATACCTACATAGACAATCATTAGGGAAGAAAGGTTTTGGAGCGATGACAGCGTACTGGAAAACAAGTGTGGTACGCCTCCCTATCAGAAGGACAGATGACCTGTCAGGACCGTTTGAATGAAGTTATGTTAGAAGAGGTCTCTTTGTCTAACAGTGGACGATGACAATAATAAACCCTGTGTTTTATCTAGGTCTGTGTAGTCTCGTATGTAATACAACAAGTACAATTTTGTACCCAACCAACGTACCTAATTAATAAGTTCCATGTCGCGAATTAAAACCATAATAGTACGAATTGACTAAAAGCTCTCTTCTGAGTTTACCGTCTAACCACTCATGCTCTAGCTAGCTGATGTAAGACGGCGAGTTTCAGTCCGCGAGGTCCCCGCGCGCCAGTCTTCGAACCTCCGCGAAATTGCGTTTGACATTTTCGATACTGTGAAGTGATATTTCTGGCTCTATTAAAACCAAACGCTCGTGTCTTTTTTGCTCTGTGATTAAAATGGTCAAATATTTTTTTTTATTAGAATCGTTACGGATGTTGTTTACAGAATATTGTAAAATATCTTTTAATATCTGAAATAGGATGTCTCAATTTTTAATTAGATAAATCGTTAATCTATTAGTTGAATGACAAACCTTACAGCTTTTAACGTGTTTCATTTGGTGAAACAAAATTTAACTGATGGCTCGGTGATGACTGACAATAACCTATATAGATATAAATAACAGGTTATATAGTTTATCTCATGGTCACTGAAAATTCAGGCTTCTAGCTTTATCCACAACGAAGTTACGGGTGGTCAAAAGTGCCTGAGTGGCTTCGAGAAAATGACGTCAAACGGCTGCGCTTGACTTGGCGGGCCATTGCCGTGTCGTTAGATTCGGAGCTTTTGGATTTGCATAATACCACATAGGTACAATAAAGCCAGCAAATAAGTTTTACCAAAAATATTTAACTTCATCATTTCTAGAAATAGTCAATTATTTTGACTTGAGTGCACTCAGCTAGGTTATATTTCTATGTGGTTATTACAGTCTGGTATTCGAATCTAAGAGTAGACTAGAACAACGCATGTAAATTTCCGTTTCTAATTTTTATAATTTATTTATAATTTAAGATGGAGTATTACATTCTGTAAGTAAATAAAATAAAATAAAAATATTAATTAAAAAATGCGAAACTCGAATAAAGCCAAACAGCCAGTATTTAAATAGTTCGTAATTACTTTGCCTACTAAAACTCGCTCTAACATTAAAAATGTCGTCGCATAAATCCATTCATGCCGTCTACGGGAATCTCTTAATAAATTACGTCTTTCACGATAATGCTTTTTTTTTAAAGCTCGAGGTCGTCTGGACGCCATTATTTAATAAGTATAGAAAAAGTTTTCAATCGTATTATTCAAAATAAGTCATAGATTTCGTTGTCATTGCTATATTTAGCAAAATATTAATGAGTAAAATCCGATGGTTAAATTTTATAATTTTTTTCTGATTTAAGTAATAATAATAAAAACGTATAGGTACATCACAACAACGTCTAGGCCTCAAACTAGGTATACGCTTGTGTTT
The DNA here is from genome assembly GCA_949709985.1 of Luffia ferchaultella. NCBI lineage: Eukaryota > Metazoa > Arthropoda > Insecta > Lepidoptera > Psychidae > Luffia > Luffia ferchaultella. The sequence goes on from OX453263.1 coordinate 4,473,371, forward strand.
TGGGTACCAAGCGAAGCCAACGCATACATATAAGAACCATGACCCGGTACCAGTATTCATCATATAAATACTGACCCGACCTGGGATTCGAACTCGGGACCCTCAGCTTCGTAGGCAGGGTACCCACTCGACCAAGTGGTCGTCATAACTATCATTGAGTCCGTGTTTTTGACAACTAAAACGCTACATCTTTTTATTTACATTTATTATTGTAATCGAATTGGAGCCTATCCTGACTAGACCTCGACTATGTGACTTGAAAGCTGGGTCCGCCCTTGATCTTATCTTATATGAGCAATTCTTGTATATATACATACTAGTGACCCGCCCCGGCTTCGCACGGGTAGCAGAGCATATAAGCCGTAGTGTTTTTTTACTGTCGTAGTGTCGTATCAGCTTGTTGCGTCGAATATGTGGATTGGATTTAATTAGATTAGATACGGTATTTGTACAGAGACATTATTTGTCTAAATGTTTACGAAGTTTAAACTTTTATCTATATTATATATTATTTAAGCTACATATTTTTATGAATTACAATAATTAATGTGATCTCAAAGAAGGAGAAAAACAGACATTTACGAAATTTGATCCAAAGTCAAAAGTTAAGAATTATTTGAGTTTCAGAACAAATATTATTCTCGTCGGGCCGAACGTGACGCAACGAAACGGGGAAAAGCTGAATTAAGATAAATTTCATAAAACCCTGAGGCATTACAAATGCTTAGAAAGCACCAACATCAGTTCCTCAAATCCTTTAAACTCACGTGTGAGTACAAAATCTAGGGGCAGATTATGTTTGGTGTAATTTAATTAGTATTAAGACTTAGATTATAAGTTAACCTAAAATATGCGTCATATTCCATAAATACATCGTAAATTTCATTGGTATACTAAAGTATAAATCTATTCACAGTATTTTGTCTAAAAAAAAAATAAAAATAACAATATAACAAAAAAAGAGTACGGACTTGTGTTTGTTTTTCCGAGCGGATTTTGGTTCGAAAACAATAAATAGAGTTTCTTATACAGTTCAAGTAAATAATATCTAGATATTAAGTAGGTGTCGTAATCTCAGGTGATAAAAAGAAATTTCAAATATTTTGGTTAATTATTATTATTATTAATAGTTATAGATCAAATATAGGTCTCGTTCTCGCTTCTATAGACCCCACCGACACAAGTAATATTCACTTCACTTCATCAGCCCGTTTTTACCCTATTGCAGGGGCTTAGGCCTCCCCCGGGGTAAGGAGGGGGACTTGGAGAATAAATCCATCATCGTGTCGTGTCGTGATAGCCCAAAGCGCAACGAATCTGTCTCAAAGTTATAGGGCTCCATAGGGCCATGGTTCGAATCTGGGCGTGTACCAATGAGTTTTTCTGACTTAAGTACATAACTATCACTGATTCCGTGCCTTGGAGAGCACGTTAAGCAGTCGGTCCCGGACGCTGTCAATAGATGGCGGTCGTTACAATCCCCAACAAATAATATGCGACAGCTAACAACCACGCCGGAAACGGCATACTTGACTCGAGTCAGTCTCGTTTGCGAACTCTACGGTGGTCTGCTTTACTTCGACCTACCTCGTGCTTTCAAAGAAAATGTCAGATTATTTTTTATAGGTAGTTGATTTAATTTTTAATTAGATTGTATTTACTTTTATTCATAGGCTATTTTCTACTATTGGTTCGACCTTAAGCCGATGTAGTCAAACAAATTTAATTCATGTTTTTATTACCTATTCGTTTGTTAAAAGTTCAGTAGTAATATAGTTCCAATCAAACTTTATGGCGGATCGGAGTACAACGCTTTATGCGTGCTTGCGCAGGTTCAGTCATATGCCACTCGCTCCACTGCGTTCCGCTACACCTAAAACTGGTTACTGCAACGCGACTTGTGCCTATGTTCACATCCGCCATAAAGGTTGATTGGAACTGTAATCTAGTAATTGTTTGTACTCACGATTCAGACATCTTGAAATCAAATTAGCTAAGAATTAGATATAGGAACAATAATACCCACAAAGACTGTCTATAATAAGGCAAAGAATATATGTGACACAAAATCAGAAGGAGCACTTTATGAACTCATAATATCTATCCTATTATAGAAAAACCGGCCAAGTGCGAGTCCAACTTGCACTCCGAGGATCCCGTAATGTTATATAACATACTTATCGTTACTCACTGCCAGTTATAGCACGTACACGCATATACGAATTTAAAAATTGTATTATTTGGTGTTATAACTACAAACTAACGATTTTTTTTTCCTTTACTTGTCGAATTTCATAGTTTCTAGGTTAGCGGGAAGTACCCTATGGATTTTGACTTCAATATATGCGGCATCAGGCAATGTCCATATGATTGCTTTGACTATGGAAGGTAGAAGTTAGGAACCACTCTGTGTATAAAAAATTACCGTCATAAAGTTTAAATTAAAATGAATATATTTTCTAGGTCATATGTACCAAATCATATTTGATTACCTGAGTGGTCGAGGTTTTGTCTGTCGTTGTTTCACTAACTTTTATAGTCGCCAAAAATATCAAATATTTTCAATCAACACACTTCACTCCATCTACACTCATGTTATAAAGTACCATTCTGGTCATTTCTTGAACTATTATTGCTTACATCTGAACATTTTTCAGTTTGACCCCCATATAAAACGGTCCTCCTAACCTCTACCATACCTCTATAGCTTTGACGTAGAAGCTTGATTTTTTTACAGCGCTAAAGGACCGACTTTAAAGTGCAACTTCATACCTAAACGTGTTCATGAGAAAAAAGTAAATTGTTGATTATTAATTTTTCTTCTTCTTCTTTCTTTTTCTTAATTATATTTTACAGTTCAATTTACAATATTTACAACATAAAAATATCTTCCAGGTTGTTATTGTTGGCAATTAGATATATGAAGTACTAGCTGTCCGTCTGCAGCTTTTCCAGCCTGAACTTTACGTTGGGACCAAAAAAAAAAAAATTTTGCCGTAAAACGGGGACAAACATGAAGACTTATTTTCCTCAGTAATAAGTAGTCTAATCCTTTCTCAGAGCTTAAGCTATGTTTATTACAAATTTCACCAAAATACATTCTGCGGTTTAGCTGTGAAAAGCTATCAAACAAAATGATATGAATGAATGAAAGTGTCGTATTAACTATACATTGTACAACTAACAGTTTATACGATGTTTTATGCGAAACCTTAAACGGTGTAACTGTCATGTGTAAGTATGAAATTATGTGGACGCTTCTCCCCGTTGACGCGTTTCACAACACCGCTGAATGGAAAGCTTCTTTTCGTAAAGTAAATGTCTTATCGTGTCTCTAAGGGAGCTGCGCTATCTCTATGGTATCAAATATACAGACACATTTCCGTAAAAAGTAATCTACGTACATTCTCAGGGTTTGAGATATTAATGTACTTACCGAACATATAAATCGGTTGAGCGGTTTAGCCTTGAGAACAAAACAGACAGACAGACAGATATAATTTCGCATTTATAATATTAGTATGGCTTAAGAAGACCGCTTAAGGTATTTCATTAAAATAAACTATTAAAAATAATAGTTACGCTTCGAAAAAGTCTAATTTTGTGTGTCTTTTTTATAAAATATCCCTTTGAGTTCTTCTTCTTCGATATTTTTCTTGCTTTAAATCAAATTTCTTTAGTCAGTTAAAAAAAAACTAACAGATTTCACGAATCAGTGACATTGAGAATGATATAATATCTTCTTTATAACTTCATAATTTTTTTATAGCTAAATCTATCATATGTAAGCCCAACATGTGACGTCAGAAATGTCGAAGCTTGATATAAAACTTGATATGTCGTAATATGTCATTACGAAGGTACATAAAAAAGTCGGCCTTGACCGACGGACTATTAAGAAGGTTTTTACCGTTTTTATAGTGATATCAATTACAGCTAAGTTATATCATTTTTCTGCTAAGTTTTTTTTAGTGTGCTGTGTACTGTTAAGTACGGAATCCATAGTAATCATATATCATACGTGTAAATGCAAACGTGTGTCTCTGTTTACCCTTCTATTATGTTTTCAGAGCTAAATAGCTGAAAAGATTTTAATGAAATTTTGCAAAGTTATTGAAAGGAAAGGAGGAGTTAAACTACGTTTGATCTTGGAAATATGTCTGTATATTTGTAATTTTTTCTCGGCTCACTAATTTTAATGAAATTTTTATCGAGTTAACTACAGACGTAATAAAAACTATAAATACACTGTTACTGAAAAATCTATGAAGCACTACAATGGCGGCCGCGTATGTTTTAGTGTGACTTCATAACGTACTGGCGATCCGTAGACTTACTATGGTATTAGCGTGTTCGAGTTGGCGCGTGCGTACTAGCTGACTTACTAGAGGTGCATCGGTAGGTAGTTCGCGATGCTCCGTCCGGGTGTTCGTAGGGGTTACTTTGAACTCTAAAGAAGGGCATATGCTATTTCTATTTGCGGTATTGTTTTGTACGTTTATTTGTTTACATTTAAACCACATAATTGATTGTGATGATATTTATTTATTTATTTATATTAAGGAGAACCAACAGTTACATTCAAATGAAAATAATTAGCAGTGAGTGGTTAACAGTTAACCATTTACAGGTTCCCACTGATAGAAATTACATGAAAAAACCTCATCCCCTCACTCCAACACCTTCATAACATATATATGTAGAAATATATGCATACTTATAAGTCAAACCTCCAATCAATAAGTCTTGCCGACAAAGAATTCATTGCTGAGCAAATTTTTCATAGTGAGCTTGAACTCATAGACATAAAAGCCGTAATTCGTACTACAACAAGACACTTTAAAGCTGATACGCCACGAAATATGAACAACACTGCTCCAAACAACACACAAATTTGCAACGCATTTTGCCGCGTAAACGAATTCTATAGTTTGTTAGGTTCTGAACTAAACTTCTCAACCGATGTTTAATCTACGCGAATCCGCGAGCAGATGCTAGTGTACTACAAATCGTACAATTTCTATACTTTACTATAAATTACTTGCGTCAAAACTGAAGTTCAATCGCACAACGGTCAAATTTGTTTTAATGTAATAATCTTTGTTCGAAACTTTCTAAGTTTGAGTCGCAACGTAAATTTTGCGGAGACATTATGACAGAACACGTGAAAGTTCTTGCAAGTAATAGCTTGTTGATATTACACATTTAAACCACAAAAGCTCTCATCATGTGAGAGGTTTCTAGTACAGAAAGACCTATTTTAGTATAGAAAGCTTAATCTTCTACAGAACGACGATGGAAAGCTACGTTCCCCGTAATCAACGTAAAACATTGTTCTGTTACATGTAAGTTAGATACACAAATATACCTAATAACTTAGTGTGTAGGACATAGTAAAAGAGCGTAAAACGTAAATAGGAAAATATTGCTATATTTATGAAGACAATGTGGAATGCCACCAATCATTAAGGTCTATCTTCATGCAACTGGGGCTCATCTGAATGCCATCTTCGATTCAAGCCTTCCGACCTTCCTCTCAACAAATTGGCTGAAATCGCAGACAACATTCTGGAAATTACTCCTTCTGCGCTAGCTATTTCCGCTGCTGTTCACACTGCGGCAACAGCTCCAAACGCGGTACTAGACAACCTTTATAAACAAGTTGCCCAACTTTCGTAACAGGTTGACTCCCTTACACAAAACTTTGGTAACTTCACTGAACGGAAAGTTCGCCCACGTTATAGATCTAACAGCCCCCGCCGTTCAGACAATATCTATTGGTACACAAGCGAGACCAATCACAGGCTCACAAATGCACTCAACCCTGAGCATTTCAAGAACGAGCAGGGAAACTAGATGGGCAGTCTACTTTGGCGGCAATTGACTGCCCGGCCACACCAAGCCGCCGTCTCTTCGTGAATGGTCGGAAATCGAACTGTAGATTTTTGATTGACACCGGTTCTGATCTCTGATGCTACCCAGGACGCCTGCGTCAACGCCTTTTTGTTGCTTCTAGATCACTTTAAAATAACAAAAACCCACACGCGAGCAAAGTCCCTGACAAGAGCTAGTTTGATAATATTTAATTGGATTCCCATTTATACTGGAACTCGGGTACTTTCGATAACTAAAACTTTCATCACCCCGCACATTAAACCTATTGTTGACGAATGAATAATGGTCGTGTCCTTTTATTATACACGCTTGAATATATCATTCTGGATGTAAAAGCTTTATTAATATTTATACAAGTGGTACATATAATGACCCTTTCATGTTACAAATTTTTGTAGTTACTTATCTAATGATCTATATTGAACACGTTTTTAGTCACGTTAACGCACAGAGAAAAGTGTTCTCCAAAAAATGAGATGGTTCACCATCAGTAGAGCGATTGATGGTCTCGATCATCATAAATACGAGGAAACCAAGAAAGAAAAACTATGCATCATAATTACGTTACAGGAATCATAATTCCTGTTGACGAATATTTTTTTCCTCTTCATATTCCTTGTTTTTATCATGGGAGTCATCCATTGCTCGACTGATGGAACACTTTTCACAGTGCGAGTGCAAGATGATTTTTTTTAGACATGCCCAATTATTTCCTAGTATAACCGGCGTTCTGAAAAAAAGCGATCGCGGTAGATTTTAAAGTTCCGTATGCACATGGAACCAACAGGAAACACGTATAAAGCTCCGCTGTACGTCCGTCCGTCACAAAGCTGTTATCGTTTGAACCGTACTAGATAGACATTTGAAATTTTCACAGAATGTGTATTGTTAAAGCCGCTACAACAACAAATAATAAAAATAAAATAAAGTTAAAAATTAAAGGGTGTTCCCATATCAAATACAAGAAACGTGTTTTTTTTTTCGACGTTCCTGGTGGTTGATGTTTATGAGATCATTGCTTACAGTTGAAATTTTCATGAAGTATGTTTTACTATGATCGCTATGACAGAAATAATAAATTCCATTTTTTTTTTTTTAAATTTAAAGGGGGTCTCCATACACGTGTTTTTTTATATTGTACGGTAGTACGGAACCCTTTCTATGCGATTTCAACGCACACTTAATCGGTTTTATGTTACATATTTGAGATGCTTGGTGTACGGCATCATGCCGTAAAATGGCCACTTTAATGGCTGCACGAAAAATCTTGTAAAAAATATAGGTATATATTTTTTTAGCTCCTCAGAATAATTTAAAGGAAGTGTCTAGTCTGCCACCAGTGGTCATTTAATATAAAGGATTATCCTGCCACTAGCGGTAAGTTAACAATTAGTGCTATTCTGCCACTGTTGGTAGAATAAGAAATAGTGGTATTCTGCCACAAATGGCAATTTAGTGAAACAAAAGGTCGGAATTTTAAATATGATGCCTGGAAAATCAGGAAAAGGGGAGGGGGGGAAGGGGGGAAGGTGAGGATTGCATAACCCCCTCCCCCCTCTAGGAACCCCTCTCCCTTCACTATACGAACAGATATATATGGACCAAAATTATGTCAAAATACTTGGATAAGCAACAAAAAGGAGGGAAGGGTAAGGATTGCATATCACCTTTCCTCCCCTGCCGGAACCCCTCTCCCTTCTCTATATGAACAGATATATGTGTACAGAACAGAAAGTATGCTTTCTAGTAATAGACATAATTCGAAATTGTTCAATAGATGTCTGAGTGGCTCGTCGCTCCGCTCCGCTTCGCTCCTCGCATTGACATAACCTAACCTAACCGAACAATTTGAAAAAAGTGGGCCATTAACCTATATGAACCAAATTCGAAATTGTTCGATAGATGTCTGAGTGGCTCGTCGCTCCGCTCCGCTTCGCTCCTCGCATTGACATAACCTAACCTATCCTAGCCTAACCTAAATGCTCAAAGATGCTATTTTAAACATTCTTTGTATTTTCCCATTTCCTGCAATAAGTTTTTAAAACGGAGTTTTCCATTATAATTTATGAGTACACTTGTGGCAGAATAGCTTTTTCTGTTATTCTGCCGCTATTAGTAACTGCGTTCACAACGCTACCTTAAGTGTATTAAAAATGGAACGTTATCACTTTGCGTTATGGAACAAATTTCAATAACTAATAACTTGCGGCAGAATAGCATTTTTCTTAAATTACCGCTAGCGGCGGAATATTCCTTTTTATTAAACGACCGCTTGTGGCAGACTAGACACTTCCTAATTTAAATGGAATAAACCACGAAAACTTTGTTCGATCGAATTGCACAGATTTGTAGTAAAGAAAAGCCTATGAAAATTGAAACCACAATATAATCAATAGCTACTTGATCACTACAAACTGTGATGTACTGTAATAACCTACATAACAAAAATTCCGCCGAACTATCAATCAGAGATGCAGCTCGAACTGGAGCCGATCTGTCAATCCCGACCAATCAATCGCGCGGCCGTTTCGCACGTTTCCGTTCACTGAGAAAAGTACTATAGTGAAATCAGATTATAAGAATTATAGGGAAAAAAAACTACGCGTCATATAGGAACCATAATTTCCGCAGACGCATATTTTTTTCCTCTTCATATTCCTCGTTTTTTATTAGGGGGTCATCAGTTGCTCGACTGATGATGAATATTTTTCTCGGGTTGAAGTTAATTGTCAATCAATAGGTTGACTTCCAAGCGGTGCGGTGGGGTAGAGGACGCTTCCGGGTGATCATTGCCGCGAGCATCCGAAGAGCAAACAAAAAAGGTTTACTTAATTAAAAAAAAAAAGGTATTAAAATGTCACAGAAGTTTGCGTGTGTCTAATAGATTTGATATATATATAAAGCTACGAACAAAAAATATATTTGTTCGTTGCTACGCTAGGTCGACATCCCTACATATGTATCTCGAGCTAAATATTCGTAAACCGGCTTTGGTACCGAAGATGACCTACTTACTCGGAGCCGTGCGCTCCAACTGCTTTGCCATTACACTGATTTTTAAAAATACAATGTAGACTATTGAATGAATGAGCCCTTGAAGTCGTTAACAATGTGGCCCCCCTCTTCATTCTCAACCGTCGTGGAATTAAAAATCATGAAGTAGCAGTTAACAAACACTATAAAAGAAAATTGTTTTATCGAACGTATGTTGACGAGTATTTCAGATATACACAGTTTTCAATTACCATCAAAAATTTTGTTTCATTGGTGATTTTTAAGTCATGATAGCTATGTTGTTGACGAGCCCGCTTCTTGCCTAGAAGATCGTGGTTCGAATCCCATAAACGGACATGAAGTGTACTTTTGCGAGTCTCGTTGGCACTTACGATGAAAATAACGATATGGTTTTTGGACCCGAGGCGTTACGGCTCACATAATGTGGAGACTTCATGAAAATTTACAATAATTGAAAAATATCACTTTCAACGTCGTTATAGCCCAGAGCGCAACGAACCTGTCTTAAATTTATAAGACCATAGGGCCATGGTTCGAATTCTGGCGTGTACCAATGAGTTTTCTGACTAAAGTACATAACTATCACTGACTCCGTGCCTCGGAGAGCATGTTAAGTAGTCGGTCCCGAACGCTGTCAATAGATGGCGGTCGTAAGCTCCAAGCCCCCTCCTTGCCCTGGGGGACGCTTAAACCCCTGCAGTGGGGTAAAATGGGCTGATGCTGATCATGATGACTTTCAACGCACGTAAGATTCGTTTTTCTGTTAATGAAATTGGCAAAAAAAGGCGTAAGTTGTTTTTTTTTAAAAACCTGCGAATCCTGCATTTATCTTTTTCCGTATCCCGTATCCACATAGCCAAAGGGAACTCTATTACTGAGTCTTCGCTGTCAGTCTGTCCGCCCTTCATAGTAATACCGTAATAGGTAATCACTTGAAATTTTCTCGTATTATGTATAACTATTGCCGCTATAACAGCAAATAATAAAAATATAATTAAGTTAAAAATTAAAGGGATTTCTATAAAAGAAACGTTTTTTTCGACGTTTTGGTGATTGATGGTTGAGAAATCATTGCTTGCACTAGAAATTTTTGTGAAGTATGTTCTACTAGGGCAGCTAACAACAAATAATAAAATAAAGTTAAAAATTTAGGAGGTCCCCATACAAGAAACGGGTTTTTTACATTGTACGGTGGTACGGAACCCTTCGTGTCCGAGCCCAACTTGCACTTGGCCAGTTTTTTATATCAGTTACCGTCGAAATTGTAGTCGGTTGTGAAATTCCTGTTTTGTGATCTTTTTTTGCTCTAAATATAATTATTCATTTCAGAATATATATAATACTAGCGACCGCCCGCAGCTTCGCTTGCGTAGACTACAAAATCCTGTCATAGGTACTATTAACGTTCGAGATGGTTTATACGTACTTTTTGCTGGAACCAATTTTGGTCACACCCATTCAAACTTTCAATCTTCATTCCCCTTCCACCCTTTAAAAAACCGATACAATTTTTCATCTCCCGTTTCCCACTCTTAAAATGTGAAAATCTAAAAACCCTGAAACACGTCATTATTTAAGTCCCTCCATTCCCATCCTTAAGTTTGAAATTTCTAAAAAAGTCTTTCTTAACTTTATAATGCTCACGTTATAAAATAAACTTATGTTCCAAATTTAAGCTTCCTAGACTTAGTACTTTCGGCTGTACGTTGCTAGATCAGTGAGGACAAACGACAGACAGATAGACAGACAGACAAACACAAAAAGTAGCTTATGACACTCTTGACAACCTTCTTTCACGTCTGCAAAGCTTCATTAAAATCTGTTCAGCCGTATTGGAAATTAGCTCGAATAGATAAAATTGAATTGAATAGACGTACAGACAAACAGACGGACAAAAAGTAGCTATTGTCAAATATCTTGACAACCTTCTTTCCCGTCTGCAAAGTTTCCTTAAAATCTGTTAAAAGCCGTTTTGGAGATTAGCTCAAATAGACAGATACACGTACAGACAGACAGACGGACAAAAAGCAACATTTGTTAATTTTAACGACCTTCTTTTCATATTCATTGATGTTTCATTTAAATAGGTTTAGACATATGGACGTACAGACAGACATACAAAAAGTTCTGTATGTCACATATGGAAAGGGTGTAGTCAAAAGATTACATCCTGTTATATGTGTAAAGTTTCATCAAAATCGGTTAAGCCGTTTTGGCCGAAGCCGATTTGCTCAAATAGACAGACAGTTCGTTTTCGTATATATAGCCTATAACTCTCGGCTAGAATCAGGCTATCAAAGGCAAAAAGAATTATTCAAATCCGACTGGTTGTTTCAGAGATTAACAAATTCAAACAAATAAACGAACGAACGAACGAACGAACAAACGAACCAACCAACCAACAATCAATCAATCAATCAATCAATCAATCAATCAATCAATCAATCATTCATTCAATCAATCAATCATCAAATCAATCAGCGCGCGCGACGGAAGCTCTCAAAAGGAATAATTTTTCCCGTTTTTGCAACATTTTTCATTGATGCTCCACTCCTATTGGTCGTAGCGTGATGTAGTATAGCCTATAGCCTTCCTCGATAAATGGACTATCCAACACAACTATATTTTTTTAATTTGAACCAGTAGTTCCTGAGATTTGCGCGTTTAAACAAACAAACGAACGAACGGACGAACCAACCAACCAACCGACCGATCGACCGACCGACCGACCGACCAACCAACCAACCAAACAAACAAACAAACAAACAATCAATCAATTAATCAATCACCCAATCAATCAATCAATCAATCAAACAATCAATCAATCTATCAAACAAACAAACTCTTCAGCTTTATAATAAGTATTTCTATTATATAGATTAATAGATTATAAGATAATAAGAAAATAAGATATTACTGAAAATCGTATCAAAGTCTATTGCGTGGATTAAAAGTAAAAAGTTAACGAACAGAGGCAGACAGCGAATTTATTTTCTCCCGCTATAGTTTTTAAATTTCAATAAAAACTGTTAAGATATTAATTTAAATTGTATCATGTAAAGGGCAATTATAATATGCATGAAACGCTTAAGACAATAGATAATAAATAGATAATAGATTAATATCACGTTTAAAAAACATCTTCACAAATAGTACATTATGTTAGAACAAATTTGATTGTCATAAAAAAGGTTATAGTATGTTAACCTTAAAAGATACACATATGCTGTCGCGGACTTTTGGTTAGAACTTTTAAAGGGGTACAATTCCGTAATACATGATTTTTGCTTAACATCAACCGTTTACGCAGCGCGCGCGACGGAAGCTCTCAAAAGGAATAATTTTTCCCGTTTTTGCAATATTTTTCATTGATGCTCCACTCCTATTGGTCGTAGCGTGATGTAGTATAGCCTATAGCCTTCCTCGATAAATGGACTATCCAACACAAAATAATTTTTCAATTTGAACCAGTAGTTCCTGAGATTTGCGCGTTCAAACAAACAAACAAACAAACAAACAAACAAACAAACTCTTCAGCTTTATAATATTATAGTATAGATATATAAATATATAATATATATAATATAAATGTAAATAATATCAATCTAATTGAATAAAAACTAACCAGTCAGTCAACAATATCTTGGTTTTAGCGTATTATAGCAGTAAGTAGAATTTCGAAGACATAATAAAATGCCGAGAGAGGTAAAGAAATTGTTCTACTTGGTACAACCGCGCTATGTGCGAAACAAATTTCTTTGATTTTTCACGGTGAAATTTTTGTTTCCGTTTTACTTTTAAGCAATTTAACATATATTTACAATTCGCTATTCCCCTGTTTACTACGCTTGGCATTTTGGTACACTCTACTAGAGTTCATAACTCTCTGGTGAATAATCATAAAATTACGAATACGCTCGCTCGGCTGCTATCAAATTTATTAACTCTATGTGAATAATAATGTTTTGTCGGGACAAAATTAAAGAAAGAAAAACGGAAGCAACAAATATTCGCTTAATTTGAATTTACTTTTACCAACTGCTCATTATTCAGAGGTCCGCGTTACAACTTTTAACGGAAAATATATATATTTCTTGTGAAACTCTGCAAATCCGGCCGTTCATTGTCGAGATTTGCTCGAATTGAAAATTTCTTTGGCGAGAATTTTCGTAAACAATTTTTCTTCGTAAATAGTAATTTTTTTTTGTGTGTGTTTTGTAAAACTCGTAGCTGAATAATTCCCCTGTTACAAAAACACACAGTGCTCTTGAAAGATTTTCACTTAATACTACTATTATTGTGTGATTAATTTATGTGGATATATACAATGCAACCAATGATATAGAGAAAAAAAGAAAAAAAATAATAATAATAACATATTTACAAATAAAATATATCATTTAATTATTTAAATATTTCACTTAATTATTTTATTTTACGTTATTTATAACAGTACTCTTTAAAGTACTGTTAATATTCCATTTTGTACCTAAATAACATAAATTATATATAAATATAAAGAAATTTTAAAAACCATCTAAAAATTTTCTAGATGTCCGGTATAACCAATAGACTTCATTACGTAAATAAAACATATAGGTTACATTTTCATTATAAATTATTTTATCTACAGTGTTATTTTATTACGTTTATTACGGGTGCCTTCCTTGTCATTACGCGCCCGAGACTTTGAGACGGAGACGAGGCGGAGCGTGTAGTGGCCGTGAATGATGACTAGAGTTATTGGTTTTTTCGGGAGAGGTTTGTGTAGTCATATCTCAATATTTTTCTATGACACGATACTGAAAAAAAAAAACAAGACGGTTATCGGTTTCTTACTAAAGATCATTACATTAAAATTTGGATGATTGTTAAAATTTCGCCTTGTATAGGAAAAACAACGGTATGATGAGCTAATTATAAACCTAAATTAAATAAAAATAAAAGCTTATACTAAATTAAAAACTAAGTAGTTACAAATTAAAAACACCTACAAATAAAAAAATATCATCTCGGTCACCCGAGGCGTCGACCACGCGCGTCGATAAATCTATACTAATATTATAAAGCTGAAGAGTTTGTTTGTTTGTTTGTTTGTTTGAACGCGCAAATCTCAGGAACTACTGGTTCGAATTGAAAAATTATTTTTTTGTTGGATAGTCCATTTATCGAGGAAGGCTATAGGCTATACTACATCACGCTACGACCAATAGGAGTGGAGCATCAATGACAAATGTTGCAAAAACGGGAAAAATTATTCCTTTTGAGAGCTTCCGTCGCGCGCGCTGCGTAAACGGTTAATGTTAAGCAAAAATCATGTATCACGGAATTGTTCCCCTTTAAATGTTCTAACTAAAAGTCTGCGACAGCATATGTGTATCTTTTAAGGTTAACTTACTATAACCTTTTTTATGACAATCAAATTTGTTCTAACATAATGTACGATTTGTGAAGATGTTTTTTAAACGTGATATTAATCCTTATCAAATTAAATACGTTAGTTGTCTTTAAGCATTTCATGCATATTATAATTGCCTTTTACACCATACAATTTAAATTAATATCTTAACAGTTTTTATTGAAATTTATGTTTTTTGATTTTTTGACATTTACGTTAAAATTAATGAAACTATAGCGGGAGAAAATAAATTCGCTGTCTGCCTCTGTTCGTTAACTTTTTACTTCCAAACCAATAGACTTTGATACGGTTTTTAGTAATATCTTATTTTCTTATTATCTTATAATCTATTAATCTATATAATAGAAATACTTATTATAAAGCTGAAGAGTTTGTTTGTTTGATAGATAGATAGATAGATTGATTGATTGATTGCGTGATTAATTGATTGATTGATTGATTGCTTGCTTGCTTGATTGATTGATTGATTGTTTGTTTGTTTGTTGGTTGGTTGGTTGGTTCTTTCGTTCGTTCGTTTGTTTGTTTGTTTGTTTGGATGTGTTAATCTCTGAAACTACCAGTCGGATTTGAAAAATTATTTTTGCCTTTGATAGCCTGATTCTAGCGGAGAGTTATAGGCTATATACATGAAAACGAACTGTCTGTCTATTCGAGGAAATCGGCTTCGGCCAAAACGGCTTAACCGATTTTGATGAAACTTTACACATATAACAGGATGTAATCTTTTGACTACACCCTTTCCTTAAGTGATATACAGAACTTTTTGTATGTCTGTCTGTACGTCCATATGTCTAAACCGATTTAAATGAAACATCAATGAATATGAAAAGAAGGTCGTTAAAACTAACAAATGTTGCTTTTTGTCCGTCTGTCTGTACGTGTATCTGTCTATTTGAGCTAATCTGCAAAACGGCTAAACAGATTTTAAGGAAACTTTGCAGACGGGAAAGAAGGTTGTCAAGATAGTTGACATTAGCTTCTTTTTGTCCGTCTGTTTGTCTGTACGTCTATTCAATTCAATTTTATCTATTCGAGCTAATTTCTAATACGGCTGAACAGATTTTAATGAAACTTTGCAGACGTGAAAGAAGGTTGTCAAGAGTGTCATAAGCTACTTTTTGTGTTTGTCTGTCTGTCTATCTGTCTGTCGTTTGTCCTCACTGATCTAGCAACGTACAGCCGAAAGTACTAAGTCTAGGAAGCTTAAATTTGGAACATAAGTTTATTTTATAACGTGAGCATTAAGTTAAGAAAGGCTTTTTTAGAAATTTCAAACTTATGGATGGGAATGGAGAGACTTAAATAATGACGTGTTTCAGGGTTTTTAGATTTCCACATTTTAAGAGTGGGAAACGGGAGATGAAAAATTTTATCGGTTTTTTAAAAGGTGGAAGGGGAATGAAGATTGAAAGTTTGAATGGGTGTGACCAAAATTGGTTCCAGCAAAAAGTACGTATAAACCATCTCGAACGTTAATAGTACCTATAACAGGAATTTGTAGTCTACGCAAGCGAAGCTGCGGGCGGTCGCTAGTCGTAGAAAAACCGACAAGCCTCACGCCGCCACGGCCCCATCGCCTACCCCAAAGGCGCCGTTTGAGATATTAAGTAGCGCTCGCTGCTGTGCCAGTGACTGCTGAGGTCGCATGGATATGGGTCGCCACCAGTTTTCCCAGACGTCCCGATTTTCGCGGGACGTCCCTATTTCAGGACTCCCATTAAATGTCCCGTAGAGGACCCCAATTATCCCGATTATTACGTGAAAGTTCGATCGGTACCACGGAACCTAATAGAAATGTAATTGTTGACACTGGCCTATGTGGCTTGTTTACTGAACGAACACAACGTAGACTGAATCGAATCACTCTAAAATTGCAGATTTTTTGTGAAATCAAATTTTAACTTTTAGTTATGTATAGGAATTTTGTAAATATTTGAAAGAGGTTAAAGATATATTACAAGTAGGTAATATCAACTGAATAATATAAATAAATCAATGTAAAAGCATATATTATTTTGTTATTGTTTTATTAATTTGTGTTATATAAAGCATTTATTGTTTTACTTATAATTATGTGTTTATAAAACTAAGAGCTAAATGATTGATGGTTTGCAAATTGGTTTTCTTTTTCGTCCCGAATTCTTCAACGAAATCCTGCATTTTTTTAAATTTTCGCATACTGATCCCGATTTACAAAAAAATCTTGACCTACCCTGTTACCAGAACTATTAAGTATTATGAAGAAATATTTTGGGATGCAATTTTGTCAAAATTTTAAACATAAGTAGATCATAATATAACAGTGGCAGATAAATGCAGAAATGGATGAAACTTCATTTATTTTTTTTTTGTAAAAAAAGCGAAGACCAGTTTCGAAAAACAAATTATGATTTTTTTCTATAATTATCACATAATGTAATAAAAAAGGAATCAGTTGTGCAATTGTTAAGTATTGATTGTAATAGAATCGGAATGAATTCATTCTGTTAAGGGGCTACATTTATTATGTACCAACAGTTAACGCATGCACGTGGTACATAGCAGTACCGATAGATGGCAGTATTAAAAGATGAAAACTCAACTCAAAAAATCGTCATAAGAATAGTTTATTTATCAACCGGTAGACGATAGTATTTTTATTATAAAATTCATTTATAAAAATCTTGTATAGTAATCTATTTTAATTCGAAATAGGTACTATTTTTAACTTAGGGTTTAAAAAGAACTTATTCATGTAATGATGCCTAATTTATATGGATTAACTGTGTTTTTCCTTTAAAGGGATAAATATATTACAATTCTTATTATAATAGTTAATATTACAATTGCACGATATGCTCAAATTCGTTTGCTACAAACTTGGCGTCTTTCTCGTAATTTTTTTGTTTTTATTTATTTTTGTTTTGAAAAGGCATATTGTGACCGGTAACTACAGAACCCTACCCTTTGCGTGGTCCGACATGTACTTGACTGGATTTTTTACATTCCATCCGTTTAAACTTTTTTTAATTAGGTCGGCAACAATTTCGTAACAAGCTCCTTTGTCAGAATAATATAAACAATGGAACTTAACGTGCCCAGGTAGCCCTTTCGACCGCAAGTTACGGAGAGTTTCGGGTTAATTATCTTATATTTTAATTTCTATATATGAAAGATGACATGCAATCGAAAACAATGAAGTACATATTTGTTAGATTTTTTTTTATATTTGTGTAGCTGCTGATTTTATAGCAAAGAGTTTCAAGTTACAAGAGCGGGCATCAAATAGATTTTACAAAGAAATTAGGGACGCATTCCACCGAAGTAGTGGAACTCCATTAAAAAAATGTGAACAATTAATACAAGTAGGTATTCACTGAGAGGTGGAATTTTCACTGACTATATATAACAGTGAAGCGTTTCCATAGATTTGATGGTCGAGATATTTATATATTTTTTACTCACTAACAGACGGAGCTTCAGAATATGAAACATTTTATTCTAGAACTTCCACAAATATTGTAATTAATAAATAATTAACCACGTAAGCTTCTAGGAGAATCAAATGATGATTGAAAGTTAGGAATCCTTTTGATCCAAAACTACATTTATTTATGTGTACGTGCCATCTTCCCACCCTGTTATCATTAATAAGTAATTTGCCCTAACTTAGCATTGTAAAATAATTACTCTGTTATCATGGAGACTACATCAGCGAAGCCGGGAGCGGATTGATTGTTGTTCTCTCTGTCAGTATTTATCATCATCATCATCAGCCCGTGTCTCTCCACTGCAGGATTTAGGCCTCTCCCAAGGCACGCCACCATACACACCGCACACCACGTACACGCCGCCGCCACGTCAATATTTACAATAAGTATAAAATCGTCATAACAAACTCAGCCTTGCCTAAAATAAGTAACTAATTGTTTTGCTCCTTTTTGCTCTTTTACTAATAAATATAAATTATAATACAAGAATAATACGGCTCCAGATCTAAAACGTGGCGTTCAGTTTTCGATACCTATATGAACACCTTCTTCATGTTTTCAAGCTTATCGAATATGTCTATGTTATCGAAATACTTTAAAAGAACCCGTTAAAAACTGTACCTTCACAAACTTAAAATTTTAGAGGAAACCCTATAAGTACTAAAACGTTAAAAGGACAACAAAACAAAACAAACAAATGTTTAATTTTCGTAGATAGAATAACTTTGTATACAGGTTCCAGCAATGTACACATAAAACAAAAGTATTGCAATAAAAAGCCGGCCAAATGCGTGTGAGGCTCACGCACCGAGAGGGTTCCATATCACCATACAAAATATTATTGTTATTTATTTAAAATAAAAATTACTTTGACGGTATCTAAGTACCGACTGACTTTCATTAGAATTATGTTAATGCTATCCAAGTATGGGTACCCCTCTAGGATTTGAACTTATTTTTATTCTTTAGATTTATATATATTTTTTGTGTAATTTGTGTTGTAGCACCCTTATAACCAGGATGATACGTTTCATACTTCGAAATGATCAAAAACGTAAGCAAAATATTATCATTATTTTAAAGAAACGTTTTATTAAAGCACACAAGACATATAATTTCAGAAACTTTAATTTCTTTTAAAGTACGAATTTTCCATGTAAATCACACTAAATTCTACTTCAAAGTGAATATTTCAATACAGAAAAGTATCTATATATGTATGTATTATTAAAAAAAAATGAATTTTTAAGTATGTGTATCAGTCGTCTGGTACCCATAATACAAGCTTTGCTTAGTTTGGGATTAGATGGCGCGGTGTGGGATGTTCCAGGTATAATAACAATAATAATAATGACGTATACGTCACAACAAAGTCAAGGTCCCAAACTAAGCATTAGCTTGTATTTTGGGTACCAAATTAAGGTACTATAATTATTATTATTACATAAAGTGGTGTATATTTGTTCTACGTGGTATATTCTTTGCTCACATTTTTTTGTTACAACGCGGTATCTGTACGGACATCCATGGTGCTACCATAATATACTGTAAATTTTTTAGCTGGATACATTTCAACTTACAGAAAAGTATTTGTTCGATCACGAACAATCAGTCGAAAAATGGATTACCCTCATAAAAAAAAAAACGAGAAAAAGAATATGTGTCAGCTGAAATTATTATTCCTGTAATGTAATTTATGATGACGGGTAGTTTTTCTTCCTAGGTTTCCTCATATTTATGGTGATCATCAATTGCTCTACTGATGGTAAACCATTATATTTTTGAAGAACACTTTCTCAAAGCGATTTGGGTAAGGAACCCTAAAACTAAAAAAAAAATATTATTTACCCTGAATAAATTCTGTTTTCAAAGGGTCAGGCATCAAAAGCGAAAACAAATATTACCACAACACTCTACACGTTTGATATAAGCTTCTCGCGTGAACTCCGTGACAGGAAATCGTTGGAGTGAAAAGCTCATTTCGATCTTATACCTACAGTTTTCCTTCGTATTGCATATTCACGTCTCACACGAAAGAATCAATGTTTATCACCTGATATAGAGACAAACTAGTCGTGATAGCTCAAAGCGCAACGAACTTGTCTCAAATTTGTAAGGCTATAGGGCCATGGTTCGAATCCGGGCGTGTACCAATGAGTTTCTGACTTAAGTACATAACTATCACTGACTCCGTGCCTCGGAGAGCACGTTAAGCAGTCGGTCCCGGACGCTGTCAATAGATGACGGTCGTTACAATCCCCAACCCGCAGTAGAGCAGCGTGGTGAATTTAAACTCCAAGCCACCCTCACCCCGGGAGAGGCCTAAGCCCCTGTATTGGGGTAAAAAATGGGCTGATGAAGTGAAGTGAAGATGGAGACAAATCGAATTAAAACTTGAGTGATCGGAAAGAAAATTAAATTATAATTCGGTGCGTCTAGTGAAAAAGTGTACAAATCGAATTGTACGCTTTTGCAATTTCGTTGTACCTACGTAGAATATGGAAAAAATTCCGCTTCGATTGGTTTTATTAACACTAAGTTAAGTTTAAAAGTTATGGAGATAAGAAATTTTTAAAAAAATTAAAACTCTTAAAACGATACGTGTTCATAATTTATATTTTTGGTTCTCCTGTAAAGTAACTATCCTTCTTCACTAGAGGCACAGAATTATTATTAAAATAATTATGTACTATAATTGTATTTTTGTTTGTCTGTGATAAATCTCTTACTTCATGTATGTTCTCGTAACATTTGTCTTACACGTGCGTGATTGTTGTTCAAACTCTAAAACGGAACGGGCCTATTCTATTCAGAATAGGTTTAAATGTTTCATGTCAAAGGACTCTTTCTTGTTTTTTTCATCTTATTGTCAAACAAGTCAAAAATCAAAAAGCCATATTGTAAAAAAATGATGTTTCTTTAATACTTGTCTTCAAAATTTAACTTGTCTTGAAATTACATCGTTTTCTTTAAAAAGTAAACTTGTTACATTCAACAAACAATTTGTTAGTGTTTGCTTTATTGCAATCAGTTAAGTTTTTATTATATATTTATAAACTGTTAGTCTTAAAAAAAAGTAATTAACTGTTTGGATTTTATCGAAAACGGTCAACAGAAACTGTTTGTGTGTATTTCGATAGTTTAATTATTTATGAGCCAATTAAAAAATTTCGGGTAAAAATAAAAATGTACACAAAAATATATTTGTTTCCGAGTTAATTGTTTGAAAGTCATCAAATGGAAGCAATCAAACTTGATAAAAAAACTTGTTTAAAAATGTTTGTTTTTTTTTTACACCAAACTCGTTACATACAATTAAATAAAAGAATATCGTTGTTGAACAAAGCAAAATGAAAAAAGAAAGGGGTATAAAATTAAAGTTAAGATTCCAGTTCCGTCGCCATCGTAACAGGAGTTTCATAAATCATAATCAGTTGAGATTAAGGATTTTTTGAATATTTTAACTGACACTCAATCCACAGTTCAATAAATAAATAAATAAACAAACCAACAAACAAACAAATAAATAAATAAACAATTTTGTTGAGCTGTTGCAACCTCCCTGAAAAATAGAGAAACTTATTTCAATCTCAATCAAGCATTAGGTCAACTTAATATTTTCTGATGTTTGTGGTCCGAGAAAAGTAGAAAATTTAAACAAACGAGATACTTGTGGCGATTTTATTAAAGTATGTTTGTAATTTTGTTTCTACAAAAATTTCTGGATATTTATAATAATATACTTACCTAATAAAAATAGACTATTATATCTCAAATGACCATACATGACCATGCCTCTGCATACACTTAAATTTTCGTTTTTTTTTTTTAATTTTCTAATTAATAGATAAATACATCCATTTAATTGATTCATGTTTCAATTTTTTTTGTTTATATTTAATAATGGGACTTTATGGAAATCGACTTATGATTGGCCACCCTAATATCCTAATTCTCACTTAAAATGAAAACTCATTAATCAAGTTTAATGTAATTAAAACAATTAACGGACTATAAATCAAGACCAAAAAGTAAAGGGGAAATTAACAATAGATAAATCTAATTAAGATTTCGTGAACGAGGGTTTCAATTTAACTTAGTTGAAGGGTAAAAAATCGGTCAAGCGAATATGTACAAAATATTCTACAAAAGAAATATTTTGTACATGTCACAACAAAGTTTCTTCAGATTTTTTTCAATTTCGTCATATACATAGGTATTTCGCCTGAAGCGTAAGGCAGGAGTGTGGTATGCTGTTCTTCAAAAAAGGAAACAATATACTTGGTAGAGGAATTGCGGACCCGTCAGACTACTGATCCACGTTACAAGTTCTTTTCGAGGATTGTTACTTACCTTCTCGCGCGTAGGTTCCATGACTTCCAACCACCCCAAAAAGGTGGATTCTAAAAAAAATTGGCCGTTTCCTCGTGGTCCTACTGATTTCTCCTACTAGTAGTCCTATTATAATTAAATAAAATAATTAAATGAATTTTTTGTGATCCCATATGTATAAAAGTACAATCGCACCTGAACTTTCTAAAAAATATTTTGGAATATAAAAATTTTTTGGTCTATTTATGTTTTATAAATTATTATTTGGCATGAAAAATATATTTAAATATTTAGTTTTTTTTTTATTTGTACTACGAACTTAGTTTTTAGTGTGACGGTACTTTCAGTTGTCATACAAGCGGTAGATTAATAATACTAATTTGTCCTACTAGTAGGACCACGAGGAAGCCTAGTTTCTCGTGGTCCTACTAGTAGGACAAATTAGTAGGACCACGAGAAAACGCCCAAAAAATTGTGTTACCATAGACCACATTCAAACGCTCCAAAGTATTGTATAGAAGTTCGAAGAGTACAGTAATACTATGAAAGAGAGAAAAGCACTATTTTATGCTTCGTAGTCGTGGATTATAAACGAGTGCTCTATTCAATGGAAACCTGGGCGGGGTTACAGTTCCTTATAAGCGGTGCCAAATCGACTAACTGCATATCGATGTGCTAAGATGTTTGTATGCTAAAGCCCGAAACTAATCCAACTACAGAGAGGTGTGTGATAAGAAGATGTAATTCTTGAGAACTCACTACCACAGCATCAACATTAATGCCTAAAACACCACTCACTTTCGATTTGCAGACGACATTGTCGTCGTGGGAGAATCGCCGAAGCACCTCGGAGCGATGGTCATAGGCCATAGTAGATTCCCGACGAGTCGACATGCTATGGATCATATAAGTACGAATTGACTAGAAGTCTTCTTCTGCGCTTTTCGTCTAACCACTTCTACTCTAGCTAGCTGGTCTAATCTTTTGGTGACATGGCGAGTTTCAGTCCAGTTTTAGT
Source organism: Luffia ferchaultella (assembly GCA_949709985.1). NCBI lineage: Eukaryota > Metazoa > Arthropoda > Insecta > Lepidoptera > Psychidae > Luffia > Luffia ferchaultella. The sequence goes on from OX453263.1 coordinate 4,496,520, forward strand.
CCACGATTTCACCTTCCTTCACCCTTCATTACCTTCACCCCCGTGAAATTCCGTTTGACAGTTTTGATACTGTGAAGTGACATTTCTGACTCTATTAAAACTAAAATCTGCTGTCAAATTTTGTTAGTCTATGCTATGGATCTATACTTGGAGTTTCACTACGGGTCGTAGCATGGACTGGAGACTAAGTAAAGGTGTCGGGTTGCCGTTGGTTACAAGTAGACTGACCGTTTGGCCGAGTGGTTATAGACCCTAACTGTGGAATCAAGAGTCAAGGGTTCGATTCCCGCCCGGGAATATTTATGTGCATGAACATGTATGTTTTTTTTAGTTTCTGGGTGTAAAAGTAGGTATACATACATATTACGAAAAACATTTAATTATGTATATTAGTTATTAAGTACCTCATAATACAAGCATAATACTTGCTTACTTTGTAACTAGATGACGCTAAGTGGGATGACCCAGATATTATTTAAAAAAAAAATAGCCAAAGACCACGTTTTATATAGAGATCTAAGAGTAGACCCATATATATATGTCCTGTTGTATAGAAGAATTAGTGTCTTTTCAGGGCCCAGTAATTTAAAAGGTAATGAAAAATTTTATCGAAGACATTCCGTTTTGGCCGTCGCGCCACGGAACCCTACGAACTAGGAAAAAATAATTCCCTAACAAGTTGCGAAAGAACTTGACCAGTCAGTAATTGGTTGGTCAAGTATACGTACTTATCTTAGTTATTCACGTTTCCTTGTTAGTGGCCTGGCTGACTTCGTCTGAAAAAGTTCGCAACTTGATATTTTTAGATATCGTTGGAGAGTAATAGGTTTCATAAAAAATAAGAAAAAATATTTCAGATGCGATTTCAGATAAAGCATCCAGGATTGCATATGATGACCTTTTCTCGCTTCACTTTCAAGGAAATCGTCGTGTCTGTCTGTCTGTCTGTCACACGTGATTTTCTCCGAGACTATCTGACGTATGTATTCAAAACTAGGTACGAAATTAAAAGGGATAACTTGATTTAAAAATAATCTAAAAATTTAATTTTGATTATCTGTAGTATTAGAAGGAAAAACCGAAGAAATGAAAAAAAAAATCTGAAAAGGCATCGTGTGGGGTCAAATGAATACTCATTGGAGGACAAACTCAAACATAATACGTTAGTAGGCAGTGCCTGTCTTTCTTTTTCGAACGAACATGTACTAGAAATTGCTGTCCCACATCTTATCGCCAAAGTTATTTAATTTGAAAATCTGATAATACATATTAAATATCAAAATCTACATTACGTGTAACATTTTGTAAGAATAGATAAAGGGAGGATTCGAGGGCAAAGGGTTGAGGGGGATAAGGGGAGGGTAGAGGTATATCTGACGGGCGTAAACATAGACACGAGCGTAGCCTATTATTTACTTCCCACTCAACGCTTTTAGAGTTTATACATCGAAAAAACACGAATATCGAGCGTGTAGGTGTACGTAAATATAATGGAATATTCAGTAGAGCATTATGCCACAAGTTTAGATTTATATATAAACTAGCGGTCGTAACCGGCTCCGTCCGGGTGGACTACAGAAACGTTCCCCTTCCCATTCCCTCCACCTCCATTTCTCCTTTCACCCACTTACTCTCCCCTGCCCCCCTAACCCCCTGGCCTACCTCTCCCCTATCAACCCTCTTTCTATACTACTTAAAAAGTTATTTTTTTACTAAAGGTACCTATCTATTACATCACGTAGGTACAATGCGTTTTTACCAAATCGCCAGTGCCTTTGTTGAATAAATATATGAACGCAAAGCGCCTGCATTAATTTGTAATGCAATATTCACTCTACATATTGCAGTGTTCTGTCCGGTTTTTGTCTGGCGCTCTCCCTTTCACACTTCACGTCTACTTTTCATGTCACCTTGTGTTTAAACTAAAATCTTTCTAAATAAATTATAGTGCGTGTATTTCCATGAAGTCTTTTATTAATTAATTCCATGAGCCTTGAAAATCCGCAAAACGGACAGAACCGTCAATGACGTCTGCCCTCACCCGTCTGCTCGCGTTCGGGTTGCGCACTAAGCGACGAGCGACTTCTTCCCCCACCTCGCCCCGGAAAGTTAGTTTGAAAATTAAATTGCCTATGTTAATCGCTGACAGTGTAACTTTTTGTAAAGGTGAAATAAATTTTAAAATCAATGTACAACTGTATAGTCCACGCGGGCGAAGCCACGTGCAGAAATCTAGCAATAAATATAGCCTATGTTACTCAGGATGAATGTAGCTTTCTAATGGTGAAAGAAATTTTTTAATCGGCACAGTAGTTTTTAGTTTATTCATTACAAACATACACACACACGAAAATACAAATTTTTCCTTTTTATAATATTAGTGTAGATTATAACAAATTGTAGTTTTTAGACCAATTTAGTCAAAATTCTAATAAAAAAAATTAAGTAACAAAATTCTGAAATAATTCATCATTGTAATTAAACGACAAAACGTCATTGAAAACTTAAATAAGCTTTTTGAGAAATTTGTTGATTCTAGTTCAATGGGAAATACCCTGCAGGTTTTGATTTAATAATACAATAATACATGAGACAACCCACACAGCGCCACCTAGTCCCAAAGTAAGCAAGTATTATGCTTGTGTTATGGGTTACTAGACAACTGATATATATACTTAAATACTTTTTTTTTTAATAGTATATACATAGATAAATATTATACACCCAGACCCGGAACGAAATAAACATGTTCATGCACACAAATATTCGTCTCGGGCGGGAATCGAACCCGCGACCGTTAGCTGCGCAGTTAGGGTCTCTAACCACTCGGCCATTAGGTCGTCATATTTAAGTCGTGATTTACTTGTGAGTGTGAAAATATGCGGTATTAATGACCGTATTTTTTTATTGCGTTTACATATACGTTTTGACGACCGCTTAGCCTAGTGGGTAGCGACCCTGCCTACGAAGCTGGAGGTCCCGGGTTCGAATGTCAAGTCGGGTCAGTATTTATATGATGAATATTGATACTGGTACCGGGTCTTGGTTGTTATATGTGTGTGGTGTCTTTGCAAAAATATTTATATATGTATATATTATAAAGAATATTTAAGTATGTATATCAGTTGTCTAATAACCCATAACACAAGCATAATACTTGCTTACTTTGGGACTAGATGACGCTGTGTGGGAAGTCCCATGTATTATTATTATTATTATTATTATTATTATTATTATTACATATAAATTTAATTTAAGCCTAAGTTTGATTTCAATTTTATACCTCAACATGTTTCTGAGAAAAAGCATCTAAACAGACAGACAGATAGACAACATAGTGATCCCATTATAATTCTTTTTTTCTTTTGAGATACGCAATCTGAAAAGACTCAAAAGTTTCTTATTTCATGTAAAATGTTATTATTATTATTGTTATAAATAATTTGGTTTCAATATAGTCATAAATATCACTTCATATTATCGAAAATGTCAAACACAATTTTGCGGAGTTGAAGATCGGCGCTCGGGGATTTCGCGGGGGTGAAGAACGGCGCGCGGGGACTGAAACTCGCCATCTTACACGAGCTAGCTAGAGTATGAGTGGTTAGACGGTAAACGTAGAAGAGGGCTTCTAGTGAATTCCTACTTTTATGAACTAGATGAAGCCATTATTATTAATCCAAATAATTTTCAAATTGTAACAAGTTGCAATTGTAGCAAGAATATCATTGAGCAAAAATAAATAAGTAAACCAACCACCGCAGGCTGTGCTTTTGTCAATTCCTAAATAAATTAAAAACACTTCCAGGACGGCGGCCGACTGATTCCCATTAAGCGGCCTAAATTTATCCCATGGGTGGAATTTTCCGAGAAATATTGTGGCGCCAACGTTGGAAAAAATAGTTCATCGGAGTAAATTGAAATTAAAAGAAAAAAGAAACGCAAAGGAATACAACGGATTTAAAAAAAAAAACTTCTGAGCTTGCGAGGGGTTATAAGAAGATTATTTAACTGGAATAAACTTGATTTTTTTTGTTTAATTTACTTTGAAACGACGAAAAGGGTGACAAAATCTTGACAATTTCAGACGATTAGAATTTCCTTTATTTTCTGAAATTATTGAAATCAAAATCGTGACCAAACGTAGCATGAAAATATATTTACCTACTGGTGGTCGTTTATGGTTTTGAGGAACTTAGGCAATACCCTGAATGATAAACTATAAAAATCTTCATCCTGATTGACTGACCGATTTGCCGAGTGGTACTGCAGAATGAATGATCGCGAGTTCGATTCCCGCTCTAGACAAATATTTGTGTCCATGAACATTTCAATTTCTTCATGTGTATCATGTGAATATTTAAGTATGTTTACCTGTTGCTAGGACTCCATAACACAAGCACAATGCTTGCTTACTTTGGGACTAGATGGCGCTGTGTGAGACGCCCCAAGTATTATTATCATTACTATTATCTAAAAATCATCTACGCCTTGGTGGCAAAGTATGCTGCTGTCTGGGGTGCCAGTTGGGTTAATAGAAAAAGTCTCTCGCTGCTCACTTTCCGCATCACTAAAACATACTTAAGAATTTATCGCCATTCTACCACATATGCGGCGGAAAGATAGTTACTTCTTCTTCTTCATCATCAGCCCATTTTTACCCCACTGCAGGGGCTTAGGCCTCCCCGGGTGAGGGGGGGCATGGAGCTTAAATCCACCACGCTGCTCCACTGCGGGTTGGGGATTGTAACGACCGCCATCTATCGACAGCGTCCGGAACTGACTGCTTAACGTGCTCTCCGAGGCACGGAGTCAGTGATAGTTATGTACTTAAGTCAGAAAAACTCATTGGTACACGCCCGGATTCGAATCATGATCCTATCTATGGCCATATAAATTTGTGACAGGTTCGTTGCGCTTTGGGCTATCACGACACTCAGCATCACATATCAGTTAGTTACAAGGATCAGAAAACAATTTTTTTTTTGCATATTTATATGTAACTTAGGTTTAGAGTTAATAGTGGAAACGTACAGTAAAAAAATCGGAAATCTGTATTTCCGAAACTAACAATGATAATATTTTTCAATATTTTGTATACCGATTCTCGAATGGAGGCCACGTACCGGAAAGCGAAGCGTTGGACGCCCCCGGCCAGGTGGACAGATGACCTGAAGCACCATACCGGGGGTAGTTGGACCGTGTGTGGTGGCGAGCCTTGGGAGAGGCCTATATCCTGCAGTGGAGAGACACGAGCTGATGATGATGTATACCGATTCCAGCACTGCGCAACGAGCGATGCATCATGAGCTCCACTCATTCCCGAACACCCAAACAGTACTACCACACGACAAGGTGTGTATATAGTCTCACACAGTCCTTTAATGTATTGTTATATAGAGTGTTTGTTTATCATTTACGAAATTTTAATTTTGTGTTTGCTGATTTCAACATTCAGTGAGAAAATATTGAGCTGTGTCGTCATATAGATATCATATTACCTGTAGGGTTGCGCGGCAGAATGACAATGCGTCGATCAGCGGCCGCCGGCGGGATACCCCTCCTCGCTTCACCCGCGGTCGCCCTGTTCTTAAGCGCAATATTTATGTTTCATTCAATAACTAGGTACGCTACATCGATGAGATTCTGTCCGGAAAAAATATGTTAAAATGAAAATTTATTTCATCTTTGAGACTTGAATTTAAAAGTGATGAAAAAGTTTTCCTTTATAAACTCTGTGGTTTATTTACAACTACCGACATATACGATACCAGGTCTACTAGTTCAGTTTTTGAAGCTAAACGTGCAAAACCAATATAAGGAGTGGCTAATGTTTTTCCCCAAAAATCAGGTAATCCAGGGTTCGCCCATACAGTTGGGACGTACTAATCACGCGCGTGTGAAATGTATTTTCCATGCGTTACTCATTTCAAAGTTTAAGGGAAATTCCTAACGACACTCTTTTTACACTTACGTGTTAGTTTGGTTCATTTTAGACGAGAATATACACATTTCAGAGTGTTACAGATAATCCACAGTCTTAAATAGTAAGCTTTTTCATTTCGTATGCTTTCGGACGTTATCATGTTACTTCTTGACATGGGTAAAAAAAATCCATTTTAAGCCTTTATATACACACCCTGAATAGAGGTAAAGAGATATGTTTATTATTTACGAGAAATAAGATTAAAGTCAAAATAAATCTAGGAGCCAACATTGTAAGTAGAAGCATATTAAAAAGTATGACAATGTATTTTTGGATTGCTGACCCTATTTTTTTGTGAATTTTACAAAATAATTTAGGTTGAAAAGAATTTGTCGTTGAAAACAACGAACGGGTATGAGTAGGTACATAATATTCAGTGGAGTATCATCGAATAGATCGTTTACATCTTCATTGTATATCAATATGTATTGAAAAAACATTTTAGATACATTGCTACTATTATTAGAAATATGCGGAGAGGTCAAAAATTATAGAACCTGTATATACCTATATAAATTTACTTCGCTCTCGCAAACGGCTGTAGCGATTCGGATGAAATTTTGTATTCAGATATGGTTCTTCCTTTCAAATCCAAGTATACAGTTGTATTTCCCGTAAAATCGATATTATAAACAAAAAAAGAGGTTTTTTGAAAATTTTTGTCGTATGTACTTGTGCTGTTGCCGACGGATGATAAATCAACCGTTACCTGAAAATTGTGTGAGATGGTGATATGGATGGATGATATGACATTATCATTTAAATAACCAGTTCATATGTAGATGAGATCGAAAAATATTCATATTTAATCAGTATATGATTCGCATCTAAATATATTTTCCAAAAAACACGAAAAAAAAATATAGGGATCGAAACTCGGCCGCTCAATTTTAAAGGTATCATTTTCGGCTACGAAACCTAAAATACATCGAAATGAAATATATATATAACAACGTCGCATATCGAACATATAATCGACCGCTTAGCCTAGTGGGTAGCGACCCTGCCTACGAAGCTGGAGGTCCCGGGTTCGAATCCCAGGTCGGTTCCGGGTCTTGGTTGTTATATGTATGTGGCGTCTTAGCTAAAAAAATATTTATGTATGTATATATTATAAAGAATATTTAAGTATGTATATCAGTCGTCTAGTAACCCATAACACAAGCATAATATTTGCTTACTTTGGGACTAGACGGCGCTGTGTGGGAAGTCCCATGTATTATTATTATTATTATAATCGATTAAATTAAGACGCGAGTAATTTCTATCGATATCTGATAAAAATCGTAAAAAAGAGTCTCTAATTTCCAAAAATATATTTAAATTCTATTACAACTTTATTTTCACGGTTGTGTCACGGTTTTTTTTTCTGGTGGTAGTGCAAAAGTAGGTGTGTATGTTTCTACACAATTTGAAAGACCATGCGTTCCATAATAATGTTATGTAATTAAATTTTCTTCAGATTGAAAACTATGTTTTTTAGATAAAATAAAAATTAACATACTTAAGTGAAATTTAAATAAATTTCTACAAAAAAAAACTAAGAGACTCTTTTTGCGTTTTTTGTTATACTGATATCGACATCACATTTTCGTTTGATCAATTATCCATATGCGAATATATTTTGTGTGTCGTGATAGGCCAAAGTGCAACGAACCTGTCTCAAATTTATAAGGCCCCATAGGGCCATGGTTCGAATCCGTGCTGAGTTTTTTCTGACTTAAGTACATTAACTGTCACTGACACCGTGCCTCGGAGAGCACGTTAAGCATTCGGTCCCGGGCGCTGTCAGTAGATGGCGGTCGTTACGATTCCCAACCCGCAGGGGGGCAGCATGGTGGATTTAAGCTCCAAGCCCCCCTCCGCACCCTGGGGGAGGCCCGTGCAGTGGGGTGAAAATGGGCTGATGAAGATGAAGATGAAGAAGATGAAGAATATATTTTTATCGTAAATAAATCGAAAACTTTGTCAAGACAAAAATAATCAGTGAAATTGGCGATTTCGTTCGTTTCATGAAAATCCAATAAATAGTTTATTAAAGTAAAAGTATTAACAATAATACATAATAAACACACAATTTTAATCAAGAAATAATTGAATGCATGAAAAAATACAGTTCATTTTGCAGGTATCAAGTCCCCATAAATCATGCAACACCCCATAAACCTTTTACCGTACGACATTTCGATTCTAGTCAGGTAATGTCCATATGCCATATTATTACCTAGAAACAAGTGGACCATCCGGTTTCCATCATTAACATTGTGTTTGAATTGACCCTGAAAATACATGAAAATAAATTATCTACATTAACACAATAAATACGGAAAATTTGTAAGTTTGTTTGCATTCGGCTGGTTGACAATTTTTTATTTTATTATTCTTTTTAATCATAACCATAAAAGTGCAAATTGACTTCTGCGCTTACCGTCTAACCACTCATACTCTAGCTAGCTGATGCGAGATGGCGAGTTTCAGTTCGCGAGGTCCCCACGCGCCGGCCTTCACCCCCGTGACATTGCCTTTGACAGTTTAGATACTGTGAAGTGACATTTCTGACTCTATTAAAACCAACCGCTGCTGTCAAATTTATTTTCTCTATGGTTATATCAGTGAAATAATTTCGAACAATAAATAATCATTAAAAAAATCATGAATATTTAAAAAGTCCTATTAAACAGAGAGGGCAATACCGCACGGCGTACTAGCCTGTGAAGTCAGGTCATTTAAAATAATGTTAAATTTTGTTTTGCAAGAAAGGGACAGATAAAATTTCACTAGCTTATAATTTCCATATTCGTCAACTGAATATAATTTTGTTTATTATTTTTGTTATCGTATGAAGTCGATTTTCCTTTATATATATAGTATTACTAGCTGTCTGCCCGTGGCTCCGTTCGCGTGGACCACATAGTTATACCTGGACACCTTTTTCCAGGAAAAAAAGTAGCCTAGTCACTCTTCAGCTTATAAACTATATGTATGCAGAAAATCCCAGTACAACTGTGTAGTTCACGCGGCGGACCCGCGAGCTGAAAGCTAGTTTGAAAACAAACTATAACCCATATTACTCGCTGATAATGTAGCTTTCTATAGGTGAAATATTTTTTTTAAGTCAGTGTACAACAGTGTAGTCCACGTGAGCGGAGCCGCGGGCGGAAAGCTAGTATTTTTATAAATTATGGCCTATGTATTATTCTGATGTATAAGCTCTAATATTGTAAAGTTTATTTAAAATCAATTTAGTGGTTTTTGTGGGAAAGAGCAACAAACATCCATACACACTAATTAGTTTTGGAATAGAGTATTTGAGTATTTTTAAATAAAAAGTACTCAAATGCTCTATTCCAAAAAAATTCCACCAATATTTAGAATAGACCATTAGGATGGAGTCATCTCCATCCTAATCGCTTGATACCCGAAATACAAGCTAATGCTTAGTTTGGGGCCTAGATGTTGTTGTCATGTATTCGTCATTTGTAAATTATTTACATAAATAATATAAAATAAATAATAATATAAATAAATAATAAAAAATAAATTAAATAAATAAATAAATAATAAATAACGTATACATGACAACAACGTCTAGGCCCCAAACTAAGCATTAGCTTGTATTTTGGGTACCAAGCGGAGACACCATATACATATAACAACCAACACCCGGTACCAGTATCAATATTCATCATATAAATACTGACCCGACCTGGGATTCGAACCCGGGACCTCCAGCTTCGTAAGTAGGGTCACTATCCACTAGGCTAAGCGGTCGTCATAGAATATATAATATAGCGAATAATAAAATATACTTCCATATAAATATGATCTGAATTTAAAAAGACATGTATTGATAAATCAACGACCAAAGTATGTTTGCTGATTGTTAAGTAAAAATGCTGCTAAACTAAATTAAGGCTTTAATGCCTGTAATTATTTTTTACATTCAAGTCACACTTATATGATAGTATATATTATTATTTGCTTTAAAATAGGCTTCGAACAAAAAAACATTGCAGTGAATTCACTGCGATGTTTTTTGAAAACTACGATTGTATTGAAGGCAGTGCCTCAATAAAACTTCAAAGTATAAAGGTAATAACGTAGTAATTTCCGAGAAGATATTAATAATTTTTGAAGAGGGGGACTTGGAGCTTAAGTCCACCACGCTGCTCCACTGCGGGTTGGGAACTGTAACGACCGCCATCTATTGACAGCGTCCGGGACCGACTGCTTAACGTGCCCTCCGAAGCACAGTGTCAGTGATATTGTGTACTTAAGTCAGAAAAACTCATTGGTACACGCCCGGATTCGAACCATGGCCCTGTGGGGCTTTATAAATTTGAGACAGGTTCGTTGCGCTCTGGGCTATCACGACACCACGCATATAACGCATGTAACGCATGTAACGCATGCGTAAACCGCGAAAAGAAGTCCCGCTCCCGGCATTATTACATTTGAAGTACCTATCAAATTTTGATCGCAAATGTATTGAAAAATGTCGTATGATGCCTGTAGTCAGTAAGCTGGCTATTATAGACATCGGTTTATGATAAGCACTCGGCTTCGCCTTGTGCCTATAAACACCTCGCCTATAATATGCAGCTTATGGTACTTGTACTATTAAAGCAGCGGGTACGGGTTTGTGTGAGATTTGGCATAGTTAAAGTTTATATGGAAGAGGAGTGTCAAAAGCTGAAATCTAAAATAAAATGTGTTACAAATACTGTCAACCATACGAGCATAATAGTTTTTCGTTTGAAGCAATTTCAATTGACTTACTCACTGTCGCCTGATTATTATTGGGGGTGTCAAAATAGTGAGTGCGGTCGAATTTCCAATAGTTAATCTTTAATCTTCTTAATATATTACTTACTTACTTTGTGAAAATAACATCTTTGGTCGGCTTTGGGCCACAACACAATCGCTTTTCCAATCATGAAGGTGTTACAAATGTTTTTCGATTGCATGTAAAGCACATTGATGGAGTAATTTCCCTTTGCCCATTTGGTTATTCTTATCGAACCCTAAAAAAAATCCATATTTATGAACGATTGTTGTTTCACCAGTTTACATGTATACACTATACAGGTGTATGTTTAAAAAAAAAAGAAAAATAAATTATCACCTACCTAATTTTAATATTATTTATTATCTTTGATAGAAATAATAAATAAATACGTGTTTTTTTTTCTTTTAGTATCGCTCAATATTAAAATATGGCGCCACAAAGATATCGTATTATCCTGAAAATGCGCAGGCGACTGACAACTGCGTCGGTCAGCTGCTGTCGACGGTATGCTACTCTCCTCTACACCAGCAGTCTCAATATTGTGACGTCTATGTATAGAAGCACGTTGATGTGTTATAGAATGTACTCGAAAAGATCACACGGCCATTCATGCACATCGATTAAATACAGAAACATCGAGATTAAAAATAAATTCCACAAATTAAAATTTTAAAAGCGGCTTTTATTCAAAGGGAACTGCATTCTCGATAATTCGAATATTGAAGCACATTTTGTCCAAAGTGGCAACATGGCGCTAGAAAATTCCAACGATAAGATTATAATTTTGAAATAGAATATTCGAGGTTGGAATGTTCGAGAGGCCTGTTGGTGGGGAAATTTATGAGGGTAGAAAAGGGTGACAAAGCGACGTCGAGCAGTCAGTTTACTAATAAGTCATCACCATCAGCCCATTTTTACCCCACTGAAGGGGCTTAGGCCTCCCCCAGGGCTGGAGGGGGGCTTGAAGCTTAAGTCCACCACGCTGCTCCACTGCGGGTTGGGAACTGTAACGACCGGCATCTATTGACAGCGTCCGGGACCGACTGCTTAACGTGCCCTCCGAAGCACGGTGTCAGTGATATTGTGTACTTAAGTCAGAAAAACTCATTGATACACGCCCGGACTCGAACCATGGCCCTATGGGGCCTTATAAATTTGAGACAGGTTCGTTGCGCTCTGGGCTATCACGACACTAATACGTCAAGTGCGACTAACCGCAAAGTATAAAGTACGATAACGGTGTGATTTGTGTTCTGTGCGAATTGTGCTTAAATCACCTTGAGATTTTCTTTCATAATAAAATAAAGTACGAAAGCCCGTAACAGTATTCTGTCTTCTACACATCCCACATACCGTCTCGTGAATCGCAAATTGGAGAAACCAAAACTCTACTCGTAAAACAGCTGATAAGGTCAATAACCGATTGTTCTTTGAATTGTATGTCGGTGGAATTTTTCGTCATTTAATCGTTTTTAAAATGAGCGGTCGGCGATATAGATCAGCTGTCTCGGAATAGTATTTGATATCTTAACTGTATTGTGATCAAGCATTTGGATTGTGCGTGTTGCGAATTTTTTTCTCGGTGACTGTAAGTTTGCGCCAAAATACTTTTTGTATAGTTCATTAAGCTAAAGTCCTTTAAGTTTGAACGAGGTCCAGCCGAACACTGTGTTTAAAACAAAATATTACCCCTATAGGACCAATGTTTTTTGTTAAATTAAACTCCAAGACAAAATCATCTTGGTCAGATTTCTTTATCCAAGTCAGCCTGAATCCAAACGGGTCCGCTGGTGACCCGGGACATCTTGTTAGATTGGTCGTGATACCGACATATTTTCCCTGTAACAAACAAAAGTTTTCCATTTCAGGTTTATGACAAAGTATACAGTATGCAATACAACAGCGCCACGCTTCTTCTTTCAGTGACAGAAAATCCCAGCTCAATTACAGTAAAAAAATGAATGAGGAGGTGCGTTTCAAAAGTTGTCTATTCCACATTTTTTAAATTATGAATTAAATTACTCTTGATTCTCGATCTTAGAACAAAAATCTTTACAGAAAACAGAAATTTGGGCAAAACATGATTTTTCAATTCAGGGTCGCATCAAAACGTGATATTTTAGACTACAAGTAATGAACTTATATAACTTGCCCAAGTTGTATGCAGCGAACCTGTTTTAAATCTACAAGGCCATGTTGTCGCGGTTCGAATAGGGGCGAGTACTAATGGGTTTTTCTAACTTAAGTACATTAACTGTCACTGGCCACGTCCCTCGGAGAGCACGTTAAGCAGTCGGTCCCGGTTGCTGTCAATAGATGGCGGTCGTTACGATCCGCCAACCCGCATTGGAGCAGCGTGGTGGATTTAAGCTCCAAACCCCCTCATCTTGAAGGGAGGCCTAGGCCCCTGCAGTGGTGTATAAAGAGTGCTGATGAAAAAAGTACTCATAACATGATAATTCCATTTATAAATTGAAATCACATTGTTAAGTTGCAACAAAACTGGACTATTGCTATAAATTTTTTGTGACGTGTAGGTACATAATAACAACAAAATATGATTATTCCATCCCATTCAAATCAGTACAAGATTATTAAATTTTTTATATTAAAATCTAAAAAAACCTGCTGAGTTTACAACCTAATTTAAAGTTTACAATAAAAGCTATTAAGACATTTTTCTTATATCATAATTTAAAAAAAAAAAACATATCCTACTTATGTTTTATAGATTTCTCTTTTTATCTGAAAAATTGCTCAAAAGGGATTAATCACATTTTGAAACGCACCTCCTAGAATGAATTATGACCCACTAATAAAATTTAATGAATGAACTTGTGTGTTTTGTTAAGATCGATACAAGAAGAATCGATACGAGCTGTATTCAGTTGTAATGGGTGATTTTTTTTAAATTTCTCATACAAATGTCGATCTCCTTAATTATATTTAATGAAATATGACATTTAAAAAATATTTGATTAAGGAATAAAACACTGTATTATTTTGTGAAGTGGTTGAATTCTCTACATTTATATATCACATAATAGAGTTCAAGTTCAATAGAAATTACAAGTAGAAACGAACAGTAAACGCTACTGAATAAACTACAGTTTTGCAGAAAAACTATCTTGAGAGGTTATCCCGCAACTTTTGGTGTTATTCCCATCAGCAATGGGTATTGACCGAAAATTTTGACATTACATTTGAATAATTTTTAATGAAAATATGGACAATAGTACTGTAATAATTTTTTTCTTTTAAATTTTATGTATAAATTTCCAAGAAATAATCGATTGTTAAAAAAGGATAGTTACTTCTACTTTTTTTTTTATTAATGTCAATGAAATCATAATTCCTAGTTCAGAATTGTACTCATTAATTATGTTGGTCATTGTCATTGTGTAAATATCTGTTGAATAAGCGCTAACTACTTTGTATGAATAGGTATTAACCTAAGACACAGGGCAATAAATTTGCTTAGTTTAGGTATTAAATAATAAATACATGCACTGACACTAATTAATTAGGACAAATTTGATGTATCTAGGCTAAGTTTTTACAAAAATAAATTTATCTTATCTTATCTCATCTTATCTTATCTACTGTATGACTAAAAGATCAAAATACTTATTCAGACACACACATATACATACATACGTTTACACATGATACAAGAACAGTTATATACGTATATGGTCGATGTTGCCATATATATTACAGTAAAGTAAGTAAGCCACACATGTCTGTCTGTAAATTGAATTCCAAACAATACATGCATACGATAAACAAAACAAACAACGAGCATTAAAATTCCAAAAAATACAAATAACAGAGGATTATAAATTAATAATAAAAAATAACAATAATGCTACTAGAAATTAACCAAATTTAATTAATAAGTGACTACCCGATTATCAAGTAATTTCAAATATGATTGAATATTAATTACGTCTTCGGTGCAATCATAACTTAGTGTAGAGAGCCATTACGAATTTATCCTTTCGGCTTCCTACACTGAGTTTCCTTTTAGGCTAGAATGTCTACCTACAGAGTTATAAACATGCGCTCGAATAAATTGACCAAAACGCTGGGCAAAAGAAGACCTCGCGGCCGTAACAGGCAAGCGGAAGACCCTACGCTTTACCATGACCTCCAATTGAGCGGAGACCAGAACAGATTTGTTTAAGCAGTGTACCGACACATACATTGACAATAAGTTATTTATGTAATGAAGCGAGCGGCGACAAAACCCCGTTCACCCGCACGAACCGACGACCAGCAGTCGGCTACGGGACCTCACATGAAATACACGCAACCAAATATATAATTAAAATTATTTTGTAATAGTCGTAATAAAAGTAATACAGTCTATTTATTTAGTATCACTATTGCATCGCACCTGACTGAAGTCCCAATCAAGTAGCCGTTTCTACAACGGCGATGTTCTCAGTATAAAGAGTTGCCTCACGCTAAGCACACCGCTGTCCTCGTAAACAGCCTTGGTATGATAATGTAAGGTTTTTTCATCATAACCTTCAATGACCTTTGTGC
Source organism: Luffia ferchaultella (assembly GCA_949709985.1). Taxonomy (NCBI): domain Eukaryota; kingdom Metazoa; phylum Arthropoda; class Insecta; order Lepidoptera; family Psychidae; genus Luffia; species Luffia ferchaultella. The sequence continues at coordinate 4,511,846 of OX453263.1, forward strand.
CCTCTTAAAATGCCAGGGCCTTATTTGTTAACAATAAGAAAAATGTAGAATTAGTAACAAGGCATTACAGGGACCTATGAAATTGATATAACCATTTTATTACTAATTAACTCAACAAACATGCAAAAACCGAATAGTTTTGGTGGACATTTTTTGTGTAGATACAACTGGTTTGTAATTAATTATAAAGCTTTCTGTTAAAGCATTGGATTAAAAAATTACCTATATTCTAAATATTGCATAGCCAGTTTTATCTGCCCTAATGCCCCAATTCCCTCCCTTGGCCAACTTAGTATCGAAATACAAGACTTCAGACATGAAAACTTTCATATCAAGATTCTTTTTGCCACACGCCGCCAAAACATCATCCCTAAAGTTTGAAATACAGCAGTTTTTTATTCTCAGGCTTGTCTGAAAGTACTACCCATTACTGTGGATCTAACTTTTTGTATAAAAGTAGTTTTTTTGAACATTTCATGGACCGTTGTTCACAATCGTACACTTACATACGTGTATATCTGACACAATGTGTAGAATAATATTGTAATTTGACACCAAATAACCGGAAATGCCTATTTAGTGTTGTGATAGCCCAAAGCGCAACGAACCTGTCTCAAATTTATAAGGCCATAGGGCCATGGTTCGAATCCGGGCGTGTACCAATGAGTTTTTCTGATATAAGTACACAACTATCACTGACTCTGTGCGTCGGAGAGCACGTTAAGCAGTCGGTCCCGGACGCCGTCAATAGGTGGCGGTCGTTACAATCCCTAACCTGCAGCGGAGCAGCGTGGTGGACTTAAGCTCCAAGCCCCCCCTCTCCCTGGAAGAGGCCTAAGCCCCTGCAGTGGGGTTAAAAATGGGCTGATGAAGTGAAGTGAAGTGAAGCCTATTTAAAACGAGATTTTTTACCATTTTTTAGGGTTCTGTACACTCAAGATGAAAAAACCCACCTAAGTGAGCTTTGGACTCGCACACGAAGACGGACCACCGTAAAATTAAAAAAAAACACGTTTCTTGTAATCTTGTTTCTGTTTATTTCTATTTTTATTTTAAATTTATTATTTGTTGTTATACTTATAGTTATACAACACTGTAAATATTTCAAGTATCTAACCTATTACGGTTCATACCCGTGGTTCAGACGATACAGCCCTGTGAAAGATGAACGAACGGATGGACGGACGGACAGCGGAGCTTTAGTAATAGGATTCCCGTTGGTACCGTGTTGGTTGTCCCAGGTATTATTATTAATACCCTTTGGGAACGCTACCCCAAAAATAAACCCTTGTAGGATAACTTTTTTCTGAAGCTACGGAACCAGGAAAAGTTGAAGTTCGGTACAAACACAGAGCTTGGTGATCCAACCGTACGTATAACGTAAATAAACGCATGCCCACTTCAAATATATTTTAATTTATAATTTGAAAATACATGGCTCAAAACCTGTTAAAGAAACCACGAAAATTTACCACCCCCCTTTCCACCGAAACCGCTGAAGCTAAAATACTAAAAAGAAGATATTTAGGCCTTAACCTATATTTGTCAATAAAATCTAAATAATAAACGAATTCTTATTTTAAAGTTTAATTTTGGGGGTCAATTAAGAAAAATTAAAAATAAAATGTAGGGGATCATGTTATATATCAAATAAAAGTGTTCGTGTTGATAAATACAAATATATTTACTTTATAATTTAAGAATGCATAGTTTATGAGATATCAAAGACCTTTTAACCATTCCCTCATCCCGAAACTGAAGTTATCGCCCGATAGTCTGTAAATCATCTATAAGGGGTTTTACTAAATTATATTGAAACGTTTGAGTGACTAATTTGTAAGATAAAGCGTTAAAAGGCACGCAATTTTTTATTGAGGCTAAATTTTGGGCTCACTGATTATAAAAATTCTTAAGCGTTTGTGGGATACCCTGAAAAACTTTTACGTATAACTGTACCAAACAGGTTTATTGGAATATAGATAGTCTGCTAACAATGGCCGTGACATAGAGACGGATGGACGGACGTACAAAATTTATAAAGGCTTCTTGTCGGACCAAGGAAAGCTTAAATAGGATTTAGAATAATTTATTTGTAAGTACATTTTTAATCCTGTAAAGTGACGTACCTATCTGATACTTGTGCCCATCTATAACCTTTCTCTTAAAATAAAAAAAAAATTAAGTATGTAATTTACTTAATACTTCCCAAAAATTAATTAATGAAGTATCCCTCCCTGTAACGACATGTGGACCGATGTTCACTAATTACATTATATTAGACTAAATAAAGTAATCAAAATCAAAATATCTTTATTTCGTAGTTATGTAACATAATCTTGGAATACGTCATAAGAGTGAATTTTATTACTTTGTGGAAGAACGTCACCACAAAGGGCATTCAAAAATGCTGGTTCCTCTCAGAAGAATACGCAAGAAACTGAGGGACGCTCTTTTTAACAAAATTATAAAAAAAATTTTTAACAATAAGTGCTTAAAGAATAATATTATTGAAACAAACTGATAGGCGAGCGGCTTACACCCTTGGATTTTTTTCACCTAAGTAGTCTGATACTTTATAATAAGCTTTTGCATAAAGCTTTCGTTTTATTGTAGTTTTAAACTTGTTAAGGGGTAGATCTTGAATGTCAGCTGGGATCTTATTGTAAAAGCGTATACATTGCTCTTAATATTCCTACTTATTAGCCTTAAACCTCACCACGTATCACTTTTGGTTAAAAAACTTCTCGTAATTTATGAACGACCCCATACCTACATTTCTATGAACCTTACAAAAATAATACGTATCAGGTGAATGGTCTTAGACCAAAATTATAAATTATTAACTAATTTAACTCACCACGTCTCAAAATCAGTGTCAGTTATATAACATGAAAAACACGAGAAGGGAAAGAATATGCCTCTGCTGGCCTCTGCATAATCACGTTACGGGGATACAACAGGAACCAATTAATCATGCTGACTTGACATTTTTTCCTCCTTGTATTCCTCATATTGTATGATGTCGGTCATCCATTGTTCTACACAATGGATGGATGATAAACACTTTTATCAGTATGAGAGGGAGGTACTCATTCATCTGTCAGTTTGTTTGAATTAATATTGAGATAGGTTTATAATGATTTTTAATGTTTCTAGCAAAAATAATAAAAGAGCTCGGCTCATCTAGTCTCTATGTATAAATACGTGAAGGACAAGCTTTAGATGTGTGTTTAGACACATCTAAAGTGTGGAGTGAGATATTCGACATAGTTAATGTGGAGTAGGAGTGTTGAAAGCTAAAATCTATATACAAGATGAATTTTTGAAATGGGATTATATGACCAAATCCTCAACTATGAGAAATTTTGAAAAATATTCAAAGGGTTCATGAGATCTATTTTTGAGAAAACTAAACTGCATATTTACATTTTTCTAAAAATCTATAAATCAAAATACTTTAACAGGGAATCAAGCCACTTGATTTGATAATTTAATAATACGTGAAGAGAAAACTTTGTACCCCTTTTAAAGCTTATTGCGGATACGGAGGAGTATGAAATTTGGCACAAGTAAAGTTTATATGGAAAAGGAGTGCCAGAAGCTAAAATCTATATATATATATATATATATCTAAGATGTGTCACAAATACTGTCAACCATAGGAGTTAGCCTATTCGCTACTCATTAACCATATTTGGTCAGATTGAAGGTCACGACCCATTTATTAATAGAGACAATTGATTGATAATGATTTTTGACTAGTTAAAAGGTTAATAACCTGTCGTTTGATGCAGTTTGAATTGAGTCACTCTTGCCTAATTATCATTGGTGGTTTCAAAAAAGTGAGTATGGTCGAACTTCGATCGCTGGGCGACCACTAGTTTTAGAAAATTTGTCTTATTAAATTATTTGCAATATAACAGTTATGAACTCGCATGAAAACTTTGTGTCGATAGAAAAAATTGTAATTATATCACTACATAGTATAAAATAAAGTCGCTTTCTCTGTCCCTATGTCCCTTTGTATGCTTAAATCTTTGAAACTACGCAACGGATTTGAATGCGGTTTTTTTTAATAGATAGAGTGATTCAAGAGGAAGGTTTATATGTATAATAACATCCATTAAATAGTGGATAAGTACTGTTATTTTTGAGGTTTCTAATGTGATGTCGTAAATAATTACATTTTTTCCGCTTACATTGCAAACGCAGGCTGAACCCTACGAGTTTTATCAAAATAATGTACTAAGTATTGTACACATTGAAAAGGTCTACAGAAAAGTCCGTGATGGTATATGTCTATCTCTTATGGATAACTCACAATAACTTTTTTTTGTCATTTACTTTTTACGACAAATAATGGCTAATTATCGAAGCGATTTTAACTAATACAGCATTAATCCTTAACCAATTAAATACCTTGAATACGACGACGCGACACGCGTAGTTAGGTTAGGTTATGTGTATTTATTCTTTACTTTTTCAAATATTTATGAATTGGAAATAAAATACTTTAAAAATACTCCAAGTAGGAGGAACTTACGTCACATTTAAAGGTAATTAAATCCAATCCACATGTTCGACGGAACAAGCTGATACGACACTACGACAGAAAAAACATTACGGCTTATATGCTCTACAACCCGTGCGAAGCCGGGGCGGGTCGCTAGTTAATTTATAAAACTCTTTCTTCAGACAAAGTAAATGTTAACACATGCGCGTTCGCATAAATTGTGCTTTGAAAATAAAAAATCTACAGATTTCACACTACGCGTGACTATCTATCGACATTGGAAAATGAATTTAGAAATACTAAAACTTGGGAAGAAGAAAGTTTAAATTCTAAATACCTGTTTATTTATCGGTGAGCACGGCTCTTAGTATAGTAGAGGTAGAGCTGGCGAGGTAAATGACTCGTCGAATAGCACGACTCATAGACGCCGCGCGCGAAAAAAAGTTACATTTTTTCACGTTGACCGCTCTACAGCCTCAACCGCTCGACCGATTTCTAAAATTTTGGACTTATTCGACAGCCAACTTAAATCGCCTGGTCAGTTTTTTTTTTTTCATTTTGTCGCTATCGATGTTCGTTTTCGAGATAATCGACTCTAAAGTTTAAGATTGTAGCAAATTTTTAACAATTTTTCCGTTTTTCGAAAAAATTTCGAAAACTACTCAACCGATTGTCAAAATTTCGATAGCAATCTATAGCTCTTGTGATTCCGCGTCATTTGAGCCCTCGTTGAATCTCCTATCCCTAAAATTAGCACCATAAGCGCGATGTTGCACTATCCCGTAAAACCAGGCTCAGAGCCTCAGGCTTTCGCCCAGAACGATTAGAATAGCAGTTTCCAATGCTAAAATTAGTACTTTTCTGAACTTGTGCATATTTAAGAGTTTAAAATTGTTAAGTGTTTAAAAATAGTATATTTCATTACTACATTGTGATATGTTTAGTAACATATGCATCACGTAGTGAAATTATTTTCCTGCGCCCTCATTTAAAAAAAAAATGAGGTTTAAAACTGAGAGACGGTGTAAAATAAAAGTTATGAAAAAATCTATGTTGTAATTTATTTAATAAATAATGACCGACAATTTATTTGAAGAGTTTTATGAAAAAATTTGCAAGGTGCAAAAACAATTTTTTATATAATAACCAAGCATAAAATGATCGTGGAACAGCCAATACGATTGAACAGGATTTTTGAGAAAACGGCGGAATATTAGAACCTTTGAATATAAAATGAATTGCCTTGATTCATTGAGCGTCATGTCACGATAGAAACGAGCGTAACAATATAGTTATAAACATAATTATACCTATCGACGCGATTGATATAATGAAAAAATATTTATTTATTTATTGTACTTATACTATAACTTACATATGAAGCTTCATCAGCTGAAACAAACAATATATTTAAAATTAATATATTTTTGTACACCATTAAACGAGTTTGCATTGCGATCTTTTCGATAGTAATGTCACGAATGACAATATAATTGAGATGTTTTTATTACGGGCTGTATAAAACCAAATTATTTGGATTTCCACAATTTACAATAATCACCGAGTTATATTACAAAGAAATCATAAGAGAAAAATATTTTCATCAGCCAAATGGTCGCAAGTTCGATTCCCGCCTGGGACAAACATTTGTGTATACATAAACATGTCTATTTGTTGTTGGGGTGTAAAATATTTACATTAAAAAATTGTACGGGCTACGTCGTCTATACGACCGTAAGTAATATAATAATACTTAGGACATCCCACACAGCGTCATCAAGTCCCAAAGTAAACAAGTATTATGCTTGTGTTACGGGGTACTAGACAACTGATATACATTCTTAAATATTGTTTTTTTTAATGATATACACATATATAGATACCTTACACCCAGACACGGAACAAATAGACATGTTCATGCACACAAATATTTTTCCCGGACGGGAATCGAACCCGCGACCCTTGGCTTCGCAGTTAGAGTTTCTAACCACTTGACCAATCGGTCATCAATAAATAAGTATTTTTAAGTTGTAGGTAAGTTTGCGTCGGTTATGTCGTTAATCTTTATGTTTCTCGTTATGTAACATAGTAAGTGATCAAGTCCATTGCCACATTCGACGACCACTTAGCCTAATGGGTAGCGACCCTGCCTAAGAAGCTGGAAGTCCCGGGTTCGAATCCCAGGTCGGGTCAGTATTTATATTTTGAATATCGATACTGATACTGGGTCTTGGTTGTTATATGTATGTGGTGTCTTCGCTTGGTACCCAAAACACTAGCTAATGCTTAGTTTAGAGCCTAGACGTTGTAGTAATGTTTACGTTATTATTATTATTATGATTATTATTATTATTATTACGTTATATTCGTATTTAGCTGCCGCGTGAAATTGTCGAATTCATCTTCATGTAACTCTGAAACAGATTTGAGTTTTTAAGTTACCTTTTTAGTGTTTGATTTGTCTTATTGAGCACTATTTATGTTGTTAGTAAAATATACCGTTTTTGCATGCGGTAGTCTATGAATTTATAAGGCCATAGGGCCATGGTTCGAATCCGGGCGTGTACCAATGAGTTTTTCTGATTTAAGTACATAACTATCACGGACTCCGTGCCTCTGAGAGCACGTTAAGCAGTCGGTTCTGGACGCTGTCAATAGATGGCGGTTGTTACAATCCCCAACCCGCAGTGGAGCTGCGTGGTGGATTTAAGCTGCAAGCCTCCCTCTCCTTGGGGGGGCCTAAGCCCCTGCAGTAGGGTAAAAAATGGGCTGATGAAGTGAAGATTCTATGAAAAGTGACAGCAGAATGTCCTCAAAAATAAATGTTTTTTTTTCTAAACCTATTTTACACTTCACAATCTGTGAGATAATATTTAGTCAAAAACGTCCTTTTAGCTTGAATATATGAAATAACCTTTAAAGGCCTTTTAGGTGTCGAGATGCAATAGAAGTAATCTATACAAAGATCCAGACCGGCAAACAGACAGACAACATTTTAACTTTTAGTACTTTACCTTTTTGTGCACACCTATTGTCCGCGCCTTTCTCATAGTAGTACCCTAAATGTACTTTTCTGCTTCGCTATTTTTGAGATAATTCGTGCTCAAAAAACTCCTTTTTGCACTCTAAATAGCTAACGTTCCTCAACTACCATATAAAGCTAACTACCAGACTTTTTAACGATTGTTTCATAAATATGAATTTTATTACTATACCGTATTTTAATGTCAAAGTAAGTTACTCCATGTATAATATAATTACTCCATGTAAGTTACTCCATGTATAATAGTATAATTATAATATGGATTAATATTAAAATAAAAACTAATTAAAAACTAAAATTAAATACTTATAAAAATATTTTAGTGAGGTTTATTGTATTTGTAAGAAATATGGGATATAAATAAAAAAAATCTTATTTGTGCTCCGAAGAAAAGAGCTTTATGTCCGCTCTGGGCCGCCGCGCCGCCTAAGGGACGCTGCTAGTTGCGACGCTCGTTCCCGACCATACCTACCTGGTCCAGCGCATCTCACTGGCAATCCAACGCGTAAACGCGGCCAGTGTAATGGCCACATTTAGATAAGGTGTTTCCGGGCACGGCCTTTTTAATCAAAAGTTATTTATAAATTTTTTTTACAGTCCAAAATTTAATTATAAAATTTAAAATTTATGAAATGTGTAGCTTAATAAATAAAATATTAATTCAATATATTACAGAATTGAACACATTTTTAAATTTAAGCAGTAAATCCCAAAAAATGGCACTACACTTCTGTTATAAACTGGTGTATCGAGTTAATCGTTTATTAACCAGTAGTTATCCAACGTTTGGAGAATGTATTATCATTAAATTATATCGAGAAGTAATTAGTTAACTAACAGAGAAGGAATTGACTGTTTAGTTAACTAATAATTTGTCAATCTACAGTTATTATTATTAAAAGGTTTTTAATTTCAGAGACGTCAATTGGCTAGACAGAGAAAACGCTATACCTATGGCAATACATCTGAATGCGATAGCAAAAGAATGAACGAAAGAATCAAACTGACAACTCGTCTGACAGTTAATTTTTGTTTCCATGTTTCGACACTCCAAACAAAATGCAAAATAAATCGCCGCTTGACAAATAACGATCTAAAGAGCGTTCCAAAAGTCGGGATTATTTTAAGAAAAAAGTTATGATTAATGATATTAATCATGACGACCGCTTAGCCTAGTGGGTAGCGACCCTGCCTACGAAGCTGGAGGTCCCGGGTTCGAATTCCACGTCGGGTCAGTATTTATGTGATGAATATTAATACTGGAACCGGGTCTTGGTTGTAATATATATGTGGTGTCTTCGCTTGGTACCCAAAACACAAGCTAATGCTTAGTTTGGGACCTAGACGTTGTTGTGATTGTATGCGTATGTTATGTATGTTATTATCAAATGACTTATGTAGGTTTTTTGGCATAAATAAAATAGGCCAATCTAGTATTTTTAGATATCTATGGTATAGACTTACGTATCCAATCATTACCATTGAGTCATTATATTGTGTGGGTGATTAAGCTGTTCACAACAGACCGCTGATGTCGTCTATATATTAATAAATAATAAAATCAGAACAACAACAGCACGAGTAGGTACTAAAATTTGTTTTCGTGAAACTGAAACGTAGTTAGGAAGTGTGACACTCAATATTAATAATACAGGGATTTTCCACACAGCGCCATTTAACAGTGGCGTGCGGTGACCTATAAAAAGGGAATCCGGCCACGATACTCTAGGCGACAGACACTCTATCATTTATATTACGATGGTTTATTCTATTGTTTAGAGCTCTTTAGTATATAAACTTTAGAATAGACCATCGCAATATAAACGCCAGGGTGTCTATCGCCCAGATTGTAACGCCCGGTTTCCTTTTTTATAAGTCATAGCACGCCACTGCCATTTAGTCTCAAACTAACCAAGTATTACGTTGCTTACTAGGTAACTGATATCACAGACTGATATACATATTTAAATATTCTTTATAATATATAACATATAACATACCTATAGATATTTTATATCCAGACAAGGAACAAATAGACATGCTTATGCACACAAATATTTGTCGCGAGCCGGAATCGAACGCGTAACCTCCGGTTCGGCAGTTAGGGTCCTAGCTACTCTGCCAATCGGGCAATCAATTGAGGAATAACCGACATAGACACCTCTTTCGTTCTGGAAAAAATGCTGTTGTAAGTTTGCATTGGAAGCATACTGAAAAAACTTTGGGCTTATATTTCGAGACTAAAACAGGCCTGGTTCACTCTGCATTTCAAGTGTGAAACTATCTACATTGGTTGCCCCGAACCCCGAACTAATCCTGATCTTACCCTTGTTTGTAGGTGTGTCGTCAGAATAATATCAATGAACCGTGAGCTCATGCACTCCACTTATAACACTTTTGTGCTACCATTTTGATACAAACTAGAAAAAAGTACATTTTAAATGCATGGATGTACGAAAAAAATTAATATACGCTTCGACAATCGTCGTAAATTTTCGGCAATCTTCGTTTACTATGAGCTCACTTTGATCTTTCTGATATAGGGCCATAATACTTTTCGATAATAGTTTTATTACACATTATAATAGTTCAAGAGTATTAATACTATGACGAGAGCCGAAGTTTGCCGAGGTGTCATTTATTTGGTACATCTGTAAGGATAGTAGGTGCGTTAATACATTGTCAACAATTTTCGAAGCACCACACTGGATCGGTTCGTTGAGCACATTAGCTTACACATTTTGAAATAATTAGGCATAAAAAGCTCTAAGCCGATAATAGCGCTAGAGAGCTTTTTTAGTTAAAAAAAAAACAATGTAGAACAATAGGGACGACCTTAATTTTCATTAATTAATTGACTTTAATCATAATGCAAACATCAAAATAAAAATTTGACTGCTTAAAATTAATTCACTGAAAAAAGAAAAACAAACTCTAATCTACAGAATATTGTTTGATTAATGTAACGTACATAATAATTTATTTTTTGTTGGATATATACTTAAATAAATAATAAAATATACTAAACATATGAATTTAATTTGAATAATATGGACCGACGGATTGGTCGAGTGGTTAGAGATCCTAACTGCAAAGCCTAGGGTCGCGAGTTCGATTCCCGCCCGGGACATATATTTGTGTACATGAACATGTCTACTTGTTCCGTATCTGAGTGTAAAATATGCATATATAGTATTATAGAGAATATTTAAGTACTTATGTATATCAGTTGTCTGGTACTCATAATACAAGCTTTGCTTAGTTTGGGACTAGATGGCGCTGTGTGGGATGTCCTAGGTATTATTATTGTTATTAAAAAAAACGTCATTGGGCGGTGCATTCCACATTGCTCAAATAAAATTCTATATATTCTTGAATTTGTTTTTCTATTTTCAAGCAGTCAAGTTTTTTATTTCATTTTAATGTACGTGTTTTTTTGTCACTAGGTATTCTTTATGGCGAGTTGCCCCAAATATTTTTCACAATTTACTTGTTACTGCAAAAAGCGTTTCGAAACTTCCCCATAAAATGGACACGACGAAACTGATCGTTTCATGTAACTACAAAACCCTGAAAAAGGGTATTTTCCCTAAGGAAATTCTTGTATTTTTCGCGAAGGACTGAAAAATATGGAAGATAAGAGCGACGGGGCAACCGAACCATAGCACGTCCAATCTTTTGGAAGATATATTGCTGAAATGTGAAATACTGCATCTTTTCCTATAAAAATACAGTAAAAAATTATGTTTTTAGTTTACCTGTAGATACCTAAACAGAGTTAAAATAAGAAAAATTGTATTTAATGATAAAAGAATATGCAACGTACAATTTTCATTACCTAATAAATAAGCACTCATTTCTATCCAACTTGGAAAAAGAAGAAATTATATATATTCAGGCGCGAGTTTAGGATTTCGTTTGGGGGAGGGCAATTTTTGTGTTAATTTACGTATCCTAATGAATTTTACTTTATTTGTTTGAAATTGGTCAAAATTAAATGTCCGGGTCACGAGTCAATGGATAGGTACCTACTTTCGAAAAAAAAACATAGAACACAGTAATAATAATAATAATAACAATAAGAAGAAGTAGAAGAAGAAAGAAACGTTTATTCATTGTACTGTATAACTACTAAGTTTTACTATTCTCGCGCGCGGCTATCATGTGTGAAATGAGAATATCGTGAACGCATATCTTAACTACGTCATTTTGTAGGCTATTAAAGTGGTAGCTTTCTTAAAGATAAAAAGAGTGCAAATTCTGTGTGTTTGTTTGTTCGTTGTTTCGTTTATATTATGAAGTTGGTTTGCTGCTGTATTTTCCTCGGTTAACAACCCTAGGGGCGCGGTCGATCTCGCTTCGTGGGCTTGTCCGGTACGAGACACTACACAAAGTACTAACAACTTTCACACGCGGTGATTAAATGCAATTTTGCTTGCACGTACGATATATGTGGTTTTAGAAGCCATATTAACTACGGAAGCTTTCTGCAAGATAAAAGGAACTTCTGTACGAAGAACAAACCTTGCCGGTCATGACCATACGGTAGCGCTGCTCACAACAGGCTATGCTCGAGGTATCTCTGATGGATCATATCAGAAATGACGTTATCCGCCAGAGAACAAAGGGGATCGAAATAGCCTGCAAAATTAGTCAGCTGAAGTGGCAGTGACCTGGTCACGTCTGCTGAAGAACCGATGGACGATGGTGGAGAAAGGTTCTTGAGTGGAGACCACGAAACAGTAAGGATATAGGACGCTCGCCGGCTCCCTGGACTGACGATATAAAGCAATGAAGATGTCCGAGGATAGAAGAGTGTATCGTGCCCTGGAAGAGGCCTATATTCAACTGTAAGCAAATGTGGGCTAATGAAATGCATGGAACTTCTGTCTAATTACTTCACGCGTGTCGCTTCGGTGTGGACCCGCGCGACCGCTTCAATTTATTTTGTCGCGCGATAGTTTTTATTTATTTTTATTATTCGGCGCCTTACGGGCTTGAATGTGGTGTGAGGCAGGGTGGGCTTACATCACCAAAGCTATTTAACTTGTACATTAACTAGCTAATCGTAGCGCTCAGTAACATTAATATGGGTTGTCATGAGTTATGCTGAAGATACGGTGTTGCTGAATCCAGCGATTAACGCACTAAGAAGACTTTTGGCAGTATGTGAAAGGTATGCGGCGATACATGGGCTCAGATACAACACGAACTAGAGTGAGTTGATGTTATTCAAAGTGCGTATTAAATGCTATTCCATCGTGCCTCCGGTCTTATTATACGGTTCTCCTCTTAATAAAGTCAGAAAGTTTAAGTATCTGGGCCATTGGAAATAGAGCAGGAGCGTAGAGCGTTGTCTGTCCGATGTAATATACTCGTTTGCAGATTTGTAAAGTGTACTAATCAGGTCAAGACCACGCTTTTCAGGGCCCTCTGTCAATCCTTTTAAACTTGCAGTTTGTGAGAGAGTTATACACAAAGGGCATACAGCGCTCTGCGTGTCCAATACAATAATGCGTTCAGGGTGCTGATGTGGCTGCCGGGGTATTGTAGCGCGTCCAGAATGTTTGCGAAGGTGCGCGTAGACGGCTTTTATGCCATCATGCGCAAACGTTGTGCCTCCATTCTGGCGCGGGTGCGTGGCGGCTGCAACACCATCCTGGACACTATCGCTGATAGATGGGACTCTCCTCTCATGGTCCATTGGGTACATTTTCATGTAAAATAAATAATGGATTGATTGTTTAGTTTTAACTATTAATTGTATTTATTTATTGTTATAATTTGTTAAAATATTTTATTTTATTGTACTGTTTCGTTTTAATACTTAATACGTAAATAATGTGCCCGATAATAAATTATTATTATTATTTAGCGATATATCCTAAAATATTATTTTAAATTGTGTGGTGTGCAAGACTATTGTAATGTGCACGAAATGCTTAAGATAACTAACGTATAATACAATTAACATAATTTCTATATATACAATGTAAAAAGCTAAAAACAACCAGTTCCTGCCGAACCTGATGCAAAGGTACCCATAACGCTCGCGGCATTACCGCGCTGGATCGCTATGGCGAGCCTCTGCATCAGAAACGACCCCGAGCGAGGGTCACACCCCCTCTCCTTAAGTCGGCGACCGATGCTCTTAATTAAATTTATAGCCTCGAGGCTCCAACAGCCCGTGTTCTCCGCAGCAAAAGGAACAAAGACATAGGATATTTCTAAGTTTGAGTATTTATTGTGTTTCAGACGGGCCGCCCCTGCCACACGCATTGTTGAGTTGAGGTGGGAGAGAGCGAAAGTGCTGACGCAAGTTGCGTCCCATAATAAGCACCTCCCTTTTTCCCAAGGCACCAGGGTCAAACCATCAGGCCTCTTTCCGTCCGTGCGACTAAGAGCCCGTGGTTCGGTAACACAGGGCACATTGGCCGAAATGAGGGCGCGACGAATGATATCATTAAGTGTGTGGTGACGTGGAAACCTGCCCGAGCATCTATTACAGCTCCGGGCGTGGTGTTGAATTTTATAAGGATTAATATCGTATCCGTGTAAATAGCTTTCTAATTAACACATTGTATGTGACCACTTTTTTAAATATTAAAATAGATACAGTACACTATTCACTGAAGGTAGACATATGCCATTGCGGACATTTGTTTAGACCTATAAAACAGGAACAGTTCCTCCATACGTTGTTTTGTTATATCACAAAGGGATTAGGCAACGTTATTGATTAAAGCTCGCAGCCGGTTTTTTTTGTTTTACCCTTTGCGGTGGGAAGGCGGATTAAACTCCGTTAAAACTCCGATTAAACCGTCTGAAGCAGAATAACGACGCATGTCGTTAGCCCGAAAGCTCCAACGACTTCATCGGAGGCACACTAGGGTGTCACCGGCGCGAAGATTTTTCCGACATCTACAACAATCATCGTCATATTTTGACGAATTTACACAAAACATTAATGAATTATACAAACCTTTCTCTTGAATGACTTAAGTCTTTTGGTTAGAACCGTATAAGAATCTGTTCGGTAGTTTTTGAGTTTATCGCGTTTAGACAGACAGACAGACAGACAGACGCGACAGGGGTAGTTTTTTTCATTTTAGCGATATTAGGTACGTTACATTTAAATTTTTTTTTAAATTTTAATTGCCTTAAATGACAAAAATCAATTAATGTTGTAATTTTGTGTTAATGAATGGCTATACTGGTCACTTCACACGCCATTGGCTGCTGAGTTCTAAAAGTATTTATCCTCATTGCGCGCATATAATACCTTCCCAAAACTGTCACCAAGTAACAGTAATAAGCTAGTCAACTTAATCCACTTATATCTCACACCTCTACCCCTGTCTCGGATTCATCCTTGGTAAATCTGCATAAGAAGGTTGAAATGAAAAATGGGGTATTCGACTGACGGCGCGCCCAATGGAGAATTTTTGTAGTACTGATATTATAATATGCAGTTACATTTCATTAAAATATATATCAACACTAATAAATTAGTGATTCTTTTTTTAAATCTGACATTAAATTTAAAAAAAAATCTGCTATAATGGACAAGCACCAATCTCGATATAAAAAGTGTTTTTATATTAAAGCTCTCTAAAAAGAGTGAAGCAATTAAATACCTTGTTTTTCATCGTATTTTTTTTAAACTTAAAAGTTTAAGGTTTTGATTAATCGTCACAAAAGTTTATTTTATTTGAGTACAAATCTCTTATTTGCGTCCCGTTGAAGCGTGTCCGCGAAAATTAAAAAATAAAAAAAAAACAATTTGTTCCGGTAAATTATAGTATACTTTTTAGGAAAAGTTTTGTTTTTGCACAATTAAATCAAAACTTACGAAATAGACCACGAGTTAATGCTTCCCGTTTCAACTTAACTGGAAGAACTTCAATTAATGAGAAGCCTCGCTTGGGACTGCTCGACGGCGGTAGTGATCGATGGAAAACTTGAAAAACTTGTTTTGGCGGATCTTCTTTTTTTGTTACTCCAAGACGAGGACACCTCGGCGTAGAAGTCCAGGGATGGGATTTTAATACATGATACATATACAATAATAACACCTGGGACATTCCACACAGCGCCATCTAATCCCAAACTAAGCTTATAATATGGGCACTATATATCTGATATTCATATTTAAATATTCCTTTATGACATATACATATATACTTTTACACTCAGACACGCAACGAAATAGACATGTTCATGCACACCAATATTTGTCTCGGGCGGGAATCGAACCCGCTAGCTACCCTTGGCTTCGCAGTTAAGGTCTCGACCAATCGGTCAATCAATACATACATAACATTTAATACATAATAACTACGATGTCTGCCATTGTAGAAGTTAGCTTTAAAATAATGAAACTTCATATTTACCGAACTTTGCCCCTATTGATTTTATTCTATTTTCAAAATGAAAGCTCAGATGCAAGATTTTTAGGTAATCAAGATAATGAGTTTTTTAGACCAGGTATTTTAAAAATAGAAAAAATATATTAATTACATATTAGGGTATTGTTGTCAAGTTCGGTAAGCTCTATAAGTATGGACTATGTTCCGTCGAAAAAATAGACAAGTTCATGCACACAAATATTTGTTCCGTGTGGGAATCGAGCCCGCGACCTTTTGGATTACAATTGGTGCCTCAGACCACTCGACCAAACAGTTCAGTCGAGCGAGTCAGTCAATTAATGGAAGTTAACTATATCGTACGAATATGTCAATATAACAATTCAAGCCTATCATATCATTGTATACTGTAATAGATGGTACAATGTGGTGAATTACATAACATATCTTGAGCTACTTATCACATACAAAAGTCAACACGAATCAGACACCAAGGAGTAGATTAACTTCGGAATAATTACTATTATCACACCAAAGCTTCTGTTTAAACTTAGATTGCTCGAGCTTTCGCAAGGGCAGTGACAATATACTAATTAATATGTAAATTAGAATTTCGACGTTCGTGGGATAATCAGTGTTCCGTCTTTAGTAAAGTTTCTCAGTTCGATTCCCGCCTTTTAACATTTGAAATTTAACGATCTATCAAGTTCTCTGTCGTATATCTAACGTTGGATGTAATTTTTTTTTTATTTCTTAATATCGTTACGTTCATTTGTTAACATTAATAACTGAAACCTAAAACTATTATTGATTCATGATCATCAACATCCATTTAAAAATATATATATATATAATTATATTGTTTGCTTTCTCAAATCTTTACAGAATTGGAAATAAAATACATTAAAAGTACTTCAAGTAGGGTTACATTACATTACATTTAAATATAATTAAATCTTATCCACATGTTCGACGCAACAAGCTGATACGATACGGTACTACGACAGAAAAAAGAAACACAACGGCTTAAATACTCTGCTATCGGTGAGAAGTTGGTGCGAAGCCGGAGCGGGGTCTTGAATCTCGCAAAATCGCGTAAATCCTACATATAACATAACATAACATATAACATACGTATACATCACAACAACGTCTAGGCCCCAAATTAAGCATTAGCTTGTGTTTTGGGTACCAAGCGAAGACACCACATACATATAACAACCAAGACCCTGTATCAGTATTAATATTCATCATATAAATATTGACCCGACCTGGGATTCGAACCCGGGACCTCCAGCTTCGTAGGCAGGGTCGCTACCCACTAGGCTAATCGGTCGTCAATTTCTACAGTACTGCTATCAAATTAATTTACTCTACGGCATAAATATTATCGAATGATAATGACAGTTTTACAATAATTAAAAAACCAACTTAGGAAACGGATGACATTAATAAATGGCAAAAAAGCTGTCCTGAAACACAAATCATCTTTTCTATACTAGATATTTTGACAACTTTCTTTGTTTGGGATCTTAAGGAAAGTTATAAACTCGTATAGTAAAGAACTCAGTTATTGCAGTTATGCTGCTAATACTTATGTATTGTATCTATTGTAAAACTTATCTATTGTGCGTCCGTATATTATATATTTAGTACAACCGATGACAGTTTCTTAACAAAGTTAAGCAACAGTTGCTTATGTTATTTCTTTTGCAGTAAAAAAACAGTTTTCAAGCCAATTGTACGTTGTATTTGTAGTAAACTAGTTGCTGCTAACTGCTTCACTATTTAGTTTTCGGTTGTCTCTGTGTCCTGAAAATTCACTGAGGAAATCGTTCCCTGTCTAATCCCTTGATAACAAAGCGTGATAAACTGTATCTTAGGTTAGACCCTGGGCTAAAATTAATAAATTATAAAAAGTTCCATCTAGATCCGCTCAATCGTTTTTGAGTTGATCATGTTCATTCAAACAAACAGAGTAACAGACAAAATAAATTGTATCTTAGATTAGATTACAGGTTACGATTAATAAATCGAAAAAAGTTTGAGTGAAATCCATTCAGTAGTTTTTGAGTTCATCGTGTTCGTACAAACTAACAAACTAACAAACAAAGAAATTCCAAATAACACTGTTTTTAGTTCAGTATCGTCTATATAATCCATAACAATTGAGTTTCTTGCGCTTCAAAAATTTCATTTCCCAAAAAGCGTTGAAATTTTCCATTTTATTTTATTAAGACTTATAAGTTTTTTTTTTCAAAGTCCATGTGTTTAATAAGAAGGTTTGTATTTAAATTAGATTCTAGTAAGTAATAATGTTATATATTCTATTTTTGTAAACACAATTCATGTAATCTCCATGGAAATAGGTACATAACATTGTGTTGAAATTACAGTTCCGTCCGTGCACAGACTTTTTTCCCTTTGAGCTCATAGTGCGACGCGAACAAATATATCACAACAATTTCCTTCGAAAGGGCAAACTGCGAGTATATGTAAAAAGCGGGCTGAAAATATTGTGTGCATTTATCACAAGGTACGAGGGACTATTCAGTTATTGTTTATGTCAAAATAACGCAACAAAAATTGAGTTTTTCTTCCACGCTAATAGGCGGCGTGATTTCGTGATGAAATAAATTCCATTCCGTCCATCAATTCCGTGAGCCCTTTTTATACTCCACTGCAG
This sequence comes from Luffia ferchaultella, assembly GCA_949709985.1. Classification (NCBI taxonomy): domain Eukaryota; kingdom Metazoa; phylum Arthropoda; class Insecta; order Lepidoptera; family Psychidae; genus Luffia; species Luffia ferchaultella. The sequence continues at coordinate 4,530,454 of OX453263.1, forward strand.
GGGCTTAGGCCTCACCTCAAGATGAGGAGGCTTAGAGCTTAAATCCTCCAATGCGGGTTGGCGGATTGTAACGACCGCCATCTATTAATAGCAACCGGGACCGACCGACCGACCGGGACGGGAACAAGTGCAACACGTAGGACATCACAGTTACATTCCATAGTAATGACGTCATCAGCTATAAATTTTATAATTGATTATTTTTTTGAATCCACATTTTTTTTAAAATATTAACTCATTTTTAATGTTTTACGTTAATTTTAGATACCTACTATTCTTCATAGTCGTGTTTATTGTTATTGTTGTGTGTGTAATAGTGTGTATCGAACAAAGCATTTTCTTTCTTTCTTTCTTGCTTTCTTTCTATATATTTTAATACTTTCAATACTAAAAAAATACAAGAATACTCTAGATTGTTTATATTTTCATAAATATATATCCAATAGTAATCTCAAAATTTTTAGCAAAACCCATTTTCTTGAGATGCGCTCCGGCTCTATATGGTTTCAAGTCACACCCAAAACCACCTGAAGTGTCTACAAACTGGAATTTCATAATGGAACAACGTTTACTAATTGTGTTTGGGCTTGTTACATTTCTTTTAAGATGTGATAGGCCATTAATAGTTTTTAAGATTTAACGATAGAACCGGAATATAGGCCTTACGAATAAAGGCTTTTGAATCGAAGTAAGTATGACAACCGATTGATATCGAAATTCATTACTCAACAATTTTATGTATGAAAAGAAAAATATTGTTATAATGTGATATAGGATCATAAATAATGTAACAAACAATTTGGAACTAAACAACCAGTATGAAATTAAATGATATGAAAGAGTAGAATTTTTTTTTTTTTAAACCTGGCAACACGCGTAGTAGGTGTGAGGTGACGAGGTGACAGACTATTCTAGGATATGTTAGAAAATTATAGGAAACGGATATGGCAAGAAATGATAGGAAATAGATGAAAACACCACCATGAAACTCTGACAGCAAAAAATTAAATAAAATGGTACGAAGTGAAAATAACAGGAAGTGTTTCGAGGTGGCATGATCTGGTACAAGATGATACGATGCGATATGACGTGGTATGATATGGTATGGGATATGACAAAGTGGTACGAGGTGTGAGGTGTTGCATGGTGATGCAAAGCGGTGCAAATGTAAGAAAACGGCATGATATGTAGTAAATAGTAAGGAATAGTAGGAGACAGTATGACACACGAATGTAGAAAATTGTACTTAAACAAAAGCTTTCATCATCAGTCGATCAATGGATGACACTCATAATAAAAAACGAGGAATATGGAAAGGAAAAAAATATGCGTCCTCTTAAATTATGGATCTTGTAATGTAATGATAATGCTTAGTTTTTTTTCACGGTTTCCTCGTATTTATGATGATTTCGATCATCAATTGCTCTACTGACGGTGAGCCATTATGTTTTATAAAGAACACTTTTCTCAATGTATAAATTGAAATGAAAGTATATAAAACGAATAGTAGGATGTAGACAGGGTAGATAGATAAATAGCGTATTTTATTAGGGCATTTTATTACAGTTTGCAATATGTTCAACCAAAATGACGACCCTGCCTATGAAGCCGGAGGTCGCGGGTTCGAATCCCAGGTCGGGTCAGTATTTATATGATGAATATTAATACTGGTATCGGGCCTTGGTTGTTATATGTATGTGGTGTCTTCGCTTGGTACCCAAAATACAAGCTAATGCTTAGTTTGGGACCTAGACGTTGCGCGTTGTTGTGATTGTATGTGTTATAATTATTAAAATAAAAAACGTAAAAATACTTGGATTACTAGTCACGAGTATTATAACGAAAAAATTATGTGTTTTTTTTTTATCGAACACTGTGTTGAAATTCTTTTCCAACGTACGAATAGTTGGAAAACCAAAATTCAATACCGCCAAACAATGAGAAATAGAGTGCGGTTAGCGCTTGGCAGTTATATGAATGGACTCATAAAACTGGAATGAGTACAAACTTCGATTGAATCCTTGAAATTAAAAAAAATGGACATTTATTTGCGTTATATGACAAAGCTTAAGAGCTGAAACGACGCATCGTCCAAAATTTAAAAAAAAAATTATTACGTAACATTCATATATTTCTAAAAAATTATATGAAAAATACGACTCAAAATTATCTGTCTTAATATAAATAATACAAAATTAAAATTAAGGTAGATTAAATAAAAAAACGTATGCAATAATAATAGATTTAATTTTTTATGTGAATAAAATAAAATGAAATGCAAATAAAACATCCGTGACAAAATACTTACAAGAACATGAACTCTTCTATCTATACGCTAAAACCTTTGAATCGTATTACCTTTTATATAATTTAGTTTCTATTAGAATATGAGAATTTAAGTAACATTTATATTTAGTACGTGAGGAGAAAACTTTGTACCCCTTTTAAAGCGGATACGGAGGAGTGTGAAGTTTGGCAAATGTAAAGTTTATATTATTATAGAAAAGGAGTGCCAAAAGCTAAAATCTTTAAATAATGTGTATTATAAATATTGTAAACCATACGAATATAATAAATAGTCTGTCGTTTGAAGTAATTTGAATTGACTCACTCTCGCCAAAATTATTAGTGCTTTCGAAAAAATGAGCTCGGTCGAATGTTGACCACTGGGCGAACACTATTATATTATTAATTCATTCCACTAGCCCTTCTTATACCCCACTGCAGAGGCTTAGGTCTCCTCTCAAGGTGAGGGAGATTGCAGCTTAAATCCACCACGCTGACATCTATTGATAGCAACCGGGACCGACAGCTTAACGTGTTCTCTGAGGTACGGAGTCAGTGATAGGTAATGTTCTTAAGTCAGAAAAAAACTCATTGGTACACGCCCGGATTCGAACCGCGGCCACATGGCCTTATAGATTTGAAACAGGTTCGATGCGCTTGGGCATTCGACACGGATATCATTAATACGTGAAGATAAAATTTTGTATCCATTTTTAAGCATGCTGGGCGTACGGGGAAGTTTGATATTTGGTATACTTGAGTTTGTATGAAGAAGGAGTCCAAACAGCTAAAATCTGTATGTTCCAAATAATTTAAATGTCAAATACAACCCTTTGTTACAGTGCCATAAGCGCAATTCTGAACATTACCGAATAGTCTGTCGTTTTTTTACCACACAATAATGCCATGTAATGTCAAACATGTAATAGTATGTTATTTGTTGCAATTTGAATCGACTCACTCTCGCCCAACTGATTAATTAATGGTGGTTTCAAATAGGTGTAGCTTCGACCACTGGGCAAACACTAGTAAAACAATAGCCACATACCGCGGTTCTCTCACCAGTTGAACCAATGTTTGATTTTTTGAAAAGATTGTTTGTCTAGTCAAACTCCAGGGAAATCCCCACGTAAAATGCCGTAGACTTTCTGTTGTGGTGCAAAAAATAATTCGTCTCTGTCACTATGAAACGGTGCAAGGTATTAAAATGAAAACGACGAAGGATTGCGGATTTTTTTGTATGGTTTGTTGTTGAATGGAAATAAGACTAAATTATACCCTGATAAAGAAATTAATAACATTCAGGGATAAGATAAACAATTTAAAAAGCTACTGACGGATCGTGTATTAAATAGGTACGTTGTTTATTGTTATTATAAACAATAAGGAAATAAATGCCGATACCCAGCAGCAAAATATTTTTTTGAAAATATTTCGATCGATCGATATTTCGAATCGACTGACCGGTCAGCCGAGTGGTTAAATACCCTAATTACGAAACCAAAGGTCACGGGTTCGATATCCGCCCGGTACTAATATTTGTGTGCATGAGCGTGTCTATTTATTCCGTATCTGGGTGTAAAATGTCTATATATTATAAGAAATATTTAAGTATGTTTATCCGTTGTCTGGTACCCATAATACAAGCTATGCTTAGTTTGTATGCTTAGAATATTACGTAAATATTAATATCATATCATTATCATGTTAAAGAACAGCACACATAATCATCGTAGAAGATTTATTGCAACAATAAGAAAATGGCGGTAAATGGGAATACAAGGTGGAATATTAATACTGGCACCGGGTCATGGTTGTTATATGTATGTGGTTTCTTCGCTTGGTACCCAAAATACAAGCTAATGCTTAGTTTGGGACCTAGACGTTGTTGTGATTGTGTGTTATTATTATTATTATTATTATTATTATTATTATTATATTTTCTAAGACGTTACTAACCAAAGAGGTTTTTTTTTTATATTTTGTGACTATCAGTCATATACTGATCGTGTCTGTGTCCATATAGTGATTAATGCCGTGGTAGCCGAGTGGTGACAAGCCCGCTTCTTGTTTAGAAGGCCGTGGTTCAAATCCCAAGTTATTTATGTACCGATGAGTTTTTTGAACTTATTTATTTAACCGTCACTGACTCAGTGCTTCGGAGAGCACGTTAAGCCGTCGGTCCCGGTTTTCATCAATAGATGGCAACCGTTAAAATCCATTAACCCCCACTGAAGCAGCGTGGTGGATTAAGCTTCAAGCCCTCTCATCCCGAGCCCCTGCAGTGCGGTATTAATGGGCGAACGGTGTAGTATATACGGCAATCGTTTTTACCTTTATTATCTTTATGAAATATTTAATGCAATTCATTAAACTATAATTATTGTTATAAAGATCTTAAGCCTGCGTTTTAATGGTATCGTAGTCCGACAAAGAATCTTTAAAAAAATCCATTCCCATCTGTTTGTCTGTCTGTTCTGTTTGTTTGTAGTTTCTACATAACCTAGAGTGAGGTCTCGTCAAACAGTATTTTAATATCATTATGAGTATCCAAAACCGCAGCCAGAAAAAGGTTGGGGGGGGGGGGGGGGGAAGTGCCACCGCAGTCAGTCTTTCCTGGTCTGTAGAATATCACTTAAAGGTTTAGAGACGTTTAATTATTAAAAATGTTTTTTCAGGAGTATCTCAATATCTTATATCTGAAAACATTTTTATCTGTATACAGTACTTTGTAACATGAAACGTTTCCTAAGAACCTTAATCGTACAAATGATACACGGAGTACAATATTATTCTGTTTACGTAAAGGAAATTTTTAAATTCATTAAAGTTCAATAAAAACGAAATATAATAATATATTCTAGGGCGAATTTAGGGACGAAATTTAAAATAAACTTTTTTCACCCAAAGTTATTTTAAGAACTTCCTTATTTCATTGGCAGTTTACTTTGGAAATTTACATCTTTATGGTATTGTTATTAAAATTTGAAATAAATTGTTTTTAAAATTTAAATTCTCGACAATGGGTAAAAAAGGGACCGTGATCAGATTGCTTTGTTAAGTCGATTTGACTTCATACGCATATTTTTAAATGTTCACAGAAAATATTATCTTGTGAATCAAGAAAATATTATATCATATATGTATAACGAACGTGACGTGTCGTGATAGCCCAAAGCGCAACGAACCTGTCTCAAATTTATAAGGCCCCATAGGGCCATGGTTCGAATCCAGGCGTGTACCAATGAGTTTTTCTAACTTACATACATGGGACTTCCCACACAGCGTCATCTAGTCCCAAAGTAAGCAAGTATTATGCTTGTGTTATGGGTTACTAGACAACTGATATACATACTTAAATATTCTTTATAATATATAGGTACATATATAAATATTTTTTTTTTTTGCAAAGTCGCCACACACATATAACAACCAAGACCCGGTACCAGTATCAATATTCATCATATTAATACTGACCCGACCTGGGATTCGAACCCGGGACCTCCAGCTTCGTAGGCAGGGTCGCTACCCACTAGGCTAAGCGGTCGTCAAACCTTAACTTAAGTACATAACTATCACTGACACCGTGCTTCGGAGGGCACGTTAAGCAGTCGGTCCCGGACGCTGTCAATAGATGGCGGTCGTTACAGTCCCCAACCCGCAGTGGACTAGCGTGGTGGATTTAAGCTCCAAGCCCCCCTCCTCACCCTGGGGGAGGCCTAAGCCCCTGCAGTGGGGTGAAAAAATGGGCTGATGATGATGTTGATGTATAACGAAGAGGATATTTTTCCCAATATATTGTTGTTGCAAGACGTTTTTGTTAATCTGGAGAAATATTTCCTTACTTTGAGAGAATATTCTGTCCGTTATAAGTACGAAATAATATTTTCTTGGTTCAAGAAATGTTTTTTTCTGTGTTCATGGATAGACTGATGAATTCAAGTTCAAATATGACTTATTTTCATACAAACGTATCCCTCCTATTTTGCCCCCTGGGCTAGGGGTAAGAAAGGATTTCACGCATATGTGCACTTCTTTTTTTTTTGCGTAGTTTTACTTATTATTTACTTATGTTTGACTTAGTAACAATGCTGTATCGAGAATTCTTTCGGAAAAATATTTAATAAAATGGACTTATTTTTATATAGAACTCAATTATTTGGAAATGATTTGGATAATGACAAAAATATACCTGCACAATGCACTTCTAACTTTATTTTCTTGTTTCTGTAGTTCCCTCATTTCTACGAATATGAGTGTATATCTCAAATTCACTTCTTAATTTCCGGTTCTACTAGTTTGTAGCTTACAAATTGAAGCTTTTGTCTTTTGTCGTTTTGCCGCAGTTCATGAGATTCATCACACTTTATAATCTCAAGTCATCCCATGTGATCCTATGTCACGCTACGAGTCTATTATCCTGTATCATCCTAAAAATGGATTTTGGGACATAATATACATAATACAGGGACATATATAAGAATCAGATTAGCTTGCTTCCAGCAGACCAGACCAGATTGCTTCAGAACCGATGTTGGGCTGGTATCCCACCACATAAGTCCTTACGTGCATAGGCTATTAATATCAATCCATTTTGATGACCTGTACCATACACCAGGGCCGCTGTGACCATAGATAACCCATGAAATTATGCTCGTCTCGCAGTTGAAGACGATAAAAATTTGAACTCTAAAATCTTCAATTTAACATTTAAAATAAATTTTTAATAACATACCAAATTTGCTATCTAATAACACAATAGCCGCATAAGCATAGCTGAGCTAGAGAGTGAGTGGATATACGGTAAACACAAAAGACGGCTTCTAGTCAATTCGTACTTTTATGGTACACATCATGGTATATTAAAAAAAAATTATTCAATTTATATTGGGTTGGTCCCGTGAGGCATCGATCCCATTACGCTTGCACTGTTTCCGCGCTGCACAGCGATGCTCAGTTGCTGTACGAAATAGGCGCCCGCTCTGGGATCGCCAGCAGTGCTGACCAGACAGGTGGACCAACCTGGATGATATTTTTATATTGTAAATATTACTTCAAAATAATTTTAATTAATTAATTTCATTACGTCATAATATTTAAAATTTATATTTGTCATTATAATAAAAAATATTTATTTTATATACTCTGATATCTGACTATATATTCAAATAACTACACACTATGCCCTCTATAGTGTAGAAACTTTGTTTACTTCGTGAACTATTACTTTGTTTACTAAAAGTTTTGCTTATATCGTATCACCAAACATCCTATAATAATATTCACACATTGACCTATTTGTGCATTGAGTCACTTTTCCCTCAGCATGGCGTACATAAGGCTTAATCTATACAGATAAGTATTACGCATAATATGATTTCCTTACGAGCGTTTATCGTAAACGATTTGACGTCGAATTTAGGAGATACACTCATACCTAAATTTCTTACTATTTTGCAAGTCAGAAATTATTATTATTAGTATTAGTTAGAAAGATCCTGAATAAAAAAGTTCACACTGAAATTAAATTCACAAAAAAGAAACATAAGTACACAACAAGAAGCAAAAATAATTTGTAACAAATCACACCTAGGACATTATTTGGGACAAAAAAAAAACGTAAGATTTGAGGGTGTACAGCTGTACAATGACTTACTTGATGATGTAAAGGACTCAAAGACTTTCAATGAATGTATTTAAAAATAAATTAAAAGCCTACACTTTGGGCAAATAGTGTTAATAATCTGTTGTTGATGTCAGTCTTTAACAGTTAGAATTATATAATTAAATAACTACTTGTATTTCTCTTTAAGTGAATTGTAAAATGAATTCTTTGAGAAATAAATTTCTTTAAACCTAAAGTACCATAGATTTATGAAAAAAAAAAAATTATAAAATCGGACCTAATACCACAGATTTATTTATTTTTATTTATTCTGAAATAAGCTGGCATTCATGACACATAAAAATAAAGATATTACTTATACATCGTGTTCGGCTGAAAATAATCCAACAAAATAGAGCGCGCATAGCTTATCGAACCAAACAAAAAGTTTAATAACCAATATTTTCAAATTAGCGCGACTCGGGTAGCGAATCTGCCTACGAAGCTGGAGGTCCTGGGTTCGAATCCCAGGTCGGGTCAGTATTTATATAATTAATATTGATACTGGTATCGGGTTTTGGTTGTTATGTGTATGTGGTGTCTTCGCTTGGTACCCAAAACACAAGCTAATACTTAGTTTGGGGCCAAGACGTTGTTGTGATGTACACGTTATTATTATTGTTATTATTTTATAATATTAGGCAACATACCTTTATCCCAATATGACCGTAATTTTGTGATTTACTTACCAGCGGGTCTTATTTTATATTTAAAAAAATAAAAGTTTCAATTAACATTTTAAACTTTTAATTTTTAAGTACACATATCTAGTTTCTTTATACGAAATACTAACACATATGTTTTTATCCTAAAATATCGTACAAATCAGACTTCACGTCGTACAAGAAATCCTTTACAAGAACAGGAACTTGTTTCGCCGGACAGATTGACAGATGGTCCACGAAATCTGGCGCGAAATAAGGATTTATGGGGGGAAAGACGAACAGTGGTTCTGTTTCGTTCAGAAATTGAATATCCTTGTCACATTTGTCTTGTCTGGCAGTCGTTTGTGTTTCCTGTTCGTGTATGAAATTCTAAATACGTGGGCCATACTGAAACTTCCTGGAATCCTGATGTTTTACTTTTATTTTACATTTATTGTTATTCAAATCATATGCCGCCAATTGACTTAACATAATTGGCCGAATTTTTACATTCGGTAGAACCATTCTAAAAAGCAGTTGGACCAATTTCTTTAAGGACCTCTTTAATAGCTTACGGGAATGCACTCGCCGCCGATTCAGGGCTCGTAAAACGTACGCCTCTAAGATTATCTTTAATTATTGGAAACAAAAAGAAGTCGCATGGTGCGGGGTCTGGACTGTATCCCGGATGCTTCATCAGTTTTACATTTGAACCCTTCAAATACGCTTTTGTTACCTTAGCGGTATGTGAGGACGCATTATCGTGGTGAAGGCCGACTTTGTTTCGAGGACGCTTTTCCCGAACTGTTTCTAAGACTCTAGGCAAGCAAGTGTTGACATATTAATCTGCAGTTATTGTTCTTTGGTTTTCAAGTGACACTGTTGTGTAATGTCCTGATTTGCCGAAAAAAGAAGCAACCATTTTCTTGCCAACGGTTCAACTTTTCTTAACTTTAGTTGGCAAATCTTCAAAAGGAAAAGTTAGTAGTATTAGAGTGGCAAACTCATTATAGGTGCAGTAAGCAAAAAGTAGAGCAGATGCGCTAGAAATAATAAATAGATATAAAAATTTATATTACATCAAAACTTTTCTAAAGACGTGGGCTTCGCGCCTATGGAAATGTGTAGTTATAAAAAAAAATCTTCAAAAGGAAACACCTACTCTGCCGGTTGACTTTTTCTTTCCCGTTCAAAGTTCAAAACACCCAGATTTCGTCACGTGTCACGATATTATAGACAGCCAATGATTGCAAAGTTTAATGAATCCATTAAACTTTGCTATCATTTCAAGAAACAAATGACTATCTCGCAATTTAAATAGTAAAGTCTTCCCAAAGACTCCCATTTTCAAATTTCATAAATTTCTTTCTATTTTTTTTATTGTAAGTGGCCAGTTCCAGAATGTTTCAGTATGCCCCACGTCCACAGACAAGTCAACCTTTAGACCACGCTTTAACGGGGAGTAGCATTCGCCAAGGCTATGTAGTAACACTACATAACTACATAACTAGTGAGCTGTCAGTTAGAACCACGTTGGAAGCCATTAAATTGTCAATTTTGAACGAGCCAATGAAAACCGCAACCCCCCACTTTTTGGCGATTCGTTTTCGTACTGACGTTTATTAAAGCGTGGTCTGAAGGTTGACTTGTCTGTGCCCACGTATGAATAGAAAAACTTAAGTATTTTAGATGTCAAATAAAGTGACTATAAATTTTTTGAAAGTATCGCCTTTAGGCGCTTTGGTTGAATTTTAGTGTGCAAGTTTATTTAAAGCAAGTTGAGCTTTCGCAAAAAGTAAGCTGTGAAATTAGTGAGTCACGTAAAGTTATCAATTTATCAATCAAGTTATCTGCCCGTCTTATTTAATATTATATAAAAAGAAGTTATATTTGTAAGTTTACTTTGAGGTAATTTAATATACTGCGAGCTAGGTATTAGGGGTGTCCAATATGCGATTATTATGCCTCGGTCTAGTGCCCAACTACACGAATCTGAATTAAACGTTCAAAGTCCAGATTATAGAAATGTAATGTACAGTGTCGTGATAGCCCAGAGCGCAACGAACCTGTCTCAAATTTATAAGGCCCCACAGGGCCATGGTTCGAATCCGGGCGTGTACCAATGAGTTTTCTGACATAAGTGCACAATATCACTGACACCGTGCTTCGGAGAGCACGTTAAGCAGTCGGTCCCGGACGCTGTCAATAGATAGCGGTCGTTACAGTTCCCAATCCGCAGTGGAGCAGCGTGGTGGACTTAAGCTCCAAGCCCCCCTCCTCACCCTGGGGGAGGCCTAAGCCCCTGCAGTGGGGTAAAAATGGGCTGATGATGATGATGATGATGATGAATGTACAGCATTTAAACGATACGATATTTCTACAATATTAACGCTACTATAGTATACTTTTTAATGTACAGCCACATACAATTCAAACTTCGATTCAATTGTCTGTGTGTGTGTGTGTCCTGCCCTTAAACAACACTATTAGGTATGTCTACAATACTAACTACACTATACTTAGACTATATCACGACGCTTGGTCTAGTTGCTAGCGACCATACATATGAAGCTGGAGGTCCCGGTTCGTATCCCAGGTCGGGTCAGTATTTATATGATGAATATTGATACTGGTACCGGGTCTTGGTTGTTATATGTATGTGGTGTCTTCGCTTGGTACCCAAAACACAAGCTAATGCTTAGTTTGAGGCCTAGACGTTGTGATGTATACGTTATTATTGTTATAACACTTATAAACCAAATATTATGAACTACGGGACTAGGGTATGCGTCTAGAAGAAACGAGTTAAATTTCAAATTACTCTAAACGCAAGATGGTAAAGTCTCCTTATTTAAAAGCTTTAAATTGTTAAAATAAACAACGACTTTCTGTTATCACGTTTTCTACTTTGCTTTAGCTTTGTACTTCCACTTATTTTTGTACTTGTAGGTTTACGGACCCCTTGGACCTGTAAAAAAATCAAGCTTCTCAATCAATCAATCAAGCACGGCCATTCATGCCACATATTTTTAACCATATCAGCCAATAGGCTATTTGACTGTTTTTATTTTATAAATTCATTAAAAAAGTTATCTAAATATATCATAACAGAGAAAGAGTTTAAAAAAATAAATCATTAATAACAAAGTTATGAATGTTTAAAATGCCCTGTTAGACAGAGACGGCAATACTGCACGGCGTACTTAGTTGGGACGTTAGGCTATTTAAAATAATGTTAAATTTCGATTTGCAAAAAAGAGACAGATATAACTTTTAATAGCTTATAATTTCTATATTGTTCCACCGAATAAAATTTTGTTTACAGAGTCAATTTTTATATTTTTTTGATAAATTTAATATATTTAACATTAGTTAAATATCCTATTGTGAGTCACTACAGGGGCTTAGGTTTCCTCTCGGGATGAGAGTGCTTGGAGCTTAATCCACCACGCTACTCCAGTGTGGGTTGGTGGCTCACCGAAGCACGGAGTCAGTGATAGTCAGATGTCAGTTAGTAACAAACCTATAGGGTACGTTACGTTGACCCAGAATCATGAAATTTGCCAAGAAACAAGGTTTGACAGCATAAGTAGAGGAAAAAGTCCGAAAATCGTATACTTTTTATCATATCTGGCGGTAACTGACTATAAATAGGTATGACAGTACCTACGGAACACGCAGACCGTGATTGCGACTCGGACTTGGTCAGTTTTTGTTTCTATAGTTTCAAACAAACATATAAAAAGTAGGGGCTAAATATTTGAAATGTCAATTGAGTGGAAAGCTTTTGTTTCGACACGCATATTTTGTGACAACGAGGTCATGGACATGTATCGTTAACGTCAAATAACTCGTCGGCAGTCATTTGTCATAGCTACTCGGAGGAAATATTGGACTATACAGGACTTATACATTCGAGTGAATAAAAAACAAGTGGGTCGTAAGTTTTTATGTGACATTTCATATTTTATTAGTACTTATTTGGATATTAATTCAAATACCACACGTTTACTGAGAGTTTGCTGTCTACTGCTAGTTAAAGTTAAAATAAAACTAAAATAAGTTTTATGACTAAAAACAATAGTGAGAAATAAAAAAAGCTAGGCATGAAATGTACGAAATCGATTCGACTATAGTGTTAAAAGACAAAGTGTTTTTAAATGCACGTATACACAAAATGCAAGTATCCGCCGAATCGCTCTGGAGTTCCGTGGTGCCTTAACCTCCAAATCCCCCTCACCATGAGGGAAGGCCTTAGCCCCTGCAGTGAGACATAATGGGCTGGTGGAATAGAAAAAAATACACAAAATAACTTGTGATATAAGACATACATTTTGGAGCTGATTAATTTTGTTATTATTTTACGTTTTTATTTATGTTTTTAGCTAAGAGCTTTTATACTTTATTGTGTCTTCAGTTTCCTTTCACTTTTGTTTTGCTGTCTGGCTTTAGATGATACGGATATAATAATAATACATGGGATATCTCACACAGCACCATCTAGTCCCAAAGTAAGCAAATACAATATTATACTTGTGTTATGAGTTACTAGACAACTGATATACATACTTACATGTTATTATTTTTTTATATATACATATATAAATGTTTTACACCCAGACCCGGAACGAAATAAATATGTTCACGCACAAATATTTTCCCCGTGCGGGAATCGAACCCGCGACCTTTGGCTCCGCAGTTAGGGTCTAGAACCACTCGGCCATTTAGCCAGTCCACGGATTCATTGTGCCAATTGAGAGATACTATTGACTAATATTGTTGGTTTTAGTAACTTATTGTTTGGTAAATGTACTTATTGTTATTAGATTTAGTAGCATATATGGTAACAAAGTTGAGTGTAATTTATTAAATAAAAAGTATGAGTATGAAAAATAAGCTTTTTTAAAAAAAAAAAAATGAGAAAAAGAATTATTTCAAATGATTTGTTTGTTACCCTAATTTTGTAAGCGTAACTTCCATAAGTATTTTTCTAGTCTGTACAATTGAACAAACTTTAAAAGTCGTCAAACCACTTTATAGACTGTACTTTTGAAGAATAATTTTCGTTATTATAATATACCTATATAATTATATAACAATTTATAAATTTTAATAAATTATTGTGTGATCTAACATTTAAAAGAAAAAAGTTTACGTGGGAAAATAATTAAATTTTATTGAGGTGAGGAGATTAAGGTGAGAAATTTTTTCTTAAACATTTTCGTCGGCCAAAAAATTTTGGAGACTTTTTTTTGAAATTTTTGCAAAATATTTTTATCTTATTGGTCATATTGTTATTATATTATTCGCTAGAAATTCACTTTTCGACTAAACTAGTTGATCTTGTGAGTCAAATATCGACCTCAAATTATACATTAGTACAGTGGAAGCACAATGAACATTTATTTTTTAAATAACTCAGATGGGTAAGGAACCTGAGGCTTTGATGGTTGGTATTGTATCATAATAATAATAATAAGACACACAATAACAACAACGGCTCAAACTAAGCATTAGCTTGTATTTTGGGCACCAAGCGAAGACACCACGCATAACAACCAAGACTCGATGCCAGTATTAATATTCATCATATAAATACTGACCCGACCTGGGATCGAACCCGGGACCTTGAGCTTCGCCGGCAGGGTCACTGCCCACTAGGCTAAGCGGTCGTCGCCTAAAATTAATAAAATTATGGGGCTCAAATAACAGGACTCAAAATACGCTTTGCTGGCCATTTTCTTGCAAAACAAATTCGCTATCTTTCACTCATAAAAATATATTCGCTAACCATTAATTCTGACCATCCATCCGAAAATCTGACCTGAAAAACAGGTCGCGATGAAAAATATGCTTCCCTGCGGAAGCCTCTAAGTGCCCTAATAGAAATCGCAGTGGGGTTAGTTCTGACTAATTGTGTGACGTCATGCGAGTTACTATACTGACCTGTGTTCACTCATCGTTAATTCTGTCTTATCAGATGACAATGGTGGAATAACATGAAACATACAATTCGGAATTTGGGTCAATCATAAATTATAGGTTAGTTTCGAATGTATTCGGCGTAATTTTTCGGGATAATTTGGGATTTAATTCATATATGAAATTGAAAATATTTAATTTCTCAAAATAAACAACAAAAAGTAAAAAAATCTTGGTAATTGATCCCCATTTTAAAAAAAATCTACAGATTTCGCGCTTCTCGCAACTATCGGAGGAAATTGAAAATGAACATCAAAAATATAAACTAATAGCAAATTTTTGTCAAACAATTGTATTAATTTTATGGAAAAAATTTGGTACTGTATGATGCCCCGCGAGCTCCTGCACCACTCCGAATCTCACATTCCGGGGTATATAATCATTCAATGAAAAGGGTACCTGTCCAGCCCACAGTTTTCGACCGAATCCACATTTTCTTTTTCCAAACGATAGACAATCTATCTCCCTCAGAAGATATTTTTTAAATTTGTTTTATATTGGCTTTCGTTTTCGAAATATTCAACTATTTGTCCAAAAAATCGGCAAATGTCGTCTTCTTTTTTAACCATTTTCTATTTTCCGAAAAAGTTATAGATCGATTTTAGAAAATTCTGTATTATACGATGCCTCACAAGCCCTGAGATCAGGCCTTTCGTCTACTATTATACATTTCGGAAATATAACCGAATTACACCCCCCTCCACGAAAACGATCTGATAAATATTTTCAATGTTAAAAAACAGAATTGGTATTTATTGACATGATTAAAATCTATTTTTAAAAAAAACGAATAAATAAAAAAAACAGTTTTATTATTGAAAATATGAAAGTATGAATTTTCGGCTAAAATTATCATAAAATTGTTATAAAAAAAGGATTACAGTAGTATTACGATGTTTTACATAGAGATGCTTAATGTGCAAGATTCTTTTCCAAGTGAAACGAAGCACAATTAGGTACATAACACTAGCTTTCTACCCGCGGCTCCGCTCGCGTGGGCTACACAGTTGAACAAGGAATCCTTTTTAAAGTAGTCTATGTCACTCTTCAGCTTATAGACTATATCTATGCAAAAACTTATACCGGTCCCGGTACAGCTGTATAGTCCACGCGAACGGAACGTTATTTGGAAAATATTTGAAAATATAATATATCCCATGTAAGTATATTTATCATAGAGTAAATTAATTTGACAGCAGCGTATAATAGAGTCACAAATGTCAATTCACAGTATCGAAATGACACTACGCAATTTTGCGGTGTTGAAGACTGACGCGCGGTGATTTCACGGGGGTGCACATCGGCGCGCGGGGACCTTGCGCTCTGAAACTCGTACTACAACTCGTTATCTTGCACCACCTAGCTGGGGTATGAGTGGTTAGACAGTAACGCAGGAGAGGGCTTCTAGTCAATTCGTACTTTTATGATATTTATATTCATCATCATCATCACCAGCCCATGTCTCTCCACTGCAGGATATAGGCCTCTCCCAAGGCTCGCCACCACACACGGATCTCCGCCTTTCGCAGCCAACTACTCCCGGTATAGTGCTTCAGGTCATCTGTCCACCTGGCCGGGGGGCGTCCAAGGCTTCGCTTCCTACGTGGCCTCCACTAGAGAACTCGTCTACCCCATGCGGTTATCGGTTCTACGGCAAATGTGACCGGCCCATTGCCACTTGTTGTGTAATATTTATATTACTTGCTGATAATGTAGCTTTCTGTAGATGTAAGATTTTTTAAAATCAGTTAAATAGTTTTTGAGTTTATCCGTATCAAACAAACAAACGAAAAATCAAATCTTTCCTCTTTTTGCTTAATACATCACTTCTAGATAATAACAATTAACATATTAGCCAGTGGATATTTCGTTTTATCTGTCAATTCTGTCACTACTTAGTAATTTTAATTTCACAACCATTGAAACTTTATTTCTTTAGCATTTATTCCCGATGGACTCAATAGAATCTTTATAGTTCGCGGCACAGATGATCGAGGAGGTTGGAGGTGCCATGTGGCGATATTTGTTCAGAGACACGTGTCCCAAAATTATTACTTACAAAACAAATATGAGCAATAATGTCACGCATACGTAAATAGTTTCGTCTCAGATTTACATCATTTTAGAAATCTATTAAGTCGTTCATCCCTTTCACTAACATCTTTGGTGTGATATGATGTCGCATTTTAGAGTTTAGGCAAAGTAAGTTAAGATTCTATAAGTAGAACATCTTCGCGATAAATAAGCGACACAAGTGGGAAGAACTGCGGTGACGCTTCCCGACGATTACCACCGCGAGCGTCGGGAGAGCGGACAAAAAAGTTTTAGTTAATTTAAAAAAAGGGATTAAAATGTTGCAGAAGTTTACGTGTGTCTAATGGATTTGATATATATGCGAAGCTACGAACAAAAAAGATATTTGTTCGTTGCTACGCTGTGTCGACATCTCTATATGCAAGTGTCTCGCGCTAAATATTCGTAAACCGGCGTTAGTACCGAAGATGACATGCTTACTCGAAGGCCACGCGTTCCAAGTACTTTTGTTTAGGTTAAGAGATCTATCTTAAGTAGGCAAGATACTGCATACTTGTAGAGGACAGCGTAATCGCCTATATGCCTGCTCTAACCATCTGTAGTGATCTGTGGTACGCAGTATTCAGGCTCCGCTGAATCCAATCGATGTATACGATAGCATTCCCGCATAAAGAAGTGAAAAGAAATTGAAAAAAAAGAAATATGTTACCTCTATAGACTTTGATTCAGGACAAAAATTTTCAAGTCTTCAAGCTTCGACTTTTCAAGGTACCTTAGCAGCAGCTGGCAGCACTAATCGAAAATATTGTTAAAATCAAAACTTCACACGTTACTATGCAAAATTATTATTTTCTTTTATAAACTTCGCTTCCTTGTTATAACTTATACGAAAGACTATAAACATCTATACCTACTATAAAAAAACCGTAAAGGAGTGATGTTTATTTATAAGATATTTTCGAAAAAAAAAAATTATTGCGAGTCATTAATTAGAAACTCTGAAATAAAAATGACTTATCTTTCTTGTCTGTTTGTTTGACTTTGAACTCAAGAAAAACTGGCCCGAATTTGATGAAATTTTCAAATTAAATCTGATTTTATCTATCAACATATTATGTATATAAACACGCTGCTACTATTTTAAGAGCGGAGCTGTAAAAAATATTAACTTTCAAATTAATTTTGTAAGATCTCTAAACACGCCCTATATGTATGTTAGGAGTACGTTCTGACAAACACGCCGTATATAATAAAGCATCTATTTGGCTGTACGTAGTCAAAACTTATAAAGCGTGTAGAGCATACCGAACTAAACAAAAAGTTTCAAATGAGCAGATGGCGCAAACTAACAGTTATCGAAAAAAATAGTTTCAAGTTTCATATTACTTATCTTAGTTTAACACCTCGTATAATCTGTATAATGAAACACACTTTTTCAAAAACCAAAGCGATCTTGAGCTACTGTTCTAGAATCATAGATCTTCATAGAGATACCGCGTAGAAACGAAAAATATACCACATAGACCAAATTTATACCAGTCGAGGCTTGGAAATATTCGCTGTGAAATAGAATTTTATGTTACTCACATGTAAAATTCGTATTGGAAAAGAAAGTAAAGATTCCGAAACTGCATTACATGTGCAATTTAACAAAACGTTTGTTTAAAACAATAATAACGACGTATGGTTTGGATAAACCGTGAGGTGGAGTAAGATAAACCATTGGATAATGGAGTCTGTCATTTTGCTCACCTTTTCGATCTTTTCAAAGATAGTCCAAAAATCAGTGAATAATTAAAAAAAGTCTAGTCATCACTTTTCACTAATTCATTTCGTTTTATTAAAGGAAAATTGCTTAGTCATCCTCAATTATCACCGTACCCAGTTATCACTCATATAATTCACTTAATAGAAAACGCACATATTTTTCTGGAAAAAGATAATAACCTAAAAAGTTGGAATAGAACTCAGGCGCTCAAAGTTTCATAACTGCATTCTAATATTGATGAAAAAGTATCGTCGTGTACCCTGAAAGATGATTTAAATATAGGAAAATGACTGAAAAATGTTTTCGGGAACATTGCGGAAAGTCGGAGTATTAGAGTTTATTTGTTCAAAAATTTCGATTTAGTATTTTCTGAAGTGATAGTAACATACTAAACTTGTTTGGTGTATTATTTATTCAAATACTTAGTATAAACTTATTTTCAGTTTAAGTTTAGTGATTAGTACAGTAACTATTAGATTATCTGTGAATTACTAAATATGTAACTAAAAATGCAAAATGTTGATACCTTGTTAGTTACTAAACTTCTTGAAATTCCATAATTTAGTAAATAAATAGTTATTAATTTAGTTCTTATCGTAGAATATTGTCAAGCGCTTTTATGTTACTAAACCAACTTTTATTGTTACAATAATTATAATATTTTATAAGCGAAAAGTTGAAGCGACAGAAGGACAAAAATTGCATTTCAATACATTTTTTTTATTTATCGGCATGTTTAGGGAATCATAACAAGTACAAAATTTAAATATAAAAAAATCACAGATTTTTCAGTTCCCCAACCATCGGAGGCATTGAAAATGACTTTAGAAGTTTTAGAAAAAATAAAAACTCACGTATCTCTATATCTGTAAATACAAGTTTTTTGAAATTTGTCAATTTTTAAGGCCCACCTACAGGCCGCAATTATCAACCGATTTCCAAAATATATTCACCATTCGTTAGACAATTTATTTTCCCAGATGCGTTTTCAGCTAATTTTCGATAACTCAAATATTTTCAAAAATATTTCTTTTTAGTAAAAATTAACACAAAAATCCTCATTTTTTAGACACTTTTTTAATTATTAAAAAAAAAATACGAACTGATTTTCAAAATTCTATCGGATATAGGTGTTGCGATAAATTCTGCAACTTTTGAAATCCCTGAGACTCCAATCCCTTTGTTATTCTCGAAGGCAGCCCCAAATTTACGTCTCACAGGAAAAGGATATGATAACCATTTTCAATGTTAATACGTCTTAACCTGTTATAACGCCAAACTGATTAACAGTTAATGACAAATTAATGCATTCTTACAAATATTACAATATTATATTGAATGCAACTTAAAGTTTTCAAATAGACACTTAAACTCTATCTCATAGTTCCTACATCGCACATTTGGTTTTTACCAGAGTTGGTAATTACATGATTTAAATAATGTAATTTTTAACTTAGGTTTAAACATTAATTTTACTTTTACATTAGTTTTCTAACTCGCCCACCAAGTTATTTAAGATTATTAGATATATATATTAGAAGATATATGATTTATATTCGGGTACTTTTTCGATAATATTTAATAATATAATATGATAATATATTATATTATTGATTCAGTATAATTTCAGTCGCCTGAATCTGAAATGCTCTATCTGCAATGAGAGCTTATTTTCAACAACCAGAGCTTTTTTTCAACAACCAGTCGAACCAGTCTAGACTGAGTGAGCGTGGAAGAAGGACGCACCTGTAAGTTCGATAAATGTGAATACATACGTAAGCTTTTCGGTTGGCATGGAACGAAAATAAAGTGTATCAAAATTAACTATTATTATTAATTTAAATTTATAAAATAATAATATAAGTGCTTGATGTTTTCGTGATTGATTGATTAAAAGTGAAAAGAGTCCAGTGAATTAATTTAAGTTCGAAGAATTCTTCTCAAGAAGTTTGTTTTGGTACGTAATAAAATATATTTATTTTACAAAGTATTGGTGATACGTAACATACTACATTGTGTTTAATTATTGTAATTAATAGTGTTTACTAATTAATTATTTAATTATTTAATTAATTGAATTATTAAGAGCAAATCAAGTTTATTTAGAACAAAATTAAATTGATTTGAATTCGAAATATAAATACCTAATGAGAAAACAGAGACTATTTATTTAGTACACAATTACGAATTAATTAATTCGTTTTTAATTTGGTATAAGCTTTAATTTTTAATTAACTTAGGTTAACTTTTTATTTGTGTGTATTTAATCATAGTACACAATAAAATTGACTAAGTAATAAAAAAAGTTTAAAAACAAAATTATGTTGGTTGTGATTCTGCGTATCTACGTTTAGTGAGTTGTAAATTGCAATAATTCGATACCTACTGCAATACTGCGAAAGTGACTTAACATTTTTAAATGAATAGGAATTGATTTTTTTTTTAACGTTACGTTATAATCAAATGGTCCTTAAGAATGTATTTTTTTAATTGAAATTTATAACGTCCAAATTACAATACCTATGAAGTTTTTTTTACATCCTGTAAAATCTGTCATACGTAATTACGCGGTATTGCAAACTGTAGATACGCTGTATTACATCACCGACGATATATCAATTCAATAATATTATTTTCTATGTCAAAATAAAAATTTTAAGGATTAATCAGGATTCTCAAGCAATTATATAGCCAGTAAAAGCTTTAAGTATGGAACGGTTACGAAAATAATTAATATCGTCAGTTTATTAAAGTCGTATGATCTTTTTTAAAGTTAAAATACTTGGTTTTATGCAGAAAATTAATTTTTACAGGGTAATTACTTGTACACATTGACGTACAGTATTAACGCTTTGATCTTATTTAATAAAGAAAAAAGTTAATTAAAGTTAACTATTAAAACTATTCGAAAATTTAAAATTATGAAAAATATAATTATGAAGTCAAATTAAAATTTAATACGTTATAAGTTGGTGTATATTATTCCCGTGATGCTATATATTTATATAAAATAACTATTTTTTATATTAAACTATCATTGACTAAATAATTTAAAGAAAATACAGGTCGATGTTCAGAATTATTCAAAAGCAATCAAATGCGTGCCGAACTCGCGCGTCGAGAATTTTGTATCATGACAAAGTGTATTCCTGTTATTTATTTACGAAAAAAATTTCACGTTTATGTGTAATACAGTTTTTACAATAGTTTAAAATTAAAAAACCTTAAAAAACATATTTCCCGTTCGGGAACTCCCTTAAATTTTTACTTTTATTTGTTAGGGTATATGTCTTAACAGCACATACTGTGAAAAAATCGACCGGCTACTTAATATGGTTCTTAAAAGGTAAAACAGACTGACAGACACACAGACATAGTAATAACGTCCAGTTAGCACCCTTTGGGTACGCAACCCTAAAAATCTGTGGGAAATCAATATTTTCCTTATTAATTAACCATAACCATTGGACGACTGATTAACCTAGTGGGCAGCGACCCTGCATACAAAGCTGGAGGTCCCGGGTTCGAATCCCAGGTCGGGTCAGTATTTATGTGATGAATATTAATACTGGTACCGGGTCTTGGTTGTTATATGTATGTGGTGTCTTCGCTTGGTACCCAAAAACACAAGCTAATGGTTAGTTTGCGGCCTAGACGTCGTTGTATTTAATTAATTTTATTTATATGTTTGTTTGAAATATTATGTTTTAATTTTAATGTTGATGAGAACGTTTTATAACAATTTAAAAGTACAATATGTACTCGAAAAAAATCTATAGTTTTAATTTTTATTTTATGTGTTAATATTAAAATATTAAGTAGTTTTTTTTTCAATGAGATTCTTTTCACTTACCTTATTAACTATTTATAAACGGTCTGGTGTACTATGTCTAACTTTTTTAAATATATTATTCAGGCTTACCTCGCTCGGGTCATCCAATTTAGCTCAGAAAGTAATATTTTAGAAAAACAATATTCTCTTAGTTCTTGCAGCTCCTTAACTATTAAATAAGGTGTTTTAGATTTTATAAGAGTTTTTAGGCAATTTTTTTAATTTTTTTTATTTGACGACCACGCACCGTCTCTTATAAAATAGCAACGAAATTAATTTTGGCTTCTTATTAGTTTTTTTATCTCCAAATGTAATTCTTATATTTTATGATTATATTTAAAAGTGTAACATTGAAGTCTTCACAAAACATATTTGTTGTATGTCCGAGTTATTTTGGAAAAAACTATAAGTGCACTTATAGTAAATTAATTTCAAAACATATTTTTTTAATGTTTACATTCATAAAGCTTAACACGAGGACGATACATGAAACACTTTAATTGAAAAAAAAAATGCATTAAGTAAATTGTATGGTATTTCGTAGTACACGCGTTAGAAGTTATTTCCTTCGGCGCGATTGAAAAATTAAGGTTTATTAAATATGCTGTAAATTCATACGATAACATAGAAAAATAGCAAGCTATGAGTCACTCGAAAATGTAAAATATATCCCCATCCCTAAGATCTCATTTAAATTTTCTCGAAAATCAACCAATAAATATAAATTACAAATTTATTTTTATTTACGTATCTACAGCATATAATTTTACGTATTGCAGGAGGGGATACAAAATTCACAAAATACGTTCGTTAAAATTTTAAATAAAATTTCTTTTCAAAATCACCAAGAAACATATCTCTCATAACATTCAAATGAAAATTTATACATCGAACAAAAAATAATCCCCACGACACAGGAAATCCTAGTGTGGGGACTAGGGCCCATTTGATGTTTTATTTACCTAAGTATTTTAGTTATTTCATTGTCATGGCTATCCTTTGTTAATGTATTATTTCTTTTCGTGTTTTAGTTTTTAGGTTTTAAACAGTTTGGGAATTTTTATAGTTCCTAAATAAATTATTTATGTATTTATTATATTGCGCGGTGCATTCGACACTGCACCCAAAAAATTCTATAGAACAAGCATCTGGCTTTTTTCAATTAATTAGTTTTCATTCAGGCTTCATTTAATTAATTCATTTTCTTCATATAACTTGTTTTTAACTAAGCTTTTAAAATACCATTAAATGAAAATTAAATAATTATCACATAAATAATTGAAAACAAACCTTAAATGATGCGATAAGGTTCATTCTCGTTCCAATCTGAGAAACGAATAAGCTGAGCTTATGAAAAGTAAAATTTTAATAATTTGATAATTATTAATTTTTTTTACATAATTATGAAGTTCCTTTTTTATTAATAATGATATGTATATAAATACATACGATCGAAGTAGTGTGCGATAAAGATCATGGATAAAAAATGAACATAGAATATTTATGGTCGAGTCGCGTGATCCACAAATCACGCACTTCCTATTTTTTTAATCGCTTCCTTCGACAAAGTAGAAGATCCGTTTCCGTGTGAACTCATTTCCGGAATTAAAGTCGCTGACCCACGAAACTCGGTCAGATTTTGCTACGCAGCTCCGTGGTGCTGTGGTTTAGGGACACGGAGGATGCAATTCGTACCCCGGTTCCATCAAATTACTCAACGTCTAAAAAATACATGAAGTGAGATGAAATACAATAACGTCTCAGGCCAAAGAAAAGAATCGAGGGGGCACCTCATCTTTTTGATCCCCCTTTTTCGTAAAAATTATTTATATTAGTTATCTTGATATTTTTTTTTTCGCTTAAAAAATTGTTGCACTCAAAAATGAATTGACGGGAAAATATTGAAATAATCAAATAAATTTTTTTGATAATTGGGTTTTTCGAATGTCAATTTTAAACTTTTATTTACTAAAAAATATACTGTAATTCTTTGGCCATGTGTTTTATGATTGTTATCTTTATCGGGATCTAAAATTTTTTAATTTAAAAAAAAATTTTTTTACAAACACTTAAAATTGTGTTGGTATACAATAATAATTTTCTCAACGTGACTATGTAAAGCAACAAACGTAATTAAGTTTGTATACTTATACTGTCTGTACTTTATTATGCCTTTTTTTACTGTTTGTCTCCAATAAAATAAATAAATAAATAATGAAATCATTAATGGTCCCACCATATTATTTTAATACGTCATAGTTACAAATATTCATAGTTAAAATACAAAATTTATATTTTATTATGTTATCATATTATATAATTATATATTATAATAATATAATTATAATAGTATTATAATATATGGTATATAATTATAATATATTGTATTAGTTACAAATTATAGTTTAAAATCAAAACGACTATCATTTACAAACTTACAAGTGAACTATTTAGTTTTTTTTTTAGTTTTTAGTAATTTAGTAACGCGTATTTACATGTTATTAAATTCAATAAATTTTTCATATACATCAAGATTTAAAAAAAATTATAAATGATTATAATTAGCAATTAAGAAATCGATCTGTATGTGCAAGTTCTTTTTTTATTTTTACTTGAAAAGCTACCGAACCCTGAAATTAATGTATTTACAACACGCACGTTAGCTGTTTATCTTTTACATCGATCTTGTTTGTACATAAACCAGCGGTTTCTGTGGTGAAGCTAGTGAGACTGGCCTCACTAAAATTTCATATTAATCAAAATACACCCAAACGTCATCGTTTAGTAAAAGCCATAATTAATTTAAATTTGATATAAGAGTTTGCCATTGCTTATTTTATTCAAACATGTTTTTTTCTGAAAATCGTAGAGCATATATGATGTCAGCTTTAGTTGTATATAAAGCCTAATTTGCCCTATATTTTGTATTGGTGCTAGGTTAGTCGATATAAGCTTTCCGCCCACGGCTCCGCTTGCGTTGTCCACACATTGGAGCTATTAACTAGTTAGTATTTGACTCTGGAATTTACCTAGAAAGTGCGCGTCCGCAGGCTTTACATGTATTCCTAATAAAGAGCTACTTTTTATGGTTCCGAACCTCAGAAGGAAAAAACGGCACCCTTATAGGATCACTTTGTTGTCCGTCTGTATGTCTGTCTGTTTGAGTGTCAAGACCCTTTTTCTCAAGAACGCGTGGAGGTGTCAAGCTGAAATTTATATCAAATACTCAAGTCTACTGTCCCTTGGAGCTGTGAAAAAATCAAACTTCTCGTACTTCTCGTAAACTCAGAATCTTGAAATTTGCTACGAAGCAATGTCTTATACCACAGATAAACGAAAAATTGCAAAAAGCATAAATTTTTAGTTAATTCTTTATTATAATTATTAAAATTAAATTTTAATTAAAATTATTAAATATATTTTTAATAATTTTAAACTTACAGCTCTTTTTCTCATGAACGCGTAGAGGTTTTAAATTTAAATTCATATCAAATACTCAGGTCTATAATACCTTTAAGCTGTAACAAAATCAAACTTACTTTTACTTATGTACCTACAGGTTTGTACGGAACCCTCGGTGCGCGAGTCCAGCTCGTATTTTGCCGATTTTTTTAATTCTTTTACCGCTACTTCCATTTTCTTTTTTTCACTTTCTTCTGTGATACTCTCGGCCATATCAAACAATTTCAAGTATTTTTTTATTTAAAAGTTTTATCATTCAACAATATTGTGCATACCCATGATCCCTACACTTTCTAATAATAATAATACATGGAACATCCCACACAGCGCCATCTAGTCCCAAACTAAGCCAGTATATGCTTGTGTTATGGGTTACTAGACGACTGATATACATACTTAAATATTTTTATAATATATACGTTATATAAATATTTTACACCCAGACACGTAACGAATAGACATGTTCATGCACACAAATATTTGTCTCGGGCGGGAATCGAACCCGCGACCTTTGGCTCCGCAGTTAGGGTCTTTAAATACTCGGCCATCCGGTCAGTTTAACGACACTGTAAATTCATTTTTCTGTTTGAAATATCGGAATACAAAATATAAAAATCGGATTGTAAAAAGTATCCACTACGATCTCTGAAACATTAATTAAAATTCATTTAGATAATTCGAAGCCCATTTTGAATAAACATCGATACAGACAGAAAAAAAAATTGTATTTCGTAATTTTTTGTACACCTATACCCCAACCCTTTCCAATGGTACCAACCCTTAATATATTTTTCCGTCTCGCCATCTCTGAAATAATTTATGTTCAAATGACAGCCTTCGAACTTTAGTACGTAGGTTAATAATGTGATGGAATCCAGTAAATATACTTTTAACTGAGTTTGAATAAAAGTTTTTTGTTGCGTGAATACTGGCCATTTAGAATCGTGAATATGTTTACACAGTTGATAAAAAATGTGTTAAAAAAAACCATACATATTGCTTTAAATTAAACAAATCGATAAGAAAATGTAGCTCAACCGTGAAAACTTCTGTGCCATAATTTATCATAACTTTTACCCTAAGGTTATCTAAGATGAATGTCTTGCTGAAGTTGTTTCTATTTATCACGCTGAAGCAACTAGTCAAACAATATATTACTGGTTTACGCCGAGTTCCGACAAGGGCGTGCCTCTCTCAACACCATACCGTCTTTAGGTCAACCAAAAACAGTGGTTAATCTGTGACATCAGTAACAGCTGAAAACGTTGCTGCGCTGCAAAAAATGATACAAAATGATTGAGATGAATCATTAGCTTTATAGCTATAAAAACTTTCAGCTTACTATACTTAAATCGATTTTATAGCTTTGATATACACAGTAAACAACAAAGACAAAGCATACACCAAAGTTATTACCATTTTTGGATGTGTAATGGAAAAAAGGAGGAGCTAATGACGCGTAACTCATTGCGAAAGGCTGGAGTACAAATAGTCGAGAGGAATAATATTAGCAAGATTTAATACCTTTGAGTCTTGTCATAGCGAGCTTGCTTCTTGTTTTGAAGGCCATGGTTCGAATTCCAGGGCATATACCAATGAGTTTTTTTCTAATTCATGTATAACTATTACTGACTGTGTGCCTCGGAGAGCACATTAAGCCGTTGATCCCGGTTGTTGTCAAGAAATGACATTCGTTAAAATCCACCAACTCGCACTGGAGTAGGGTGGTGGATTAAGGCCTCCTCTCATCCCTAGCCCCTACTCCGCTTAGCCTTATGGTATAAATAACTCACTGTGATTTACCAGAATTACGAAATAAATAAAATAAATCAACTTGCGATTGTGGCGAAAGGCGCACAAAGATAAAAGGAAACAATATCTTTAGTTCGAGACAGGATTTCCCTTCTTTTTTATCTCACTGTCCTCAATCCCCCACCCCTCTAATTGGTTTTGCAGATGCCTTGATAAGTCGCTATTGACCTTTCGTTCCTTTATTTTATTCACTATATTATTTTATTGCTTACATTATTTTGAGGGTCCCGTAGTTAAATGACAAAGACAGAACACTTATCCATCTGTCTATAGTTGTGACTCCGCCGTCTTTCTGCCAATCCTCATAAAATCGCAGACAGTTATTTTATATGACACTGTTGGAATATAACAAAGTATATTTAAGCTAGTATGCTCAGTTTTCACTTTTTTCGATTTTTCTGGGGAGGCTTATCGCGGAAAGGGTGGCAAAATGGTTTCGACCTAAACCATATCAAATATTATTGCATTCTGAAAAGTCTTTCTGTTAGTCTGCAGCTTAGGTATTTAGAATCAACTAAAAAGTACGGTTTTGATCACATTAGAAAGGTATTGTGGTCAGCTTCTGACAAGATATTATTGTTTATTTGTAACGAGTGAAGGTACGGAGGGAAGGAGGGAACGTCGATGTGTCGGAACGCGCCTCGTGCGCACTCCAGAAACACAATACCACTCTTAGGACCACACTTAATACCACTTAAGACTTTAGCCAAAGCTTTACAAAAAAACAGACAGAAGCCCAAATATATAAAAGTCCAAATTGAGTCTCGTAAAGCTATACCAAAGTTTGAAAGTAAGAAAGATTTTCGTGCTAGTTTAAACTATGATTAAAATTTATTTAAGCATTTGTTGTGTTCTGTTTTATTTCTCCTATACATTAGTTTACCTGTCTCAAATTAACGAACCAGTCTCAAATTTATAAGACCCCATAGGGCCATGGTTCGAATCCGGGCGTGTACCAATGAGTTTTTTCTGACTTAAGTACACAATATCACTGACACCGTGCTTCAGCGGGCACGCTAAGCAGTCAGTCCCGGACGCTGTCAATAGATGGCGGTCGTTACAGCTCCAAGCCCCCCTCCTCACCTTGGGGGAGGCCTAAGCCCCTGCAGTGGGGTAAAAATGGGCTGATGATGATGATGATGATGATACATTAGCTTAACTCATTTAATTGTGTTCCTTTTCTGTAAATAAATAATAAAAACGTAAGCCTTTGTCATCTTCGGATAATGACTTAGATAAATTACGTTTTTTTTTTTTTCAGTTTACGTTTAGTTACATTTACAAACTTACAAACAAATTGCATTTACATTTAGTTTATTACATGATATTTTGCATGTGATCGAAAGTCATCATTATGCACCATTTTCGCGATAAGCCCGAAAGAAACTAAACAATTATTTTTTCTCCACACAAAAACGGCTCAGCCTAATGCTCGGTAACAAGGTTTTTTTATTCATTCATTCATTCAGGTTCAGTATATGAATATAATTCAGTCGATATAGTTCATTTATTTATAATTTTTTTTTAAATATTTTATTGTTAACGCATACGTATATCTGCTTCGTACAAGTTCCACGCGTAGTGTGATGCAACTATCTAATGTAAATACATATCAAAATAAAACTTTAAAGTTTATGAACTTTATAAACTTTAACTGAGTTTTATTTATTTCAGTTTTACTATAACTTACAGACAGTCGTGTCGTGATAGCCCAGAGCGCAACGAACCTGTTTCAAATTCATAAGGCCCCATATGGCCATGGTTCGAATCCGGGCGTGTACCAATGAGTTTTTCTGACTTAAGTACACAATATCACTGACACCGTGCTTCGGAGGGCACGTTAAGCAGTCGGTCCCGGACGTTGTCATTAGATGGCGGTCGTTACAGTTCCCAACCCGCAGTGGAGCAGCGTGGTGGACTTAAGCTCCAAGCCCCCCTCCTCACCCTGGGGGAGGCCTAAGCCCCTGCAGTGGGGTAAAAATGGGCTGATGATGATGATGATGATAATTTACAGAAACGCCGTACGATTCTATACAGAAATTATTAAATATAGGGTTGGCAGTCCATTCATTAGACTAAGGGATGAAACATTTTTTTTCGCCATTTCCATCGTATGGGGTATTATTAGACAGATATTTGAAAATGTAATGAAGAATTTTAGTGCCTTTTTTAATCATGAGCTCCTACAATCTTTAACACAGCATCCTCTTCTCACACTTTCATCTACGTGAATAGAAAGACAAGCAATTAGGTACCTAGCTCATAACAATTTCAACGAAAATTTTATTAAATAAGTGACATTGAATTTTTGAAACTTAACGCAATTTTCAATTACCGGTAAAAACTCTGTGTAAAGATATTCGAGACGCAGTCGGATTTTTTCCGTATATTTAAAGTTAATTGTATTTGTTCTGTTTCTAATCTTTTATATTTTCTTTTAGTAGAATATTCGGCGTGAAGTCCAAGAGACTAACTAACAAAGACTAAAGCATACGTAAGCACTTAAAACAATGCCAAAACTTCAGGAACATTCGGGAAGTTCCTCCCACAGCGTGTTGTGTTAACGCGTACATTCAACTTGGCCTCAGAGGTCTTAGACGAGGTCTTAATTCCTAAGCTGTTCAAACTAGGAACTTGAAATCCACAGTAAAATAAAGGAAAAGTTTATGAGTTTGTTCGTCCTAATTTTTTTTTTAAATGTTATGAAACTCCATACATGTCAGCCCATTATGCCACTGTAAGGGCTTAGGCCTCCCCTCGGGATGACGGTGCTTGACGCTAAATCCACCACACTGTTTCAGTGCGTGTTAGTGGATTTTAACAACGGCAATCGGGATCGACGGTTTAACATACTCGCGGAGGTAGTGATAATTATGTACTTAAGTCAGAAGAAACTCATTGGTTTCTGAGATTCGAACCACGACCTTATAAACAAGAAGCGGGTTCTACACCACTCGGCTATCACGACACTATGACGATTATGAAACTGATTCTTATATTGCTATGTATACATCGGTTGTCACCATAGCCAGGTACGGGCCAAACATGCTATAGGGTTAAGTGACTTGCCGTGGGTTTTACTGTGTATTCACCAGAACCCGTGCCGTTTTTTTTAAGACGTTTATTGACAAAAAAATTAAAACTAATTGTTACAAAAAGGCGTCATACAAACCTTATTAGGTTTAAACAAGAAGCCTTGGCCGCTATAAATAATTTTAATTTTAACAGTATGTAGGTATATACAGTTATTAAATTTTTACATTACACTTCAGAAAAATGCTTCTTCAGTAGGGTTTCAATATGATTTGGCTTTAGCAAAGCAAAATCACCCCCTGGGGTTTTCGGTAGTTGGTTAAGATTGTCCGGCGACATGAAATCTAATGTTCTTAAACAGACAATGAAATAAAACTATCTTATAACACAAAATAAAATAAAACAAAATTGCCTAATATTAATAATAATATATAGAACATCCCACACAGTGCCATCTAGCCCCAAAGTAAGCAAGTATTATGCTTGTATTATGTGCTACTAGACAATTGATATACATACCGAAATATATATATCAATTGTAAAAAATACGCCAGTTCACGTTTTGAGATTCATTCACTGTATATGTAAATTTAGTGTGACGCACATGTAAAATTCGTCAAACTCCCTCTCCTTATTATACCTTATTAATTCACTAATATCATGCTATTAGATAGACAGATTAGAAACGCGCAATCCTTAGAAAATCATTTTCCACTGGATATGGTACCACTTTAAATTATTAAATACATTATTAAGTACTACTTCCCTGAGAGGAAAACAGAGTTTATAGATATCCACATAATATGGTCCTTATAATATATCTCTTCCAAAATATCAGGGGGTCGCAAAATGTCAACAAGGGCGTATATATAGTATACAGGATGGAGACAGACGAACGGGCGCTGAAGGCAAAGTAGAGTATAGAAAGGACAATCCTTGAAATATCCCTATAACATCCAACAATCAAAGCAATGGAAAAATATGATTTTTGGTAAGGCAAACCCTATTTTTAAAATTAGTGTGAGCTAATATAAGCTAAGAATTTAGAATTGTGTTTTAGTTCAGAAAGGAGAGGTCGTTTAATTCTTGAAGATTATGAATTCAGCATTTGTGAAAATATAGAAAAACGCTTGTTTGAGTTAAAAATCGAAGGGATTTTAGAGCAGCAATCGACAGGGATAACATTTCAAAAGAAACTCATCGAAACTACGAATATTTTTTGGAAATTAATAATAATAATATCTGCGACATCCCTCGCATCGCTATCTAGTTCCAAAGTAAGTATTATGCTTGTATTATGGGGTACTAGATAACTGATATATTTGCTTAAATATTCTTTTTTTATGTAATACATATATTTATATATATACTTTTACACCCAGAAACGGAACAAAAAGACATATTAATGCACACGATTATTTGTCCCGGGCGGGAATCGAACCCGTGACCCTCGACTCCGCAGTTAGGGTCTCTAACCACTAGGCCAACCGGTCACTCAAATGCATACATATTATTATCTTATAACTAATTTCTATTTACGTCAAAATAATGATAGGTTTTAGCCTTCCCTTCGATTGTAGACACAATATTTATAAAAATAGATTCAAAGGTAAATCCTATCGATTGATGCCCTAAAAATACGAGATATTTTTTTTTATTTGTGTCCTTATTTACCGGAACATACAACCGATATTTATTTCCATGAATGTAATTTCTAATTTACAAAAATAAAATTTTGAATAAACAAAAATGGCTATCTTAAATACAAACGGTAATTTCCACAAGAGCCCATCCGTTTGTCTCGTCTTGTATATACTCGTACGTAAGTTTAGTCTGTAAAGCTATAATGTTACACTCGACTAAGCTTTACGCGCCCCCGGCCTATCAAAGTCAACGCATGCCAGCAAACAACTTTTTGTAAAGCGAAAAATCTTTCGGCGCCTAAGTAAACTTGGTATTCCATTCAGACGCAAAAAGCCGTACGACACGAAAATGTCGTATAAAATCTGAAGAGAGAGAAACGTCACGTATCTGAATAGTATATTCACAGATTTTTTTATGCTGTATTTTTTTTTAACAAATTATATTTACATGCAAAAAAATTTACTCTTTTTGTAACGGTACAAAAATTATTATTTTTTACAATAACGTAGAAATTCCTTACCAACAATGTTCCTGACAGTAAAAAAAACGATATAATTTCGATAGCTAAGAATCAACTGTAATAAACTATTATAAAGTAGATATCTGCAATTTAATTCTTCTAACTATATATTACATAAATGTACGAATTGAATAGAAGCACTCTTCTGCGTTTACTGTTTAATCACTCTTCTTCTAGTTAGCTGGCGTATCTTTGGATAGTTTAGTCCGGTTTCAGTCCGCAAGGTTCCCGCCCTCTAATCTTCACTCCGGCGAAATTGCGTTTGACACTTTTAAGTGACATTCCTGACTTTATTAAAATCATTATTAAAACATTATTAAAACCAAACTCTGCTGTCAAATTTATATACTCTATGGTTTACACAGTTTTTACTGCTAACTGAAAATTGCGTTATGTTTCAAAAAATCAACGTTCTATGCGAAAAAAAAAATTGTAGAAATTGTTATGTGCGAAATCGCGTTTGACAGTTTCGATACTGTGAAGGGACATTTCTGACTCTATTAAAACCAAACGCTGCTGTCAAATTTATTTACTCTGTCATACCCTTGGATTATTGTTCTGTAATATAATAAAATGGATAATAAATTTGTACAATATAGTGGATGGACTCGCAGCGAAGCTTGACCTTCTCATCAAACCCATTTGTGTCTAGAATTGAAGTTATCTATGTGCTAGGATAGAACACCAGTGATTGAAAAGACGTATGTGCTCGTTTATTGTAGGAAGTACTAGGGTATAATACAAAGCATCTAGCGACTACTGTTCTTGTTCGCCGTTAACACAAGAGAAATGAAACTTACTCGAAAGTACTCGAATGTTCACGCGGCTTCACAAAAATGTCGACTACAGACCAAATACAGAAATAACTAGGAATTCGAAATCAAAATAAATTGCAAATGAAATTCAATTTTAGAGACGGTATTAATCAAAGTGGTTGCGCGTCCGAAAATTATATTTATGAGGCACAACCGTGCACACTCAAACGTGGCGCCGGCGCTATGAAATTTTATAAAATTTCAAGATGCTGTGAGGCTCCACCTCGCGCGCCTACATAAAGAGATTTCTGCGCCAATACAAGGAAGTCGGCGCAACGTCGCCATCCGTTTTAAGGCAAGAAAGTCAAGTGTGAACAACTGGAAGCGCGATAAAAGTGATTGAAAAGTGATGAATGCGATGCAAGTGTAATAAGTGTTTGTTATTTTGTTTCAAATTACAGTTTATGTGTAACTTAAATAAGTGCTTTCGTGCATCCTAAATATCAGGAACGCTAGCCCGTAACAATACATTCTTAACAATCACCTATGTAGGCCATAAGGGCGTTACGAAACCCTTCCTACTTTCTAATATGTTTAGATCCGGAGCTAAACGTTAGGGTGGGTAGGGGGATCTTAAACAACTGCGAAAATCCGTTTCGCAATTTCGTAGCGATCCCGTCGAGACAATATTGATCTCTCTAACATAGCGAACTCTGGCTCGTCTAGTTCCCAGCCGGTCACGTTCTCCACAAGCTGTACCTACATACCTTTCCCGCCGATCCTCGACGGACACGACGTATCTATCGTACAGAGAACACGATAAGTCAGTTGTTGGAATTATGGCTTAGCCCTTGAATACAACAAAATCCCATTATCAAGATTTTACGGGTACCTATGCGACCGCTTTCGGGTGCTTTTCTGATGACTTTTAAAACAACAACTGGTCATCTATCTGACTAATCATCTACAATATATGCTTTCAAGATTAGTTGTAATAAAGTGAGTGTACAAACTAACAGGAAAACTATGTAACTGCGTGACTAGTGCGTTAAAGTCTATCCGTTATATTAGACCTCGGTACACCAAAAGGCAAAGCAGGAACGAAATAGACAATTTAAAATATATTTATTTAGAGAAAACAAAAACTTATCACATTCGCTGCACATGAAACAAAAACTTATGACATTCTTCATCACTCCATGTATCTTTCAAATGCCTTCGAATCACCACCTGAGTTTAAAATAAAACGTTCTGCTTTGTCATTTACTTACTCCGTGAAGCGTCGATATAAACTCATAAATTTTGGCTGAAACTGTATGCCGCACGTGCACACCGTCGGTTTCTTTGTGAATTTTTTGTTTGAGATTGTTTTTGTTTTGTCCCCCGGGGTGAAGGAGGCTTGGAGCTTAAATCCACCACACTGCTCCACTGCGGGTTGGGGATTGTAACGACCGCCATCTATTGACAGCGTTCGGGACCGAATGCTTAACGTGCTCTCCGAGGCACGGAGTAAGTGATAGTTATGTACTTAAGTCAGAAAAACTTATTGGTACACGCCCGGATTCGAACCATGGCCCTATGGCCTTATAAATTTGAGACAGGTTCGTTGCGCTTTGGGTTATCACGACACTTTAAGATTACACGTTTGTATATCTGAAAACTGTATTGTTTTTCTAATTTATGAACAGATAATTTAATATTCTCGTGAACAATAGAATATTCTTCATTAAAAAAAAATCATATCTTGATTGAAAACTAATTTACTTTTTAGTCCTACAAAAAAAAATAGAAATACTTATAACATTTTTTATCTTTAAGTACAAATAAAGCAAGGATAATATACTTGAATCAATGACAAATCGCTTAAGAAGTTTTGTTGGTAATTCAAAAGGTAATTAAGAAAATATTTTGAATTAGCATTAAACTTCTTTTTTAAACAAAACAAATTGTTTTGTTTTAAAAGCTTTACAATAAAATATAATTTGTAATTATAAAAACACATGGCGTACACGAGCCAACATTGCGAACTGATGCCTGCCACCGTCAAACCCAGGACACACTGGCCACTGAAGGAAGAAGCTTTTGCTGTTAATACCGCTTAAATTTTCTCCTGAAAGTCCCGACCCGATCCGCGTCCCAAGAGGGTTCTTTGTTAGCCCGATTTAAGGCTTCTATTTTACAACCACAGTCCACATGGATTTTAAAACCACATTTACCGAGTCAGATGTTTCATTTACACTTCGCGTGCCGTCTATCGCCGTTTTTACTTTGTTTTGTAAAGACGTCTTTGAAGGGTTATTCTTCGCATTTCATTCAAGAATATGATTTTTTTAATTTTTTAATGATATCTTTGAAAAGCTACGAAACATGTAATCACATTTTGTTTAAAAACAATACATTCTCTTATGATAACATATTTTAAAAGATATTTTTAACAGTGTATTCAAGAATAAGAAATTATTTTTTAAAGAACAACTTTGAAGTGATATTATTTGCTTACATTCAAGAACATATTTTTTTTGGAGATATCTTTTGTGAGATTTTCTCCACTTTATATCTTTAAAAATATTATTGTGTGAACTTTCAAGTTAAGACTACTAGTATTTTTCTATTATTAGACGGTTTTAAAAACATGGCACCCAGGCCGTCTCGTCGCTCTGACGTTCTAGATAGTCAAAACAGACACTGCACTCTCTGTTGTATCACACACTGTTGCCTACTTTTATAGTATACTAGCGGTCGTACCCGGCTTCGCCCGGGTAGACTACGGAAACGTTCCTCTTCCAGTTCCACGCATTAGTACATTGCACACGTGCGAAGTCGGGGTGGGTCGCTAGTCCAACCATATACGAGTAGTTTCATTACTCTATGGTATCATCGTCATCATCCAAACAGAAATTCTCGGGCGCATCTAGCAACAAATTTGATTGCCATAAAAAAGGTTATAGTAAGTCAATCATAAAAGATACACATATGCCGTCGCAGACTTATGGTTAGAACTTTTAAAGGGAAACAATTTCGTAATACATGATATTTGGTTAACATCAACCGTTTACGCAGCGCGCGTAACGGAAGCTCTCAAAAGGAATGTTTTTCCCGTTTTTGCAACATTTTTTACTGATGCTCCGCTCCTATTGGTCATAGCGTAATGTAATAATAGCCTATAGCCTTCCTCGATAAATGGAATATCCAATACAAAAATAATTTCTCAATTCTAACCAGTAATTGCCGAGATTTGCGCGTTTAAACAAGCAAACAAACAAACTCTTCAGCTTTATAATATTAGTATAGAAGTATAGATATAGATATTGAAAATTGATATTATTACAGAGGATGGTAAGATTGTATTTCAAATTATAATTGTTTTTCAAATGAAACAAAGCTATCTGTAATATTGCTTTGTAGTCATTAAGAGCTGAAATATGTCATGTGAAATTGCCATTTCTATTGCGTTATTCACTACCTACCCGTCTACGTAAATAATTACCATCTAAGAATTATGCGTCTACTTAGGTATTATTCGTTCGAAGGCAGACTTACATTGCCTACATCAAATAGGATTTCATTATGTCAAATAAAGCGACGGGTTCCTTCTTGGAGATATGGAATGGGGCTGATTGGGGGTGTGCCGTAAATTATATGCCAAATATATTTATATCTCGCGTGGAAGCGAGACAGAAATAACATTGACTACTTAGAAAATAATACGTAAGCAACAAATAGGTTTTAATAATAATAATAATAACGTATACATGACAACAACGTCTAGGCCCCAAACTAAGCATTAGCTTGTGTTTTGGGTACCAAGCGAAGACACCACATACATATAACAACCAAGACCCGGTACCAGTATCAATATTCATCATATAGGTAAATACTGACCCGACCTGGGATTCGAACCCGGGACCTCCCGAATAAAATCAATTCGTTAGTTTTTATCAAATAGTCAATGGATAGATAGTCAGTATGCCTATTTGCAAGATTTATATGTAACTTTGTACAGATGTATCAGAAAAGTAATAGGAGTCGGTTAACATCGGACGCGCAAGTTTGCCCGAAGTTATCCAATGAAATAATTATAATAAGAAAAAGTCAAAAATTATACTGTAAAAAAAAACTTTATTCCTGAATACATTTGATTCAAATTCTCTTGCAAATTGCAGGTACGTCCAGTCACCTTACTTTTGTGATAGATCTGTATCTAACTTTGTAAATAACTTATATAATAGGTGTACGTCATAAAAGTACAAATTGACTAGAAGCCCTCTTCTACGTTTACCCTTTAACCACTCATACTATGGCTACCCGGTATGATGGGGAGTTTTAGACCGAGTTTCAGTGCGCAAGGTCTCCGCGCGGCGCTCTTCATCCCTAGAAATCCCCGCACACCGGTTTCAACCCTCCGAAAATGCGAAATGTCACTTCGATACTGTGAACTGACATTTATGACTCTAGTAAAACCAAACGCTGCTATCAGATTAATTTACTCTTCATTCTTCATCAGCCCATTTTTACCACACTGCAGGGGCTTAGGCCTCCCACAGAGTGGGAAGGGCTTGGAGCTTTATTAAATACACCACGCTGCTCCACTGCGGGTTGGGGATTATAACGACCGCCTTCTATTGACAGCGCCCGTGATAGTTATGTACTCAAGTCAGAAAAACTCATTGATACACGCCCGGATTCGAACCATGGCCCTATGGCCTTATAAATTTGAGACAGGTTCGTTGCGCTTTGGGCTATCACGACACTCTATGCAATGGGCAATTTTCTCTATGGTGTACGTATATTCATGAATTTTTTCTATAATACGAAATAAACAAAAACGCTTTTTGGAAATAGCCAACTGACAAAGAAAATCTTAACTTAAATTTTTTAAGCGCATACATTTATCGAAGCTATATTCATAAAATATCTTTGCGCAGAACATTCATTTTAAATA
Organism: Luffia ferchaultella; assembly: GCA_949709985.1. Lineage (NCBI taxonomy): Eukaryota > Metazoa > Arthropoda > Insecta > Lepidoptera > Psychidae > Luffia > Luffia ferchaultella. The sequence continues at coordinate 4,568,833 of OX453263.1, forward strand.
TCACTGGCTTTTAAGAAAGTTCTATGTTTCTGATTTTGTTTTAGATCATTAAAAAAAAGTTGTATCGAACTGGTACATATATATCGTATCCAATCCTATACACGAAATAGCATTTACATCGGTTCATAAAATTTATGAATTCGATTGTTTTATGATAATTATACTCTCAGGCTATTCTTTTATGTGCTGTCTCCTGAAAATAATTAAAAATTTATGTAAATGGCATTATGTAGCGACGTATCGGATTCATACTAATGTTTAAAATGTGTAACATATTTAATTTGTTAAAAACAAATGCTATGGCTTTCAAAAAGTCTTTTTAGGTAAGCTCTTATTTTTATACAAATCACTACATATTATAAAATAAAGTCTCCCGCCGCTTCTGTCCGTCTGTCTGAATGCGATAAACTCAAAAACTACCAAACGGCTTGGCATATGGTATGGTTAACACCAATATGGACGGAGTGATTCAAGAGGAAGGTTTATTATATGTGTATAATTTATTAATGTTTTGTGCAAATTAGTTGAAATATGACGATTATTGTTGAAGACGTCGGAAAAAATCTAGCCGACTGGGAGCTTTCATCGAAAACGATGCCTAATCCCTTTGATAGATAACAAAATAATGTACGGAGAAATTGTTTCTCTTTTATAAGACTAAAGAATCCGCGATGGCATATGCCTATCTTTTATGGATAATGAATTGAATGGTGTCATATGATGAGGTGATTGGAAAGCAATTTTTCCGGATTCAGTATTAATCCTTATCAAATTAAATACGTTATTTACCTTCAACATATCATGCACATTATAATTGTCCTTTACATCATACAATTTAAATTAATATCTTCGGAGTTATCGCGAAATAAATACTATAGCGCGACAAGCGTCCGAACCAGGCCGGATGGGAGGCCTCCACGCCGCCGCCGACGCGATTCGCGTGATGTTAAATTAAGCAAAAGTTACCAATGTTGTATACAATGAAATATTGTAGTCTGTATTTATGTATTTATTCTTTACTTTTTCAAATATTGGTAGAAATAAAATGCAGTAAATATACTCCAAGTAGGATGAACTTATATCTAATTAAATCCAATCCACATATTCGACGCAACAAGCTGAAAAGAAAAAAACACTGCGGCCTATATACTCTGCTACACTTGCTTAGTCAGAGTGGGTTGCTAGTATTAAATTAAAAAATGGTTGCTGGGCTTCAATCATAGAATATTAAACAAATGTTGTCGCCGTCATTGTTATAGACTTCTTTGAGGTCTTCTGTAGAATATTAATTTGAATATAGCTTACAGTTTATTATTCACTATAAATACGAAATGCGAACTTTCTCGATTTGTTTAGGAAACGTTGATATTTTCTCCCATCTTTACATTAAATATTAATGTATGATATACCAAATATTCTTTATTTCAGGCGTGACAGCTCAATTTTTGTGTGTCTATTTGTCTGTTTAGGCTAATCTCCGAAACGGCTGAACCGATTTTAATGGAACTTCGTTAACAAGAACAGGAGGTTAACAGGAATGAAATAAGCTGCTTTTTGTCTGTCTTTCTGTCAGTCCGGGCTAATCTCTGATTCGGCAGAACTATTTATTCTTTACGGTACTGAATTATCTTTGGTCTAGAAATATTTATGGTTCCTGCGTAGACTTTCGGAATTGTAGAAACTCTAGAAATCATGAAAACCACGCATAAATGTAATCGCGGGCGGTCGTTTGTAATTTATTAAGTTTCTGTTTTTAAAATAACTTTCATTATTTATTATACACGTACTTTCAATTACAGAATATACAAAAGAAATCGCGAAGTCTTTATTAAATTGAATGTTTTAGGTATTTTATTTTTGAAACTCCTTCAGAAAATTTTAAAAATTCTTGAACGTTTCCCCTTTTAGCTAATTTCGACGAGAGATTGCGCTGTAAAATATTATATTAATTTAATTATTGATTCGAAAGCAACAGTGAATTAACTCGAAGTATTAAATCGAGAATTATTAATTAATTACATCAAAACTTATACACAGAATATATAGTAGGTGTATACACCGTGTCGGCTAAACGTAATCCAAACTTAAAGAAAGCATACAGCTTAATGAACTTAACAAAAAGTTTCAAGTAATCAGGTGCCGCAAACTAACGGGTAACGAGAAAACGAATTCACAATACAGCCAATTTAATTGCTTGGTCATCCTACTGTTAAGATATGTAATACTATTGCGAGACAGCTGGTCTATCGCCAACAGTCGATTTAAAAATGATTAAATAACGAAAAATTCCACTTATGTTGCAATCCAAAGAATACAAATCAAAGAAATGGTCATTTATGTCACATATTTTTATACATGCAAACTCACTCTTCAAACCTATAGGATATATTATAAGAAAACCTATATACGAATATAAGTACTTCTCGTTGACCTAGAACCCTGAAATAAGTGAATTTGTTATTATTTGTAAATTCATACAATGCGTTTTTGTGTTATTTAGCGGTAAGTGTAACAAATAATACACAACTCTTAGTGCGCGAGTCTAACTCGCACTTGACCGGTTTTTTTTTTTAATAATATGGTCAACAAATAGTGCTATCGGTCCAGAGAGCCGGCGGCGCGGCGGCGGTCCTCCCACACTGCTTCACTTAGTGTGACAAAATCCTTTCCTATTCTTATTTGACTAGCATATTTACCACAGACTAGGTAATCATATACTATAACTGTCAATATGTCATTCAATTTGTAGGTAAAGTGTATTAGATAGGCAATATTGTTTACCTAAGGTGACACATACCTATGGCAGGGCGCGCGCGCTCTCAGAGTTCATATTCTGTATATATCAATAATTTACAAAGCATGCTTTCATTTTTCTATTTTAAGTTGTTATTTTTATCAATTAATTTATTACCATATCAGTCCGTTATTCCCCATTACAGAGGCTTAGCCCGTCCCTCGGGATAAAAGTGCTTGGAAATTAATTCACCACGCTGGTCCAGTGCGGGTTCGTGGATTTTGACGAATGCCATCTGTTGCTTACGACCGGGATCGACGACGGCTTAACGTGTTTTCCGAGGCACGTAGTCAGTGATAGTTATGTACATAAGTAAGAAAAAACCTCATTGATACATTCCCGTTCCTGGGATTTGAACCACGACCTTCTAAACAAGAAGCGCCCTCGTCACCACACGGCTATCGCGACAGATTAATTTATTATTGTCAATCATTGAAAAAAGCATATTAATCTGAGCTTTTGCGTTCCACTTGAGAATTTAAGGTTACATTATTGCTTAAGAAACCTCAATGTATTAGTTTTTCTGTAATAGCTAGCTTTTCAGCTTTGATTATGAGACTTATTGATTGGAGGGTTGACCTATATGCATTTATTACTACATACAAATGTTATGAAAGTGTTGGAGGGAGGGGAGGAGGTTTTTTCATGTAATTTCTATCAGTGGGAACCTGTAAATGGTTGACTGTTAACCACTCACTGCTAATTATTTTCATTTGTGTGTAACTGATATTAATAATCCTTAATATAAATAAATATATAACAAAATTACCGGCCAAGTTTTACATATTTGTGTGTGTGACTCAACAGACCATATACTCTCGCTACGCCATACTAACCTTGTACAAAACGTCTCTGGTGCGTAAATAACCTAACAGTTATGGGAGTTTATTTAAATTTTTTGGTACCGATTCTATGTCCAGACATTACATAATCAAAGCTTCTCACATATAGGTATCGGTTTACTAAATCTTTAGTTTCCATATTAAAATGATGGTTTCATAACAAATGTTTATTTACTCTATTATATCTATATAAAGACCTCTTAGCCTAGGTTTAACTTAACTAGGTTTAACTAGGTTGTATTTATATGATGAATATTGATAGTGGTACCGGGTCTTGGTTGTTATATGTATGTGGTGTCTTCGCTTGGTACCCAAAACACAAGCTAATGCTTAGTTTGGGGCTTAGACGTTGTTGTTCATGTATACATGTATTTATTTATTATTATAAATTAATTTGTCTACGATATTGTATTAAATTATTATTCATGATCAAAATACCGGGTAACTTATTGTCAAGTTTTATCAAATGTAGTATGTCGCCATGCCATGCTGTAATAAAGTCGGAAATTTACATTTCAATTCGCCAAACTAAATTGATCATGGCTTCAGTTTGTTACTCAAATTTACTTATTTCGTTTTATATAAAATAAAATAATACTGTAGGTACACATGTGTCGTGGTAGCAAACCCGCTTCTTGTTAAGAAGGTCGTGGTTTGAACCCCAGAAACCGGTATGTATCAATGAGTTTCTTCTGACTTAAGTACATTAACACTGATTCCGTGCTTCGGAGAGCAGTTTTGAGCTGTCGGTCCCGGTGGCCATCAATAAATGGCAGTCGTTAACATCCACCAACCCGCACTGAAACAGCGTGGCGGATTAAGCTCCACGCAAGCACTCTGATTCTGAGGGGAGGCCTAAATCCCTGCAGTGGAGCATAATGGGCTGATATGGATGTGTATATTTGCAGCCACTTGTTTCCGCATTTCGTCCTTCCCTGTTTACATTGGGACACGAGAACAGTTTAGACCAGTGTTGTTACTGTTGTACGGGAATGTTGTGAAGTGTTATATACTAGGATGTTTATCTGTTTTCGACTGTACATCTTTGTAATAACTTCTTTTTGCTTTTCATTTATGTTTCTTCCTTTTTTTTTACAGTTTTTTGGAGATCACTTTAATTTCAGATTCACAAAACCTCAAATACATAGAGTGAATTAATTTGACAGTAGTGTGTGGTTTTAATGGAGTCATAAATGTCAAATCACAGCATCAAAGTGACATTATGCACTTTTGCGGAGTTGGCGGGGATTTCTCGGAGGTGAAGAGCGGCCGAAGAGCGGCGCGCAGGGACCTTGCGCCCTGAAACTCGGATTAAAACTGGCCATCTTACACGAACTAGCTAGAGTATGAGTGGTTAGACGGTAAACACAGAAAAGGACTTCTAGTCAATTAGTACTTTTATGCTGAAATATGTCTATATCCTGGAACGCCGAGATATTTTTATTGACGCTCATCTTATTCCGTGCTGTATCATTGAATGGGTCTTTTAAAATATGGCCACATTTTAAAGAACCGTAGAAGAAGTTAATCCGTAGTTCAATTCTGAACACAGTTATGATTTTTGGTTTATGATATCAAGGATTAATCTTTTTACTAATATTATAAAAATTAAAATATTATTTTTAGATTGTGATTGATATTAACCTATCGACTTGTCATCAATCATTATAAATCATTATTTTGTCTCTGTCAATTAAATGGCTCGTATCTTTAAATTTCACCCAATTGGGTTAATGTGTAGTGTGGTTAAATAACATTCTTTTAGAAAAGATACGAGACTAAAAAAGCAGACTATAGTTACTTATCCTTCTCAGAAATTAGTCCGCAAAAAAAAATAAAGCGTGCATTTTCGAGGGTTGGAACCTCCCATAAAACTCGTATGCAATTAAATCGTTAGTCATCTGTTTACGTCCGGATTTTCTGGAATGAAACAAATAGTACTGTAATGGTTCCCCTTTTACCTTACCATTTTTGGTATACAACAGAAATAATATATAACAAAGAACACGAAAAATTCCTTTCACGTTTAAACTCGTAATTGATTACTGACAAGTCCCATAGAACCCTAATATGTCAAGCCAGAACTGCCCCTTGATCAATTTGGTCCGTAATCTGAAAGCTTTAAGTTCGATTTATGGTTGGGTCGGATTAAAGTGGCTTTTCTTATACTTAAAATAACACGAATTAGAATCTAAAGAATATTATCGCTATTGAAAAAACCCGTACTGAAACATAGCGTTTTTGGTCATAACTATGAGTGCAATTAAGATAGGTCCAAGTCCAACATGTTTTGTAATATATTTCCAAGGGGTCAAATATACACCACCAAAAAATTGCAACGGGATGCAGTCGCTACATAAACATATTTAGAAACAAATATTGGGTTCGACTGACCACATACACTGGTACATCACTAAATCCAAAAATCATATTTTTATTTTCTTGTCTGTCTGTTTTTAATTCAAGAACGATAAAGATTTTGAGGAAATTTCCGTTTTTAAATAGATAAATTTGGATTCAACCATTATCGTTTCAAGATATAGCGTATGTACCTACTTGTGTTATCATGCTGCCATTTTTAAAAGAAGAATGGTAAGAAAAAATCTTTAATTTTTACATTCTAGGAAAGAAAACTTATGTTTTAAAAAACGATGGTCATAACTCACATGTTACGATAGGAAAGTAAAGAAAAAAGTTATATTTTCCATATAAAGTTATACTTTTAACTTTTTTTTTGTTATGATGTTACATAAGGACATTTTCATTTCCAAATGCAGCGGCGGCCTTACCCATTGCGAGGCTCCGGGCAGCAGGTCTTTGCGAGGCCCTTTGTCCTACGGAAAAGTACCTATGTGATGCGAAAGTAGGTCTGATTGTTTAGTAGGTATTCATTATGTTTGACGAGAAATGCTAAAGTTATACAAATAAATAAAATTTGAGTTTTAAAATATTTTACTTACATTGAAAGATTTACAAAATTAACAAATACAGAGATGATAAATTTTAAAATTGATGTTTGCGACTTTTACTAAGACTAAAATCTTTAATTACAGCCCTATAATCTAACGAATGAGCTACGTTATTTTCGTTTGAAAGAATAGTAAGGGCTGAAAGCCGATCCTGTGTCATCGAATTCCTCAAATATGTTTTAATAATTTTAGGCCTCAAAAAACTCCTTTCAGCGGACGCAACCGTAACAGGTGTGGTGGCAATAATTTTCAGAACTATTACGATAATGGCTTAAACTTCAGTATATTTTTTTTCTATTATGTATTTAGCTTACTCAATACTTAAAATACTATAATTTACACTTTTCCAGCTCACTCAATACTTGAAACACTGTAAAAACGTAATATTAAATATAATTAAAAGAAATGTACGGTACAGCAACGATTTTGTAACTCATACTGGCAAGCAAAATAAATCCAAGGTGACAAAAATTGACGAACGAAATGAAACAAGGGAATTCCTCTAGCGACGGGGATTCCCCGAGCGGTAGATTATAACCTTAATAAATAATTAAGAATCAAAATCAAAGTTTTAAATAAAAAAAATATAGTAAAATAAATTTGTATTTTTTTAAAATTTGCTTGACGCGAGGCCCCTGCAAGAGCGAGGCCCCGGGCAATTGCCCTGTTCGCCACCCCCTAAGGCCGCCGCTGTCCAAATGTTTTCCAAGCCTTGGACGCATTATCTAAAAACTTCATATTTGAAAAAATAGTAGGTCAATTGTCACATTAAATAAATATAAAAATGTATGCAAAAATATGCATTAATCAGTAATTTCAAAATGAATACTAAGACATAGCTAGAAGTTTTTTTTTTCAGTAACTATATGAGTGTGACAAAAAACGTATTAAAACCATTCCAACATCTTTGAAAACTTTAAAAGTTGCCCTTTTGATCCATGCCTTAAATGCATGACTTGCCAGAGTTTTGTTTTTGTGTAGTGTAAGCATGATTTGCGCGTGGTACTACCAGGGTTGTACTCCAGTTGGTCCATGGGGATTTTAATCCCATAGACCTACTATAAACAACTTGTTGTACAACGGGACATGTTTTACTTGCCGAAACTGATCCTATGGCCACGTGACATACTTACTTATGCATGTAATTTTATATTAAGATGATAAACCTAATATAATCTAATAGATGATGATGGTTTAAAATTTCAACTAATTCAAGACTTGTTAGCACCACGGGCAAGTCATGCTTACATGAAACAAAAACAAAACTTTTATAAAAAAGCACAACTAAAGGATACTTAAAATAAATTTAAAATTTCACTATTACGTGCTATAATTAAATTAAATTAAGAAAGTAATGTAAATCCTTTCATGGCTGCAGAGACTTTTGTGTTCGTGTTTTTACTTTTTATTTTCATTCTATTTTTGTTTTTCACTTTATTTTATTTTTCTGTTTGACTTTACCGTACCGTACCGTATGTACCGTAGCCATGAATAAATGGTATTTCTTTCTTCTTTCTTTATTTCTTTCTAAATCATTATCATTTTCCGATTTTCAAAGTTGTGATATTTATTTTCCAACGTCTAGGCTTCTAGATTTTTAGATATACCGTTTTAATAGATAGATAGTGTTAATTAATATATTCAAGAATGAAGTGCTCCTGAGGCAAAAGGTAAACTAAATTATGCTGTCACGTGGAACTTAATCCCGACGGTGTAACTCATTTTATTACTCTGGCACATAAGCTAACTAATCTTATCACATGAAGAGTGGTAAAGTAATGTGAGCAGAATAAAAACTTAAGGGTGAATTTAAAACACTTAAAATAATTATAATATATATGATATAATAATATATACTAATATTATGAAGCAGAAGAGTTTGTTTGTTTGTTTAAACGCCCTAATCTCAAGAACTACTGGTTTTAATTGAATTTTTTTTTTTGTGTCGGATAGTCCATTTATCGAGGAAGGCTAAGGCTATGATTATACCAGCTACGACCAATAGGAGCGGAACACTAACGAAATATGTTGCAAAAACGGGAAAAAATATTCTTTATGAGAGCTTCCGTTGCGTGCGCTGCGTAAACGGTTGATGTTAAGCAAAAATCATGTATGACGGGATTGTTCCCCTTTGAAAGTTCTAACCAAAAGTCTGCGACAGCAAATGTATATCTTTTAAGGTATATTTGGTTTATATGATATAAAATCGGCATGAAAGTGCCGAAAAATTTGTCGCCAAAATGAGCTGATTGGTCTAAAGCACGTGAATAGTATTAGTTGAACAAGCAAGCTGTATTACAGAGTTGAATGCGTCTAATTTATTCAGTCACTGTGACACCAAGAACTATGTAGGTACTTGGAGCGCGCGGCCCAGAGTAAGTAAGTCACCTTCGGTACTAACGCCGGTTTACGAATATTTAGGGCAAAACACACGTGTATATAAACATAGCATAGCCACGAACAAATATCTCTTTAGTTCGTAGCTTCACATATATACCAAATATATTAAACACACGTAAACTTCTGTGACATTTTAATACCATTTTTTTAAACTAAGTAAACCTTTTTTGTCTGCTTTCCCGGAGCTCGTGGCAGTGATCGCCGGGAAGCGTCCTCTGCCCACTGCACCGCTTCCACATTTGTGTCGCCGATTTAACGCGAAGATGTCCTACGTATAGAATCTTAACCTACTCTGCCAAGAACTTTCCTATCAACCGTAGTCGATTTTACGGTCTAAGTACCCACTGTTCATTCAATTTACTATACTTATTTTTTTTTTCTAAACTTCAGGAGCTTGCACTATTTCTGTTTTTCATTCGTCATATCGAATTCGTTGTTTTCCACCGTAAACGCATTTCGACGGAGATCCCAAATTATACGGCCCGAACGCCACCTGACGAAGGTTCGTTACAATGTAACGGAGTGACGTCTCATAAGGAATTTCGGGCACGTCTTCATTACCACCGTGGCACGGAGGGTCGAGTCCCGATTCTAAGATAGCATTATTTATTTGATTTATTTACAAGATTTACGGCGTTATTGAATAAAATATTACCCGAAGAAGCATGCGCGCGCGTACACATCACACAAATCTAAATAAGTTGCTTGTACTTATTAAGTGAGAGAAAGGATGTCTCTCACTCCAAATACGTGTGCCCGTAATAGTATATGACGACCGCTTAGCCTAGTGGGTAGCGACCCTGCCTACGAGGCTGGAGGTCCCGGGTTCGAATCCCAGGTCGGGTCAGTATTTATATGATGAATTTTCATTACGCTCCGCATATTTATCTGTATTTAGCAATGACAAATTATAAAATAAATTGTTTATGCACATATTAGCAGTGAATGACATTAAAAAAATCTATAGTATTGTTGCTCGATCTTCCATCAAGCGAATTTTTGAGTGGCATACGGTTTCTGTTATTAGTTTGCATAAAAAACGTTTAATATACTTCTCTATAATTTTCATCACATTAGTTTTTAGGCTTCATTCCTTTCCATTCAGTTGTTTGTCCGTGTGTAAAGACCCTTCTTCTTAATCTTATGTTAAAGGTAATTCCTTAGATAATAAGTTTCTTCAAAAAGCAACAAATCTTATGATAATGCATGTCTTTTTTTATTTATTTTTTGCACCTTCAATAATTTTCGATATATGCTCAGCTATACATTTTAGTGTAGTTTAAACATAATAAATTCCTCTGTGTAGTATTTTTTTAAATTTTTTTATTCGTATGTAATATCGTATGAGTTAAACAATATATCCCTTCATCATCATCATCATCATCAGCCCGTTTTACCCTACTGCAGGGACTTAGGCCTCCCCCAGGGTGAGGAGGGGGGTTTGGAGCTTAAATCCACCACGCTACTCCACTGCGGGTTGGGGATTGTAACGACCGCCATCTATTGACAGCGTCCGGGACCGACTGCTTAACGTGCTCTCCGAGGCACGGAGTCAGTGATAATTAATGTACTTAAGTCAAAAAAACTCATTGGTATACGCCCGGATTCGAACCATGGCCCTACGACCATATAAATTTGAGACAGGTTCGTTGCGCTCTGGGCTAGCACGACAAAATATATTTTTCATAGCCTATGAAGAATATATCCCTAATTACACGGAAACCCTTAGTAGTACAGCCGCTGAAATGAAATTTAGGATTTATTATTATACGTTTAACTTTAATAATTCCACCAAATCTACGATATGAAAAATTGAATAAGTAACTAATATACATATTAAAGTATGTATGTAAGAAATCTCAGTAATAGGCATAACTTGACAAAAAATTACTTCTCGGAATTTATCTACGCGTTGTTCCTTGGTAATAGGCCGACTTAGATATTATTTTAAAGGTATTATTTTACAAAATTTTATTATTTTAACTCGTAGTTTTATGTTAAACTAGCTTTCCGCTCGTGTGGACTACACAGTGGTACTGAGAGTTCTTTTTCCGGGATAAAAGTTACCCATCTCACTCTTCCAGCTTGTAATCTATATCTATACAGGAAATTATAGCGATCCCGCTACAACTGCGTAGTCCACGCAAGCCACGAAGCCACAGGCGGAAAGCTAGTTTGAAGATAAAATATAGCCTATGTTACTCGCTGATAATGTTGATTTCTATAAGTAAAGGAATTTTTATAATCAGTTCAGTTGTTTTTGAGTTTATCCGTAACAGACAAAAAATCAAATAGTTCCTCTTTTATATATAGATTGACCAGTGATTGGACTTTCGACAGTTAATGACCGACTTTTCTACAGTCGACAGTCGTAGAGAAAAATATCAATGCAAGTATGGCTGTGTTTGATACTTTAGATTCCAAAAAGACATTACGTTACTGAAAAGATCTAAAAAAAATTTAAAAAGTCTGTTTGTCATCAATTGTCAGCAAACAGTGATACTCTTTTTAGATTTAAACACCAGTTTCAATACGTCTTCCGCTCCTTCTTATTCGTTTTCTTCTTCTTCTTCTTCTTCAATACCACTATAAAAGCAAAATAAAAATTATAATAACTCGCTATTTGTATAAAAGTGATGTAACTTTTCTGTTCTGTGGCGTTACACAGTAATTGAAATTAAGTAACAAAACACAACTGTTACCATTCATTACGTGACTTGGAGGAAAGCTACGTACCTACGTCTCCTACGCACTAGCGGTTAACCGCCTAGGCGGTTCGTTTGAGCGGTCCAACCACTTAACGCGGTTTCATCGCGGTTTCTTCGCGATTGGCCGCCATAGCGGTCAGCCGCAATGAAACCGCGTTAAGCGGTTGGACCGCTCGAAAGCGCATAGCCCATAAACAAAATGGACACCGTCGAGGTAGCTTGTGTTATTTATTTTTACTACCGACAACAACTACAGAAAAACAAAAAAAAGATACTGGATTCATCCTTTACTAGAAACACGCAACGAATTTGGCCAGTTCGCAATTTGTTTTTGCCTCTGTTGTCATCTCTTTTCCAAAAATATCTAAGTACTAATTCTTCCCATTGCTTCCGTTTTAAATTTCTATTCTTATATGCTGCTCCTTCACAATTCCAAATAGCTTCTCGTTGTTGAATTTCAATAATTAATTTCTCTGTATCGAAGTTTATGACTGCTCAACTCACGTACAAACTCATCGGCGGCTCGCCGCAAACTAAAATCGCTAGTGCGTATAAACATGATGGCGGCCAGCCGCGAAGCGGGCCGCCATCATGCTCTCCATTCAACCGATTGAAATTTTGTGGCGGTTAAGTGCGTACAATCACAGGCGGTTGCATATTAAACTGGAAAAGCGGCCAGCCGCGCAGTTTGCCGCCCCTGCGGTTAACCGCTAGTGCGTAGGAGGCCTAACACTATATAAACCAATTTTTCACTATCATATGCATAATGTCCGTAATAGAGCACTTAAGGTGAGTATTGTCATAGGATTGGTTAGTTATTAAAATAATAATAATATCTGGGACATCCCACACAGCGCCGTCTAGTACCAAAGTAAGCAAATATTGTGCTTGTATTATGGGGTACTAGGCAACTGATATATGTACTTAAAAAAATATTTTATATTATATACATATATGTATAGATACTTTTACACCCAGACACGGAAGAAATAGACACGTTCATTTATCCCGGGCGGGGATCGAACCCGCGACCCTCGGCTCCGCAGTTAGGATCTCTAACCACTTGGCCAACCGGTCAGACATTAAATTAATATTATATAGGTAATAAATAAAATTAGATCCCGGATTTTCCGCTAAAATTAGTTGAATTTATAACATGCCAATTCGACTTCACATTAGTTTCTTATATCAGTGGTGAAAATGAGATTTTCGCGTGGAAATATGTTGTCTATTCGATGTCTATCCCGAGTTAGACGTGCCACAAATAGGTGAACCGTTAAAATGGAAAAAAAAGTATATTATTTTTTATGATCCTTCGTATCTCGTTATTTCAATCTGTCAACACGTCGTACCTACTCGCTAACAGAGCCTCCGATATGATCGAATATAAATATTTTTGTAGTGACAATATTTGTTTGTACCATTACATACCATTACCATTGTAATGTATTGGAATAACTTTTTTAATGACGTCATATACCATACGATTACGTGAACGACTTTTATAAATACAAATCGATATGAGAATGTACTTTATGTCATTTTTACAGGAAACAAAAAAACTATCTACTGACTGATTTTGTATAAAGCTCCAGGTCATCTGTCCACCTGGCCGTGGGGCGTCCAACGCTTCGCTTTCCGGTACGTGGCCTCCATTCGAGAACTCGTCTATCCCATCGGTTATCAGTTCTACGGCAAATGTGACCGGTCCATTGCCACTTCAGCTTGCTGATCGCTTTGGCTATGTCTACAACTTTAGTTCTTTGACGGATTTCATTGTTTTGATTTTATCCATCAAAGAAACACCGAGCATAGCCCGCTCCATACCACAAAATTCACAAACTGTTTAAAACTTAGTATTATAACTTTATCAATTAAAGATGGAGCTCGTCTGTTCCAGACACAGACAAGTCAACCTTTAGACCACGCTTTAACAGGGAGTAGCATTCGCCAAGGCTATGTAGTGACACTACATAACGACGTCACTAGTGAGCCGACAGATGTAAGCACGTCGAAAGCCATTAAATTGTCAATTTTGAACGAGCCGATGAAAACTAGCCGACCTCTCCCCGCACCCCGCCACTTTTTGGCGATTTCGTTTTCGTACTGACGTTTATTAAAGCGTGGTCTAAAGGTTGACTTGTCTGTGGTTCCAGACAACGTTTCGTAGTTAGATTTAACCACTATAGATGAGACGATTAATATTTTTTTATGGACACATTACTGTATTCTCTAAAACAAAACATTAAGGGCAACTATGAAACGTAGTCCTCATTAATGTTCTCAAGTAATAAAATAATTAAAAGTATTATTATTTTTTCCGTATTTCTTTGGCAACTTTATAATTTGTATGCACAGACAAGTGTCGTGATAGCCCAGAGCGCAACGAACCTGTCTCAAATTTATAAGGCCCCATAGGGCCATGGTTCGAATCCGGGCGTGTACCAATGAGTTTTTCTGACTTAAGTACATAATATCACTGACACCGTGCTTCGGAGGGCACGTTAAGCAGTCGGTCCTGGACGCTGTCAATAGATGGCGGTCGTTACAGTTCCCAACCCGCAGTGGAGAGCAGCGTGGTGGACTTAAGCTCCAAGCCCCCCTCCTCACCCTGGGGGAGGCCTAAGCCCCTGCAGTGCGGTAAGAGTGGGCTGATGATGATGATGATGATGAATGCACAGACAAGTCAACTTTTAGACCACGCTTTAATAAACGTCAGTACGAAAATGAAATCGCTAAAAAGTGGCTCGTTCAAAATTGACAATTTAATGGTTTCCAACGTGCTTCCAACTGACGGCTCACTAGTTATGTAGTTATGTAGTGTCACTACATAGCCTTGGCGGATGCTACTCCCTGTTAAAGCGTGGTCTAAAGGTTGACTTGCTGTGTTTGTATGTATGCACTCACTCATGCAAACATATTGTGAATTCAAGTGGTACATAATTTTGACATAAATAATAAAAAACGGCGTAGTGTAATCGACTAGCGCTCAGCTCTTGGGCTAATTATCCGAGATCGAATTCTCTGTCGACAATACTATATATATATTTTTTTTCTTTTTTTTTAACTAAAATAAGTATTTAAATTTATTTCATAAATGACTTTTTAGAAATAATCGATAATTAATTTTATATGCGATGACATCAGCCCTACTAATTTATAGGTAGTGTTGACATTACTGTGATATTGCCTTTGTTTGGATGGCCGCCGATCGTCGTTTGTAGCAATAACGAAATATGTTTCACATTTTTTTAGTTATTCTGCGTTCGAAACTCGATAATCTCGATATATATATATTTTTTTGTTTAATAAAAAACCTATTCATGAAACTACACAAAATTATACCATATTGCTAAATTTTAAGAATGCCCATACTTTTTACATACGTTTTATTGAGAGTTTCGGATCCCCTAGTACCTACTTATAAACCACTCTGTTTGAATTTCAAAATACTTTATTTTATTTATTTTATTTTATTTATTTATTTATTGAATTACAAAATGATTACAGCAAACATATACCAACACAACCCTCAAAAACCATTTAATGGTTTGTCTGTGGTTGTGGGTTCGCGATGATAAAATGTGAATCGTAAATAATTATCTTAACGTAAAAAGAAATCGTGTGAAATACAAGAAATGTCTTATTACAAAACTAAAGGTGTGATAGTGGGTAGGTACAAAATTAGTTGCAGTATGTTACAAAGGGTGATGCAAATAAAATTTTACATATTATATTAAACTCAAAAAATAATTTTTCAGAACTATTTTTATATTTGTGTCACGAATGGAGTCCCTAATGTCCGTGGGCAAATCATTGATAAGTTTAGGTACTAAATAGTAAGATGTTCTTTTGCCATAATTATTTACAAAACTAGGCACATTCAGTTTTTTATTTGACATACTTCTGGTTTCAATTTTATGGTAAGTCTGTGTCTGTATATCTTTCCGAAAGAACTGTTCATTTAAAATTGTCAGTTTAATTTTAAGGTGTATAGGTGTCAATTTACAATAGTTGAACAAATTATGGTAATTGTTACAGTATGACTTTAATATTTTTTGGGGTACAATCAATTTAAGGATCCTCAACTGAAGAGAATAAATACGATCAAGGTATGTACTAAACGTTCTTCCATAGCTACTCAGCCCATAGGAGATTACTGACTCACCCAATGACACATAAAGTCTTCGCAATATTTGGTAAGGAACCTTATTTTTTATCATACGTAGTTTTGCGTTTATTGCTCTCAATTTATCACATACATACTCAACGTGTTGTCTCCAATTTAACCTGTTATCAATTATTACACCTAGATACATATGTTTGTCTACTTCTTTGATTTCTGGACACGGCCACTTAACAGATACATTATGCAAGCACTTATGAGTGTGAACAATAAGATTTTTTTTTATGAATGCTCTTTTATTGTAGCAAGACCGAATATGCAGTAGTCTAGTTTTTTCTGAAATAAGTACCAACCCAGCATCGTGAGACCATTTACATACCATATCAAAGTCAGTTTGTAATTTTTTTAGGGCAGTGTGATAATCATAGTCGGCCGAAATCAGACATGTATCGTCGGCAAATTGAAACATTTCACAGTTCTCGACAACCATTGCAGCATCATTGACATATGTTATGTAATGGAGTGGTCCAATGACGGATCCCTGAGCCGTTCCAATAGAAACAAAAGCCTGATCACTAATCACATCATCGACCTTAACACAGTAAGAACGTTCCGACATATAATCGCCACACCACTTCGCGAGATATCCACGAATACCACTATTATTCAACTTTTCTAATAATATGTCATGTCGCAGTGTGTCGAAAGCTTTCTTGTAGTCTATAAATACTATTAAGACATGTTTACCATCATTTAGATGTGTATTTAATTTATCAGTAAGTCGGGACAGAAGTATTGTAGTACTCATATTAGGTCTGAATCCAAATTGTGTGGAATTTAGTACATTATGTTTAAGATAAAATGAGTGAATTAGATTACATATATGTTTTTCAATTATTTTGTTAATTGACGATAAAATGCAAATTGGTCTATAATTATTAAGGTCCGATTTACTGCCTTTTTTATGTATAGGCCTAACTATACCTTTTTTAAGTTCTGATGGATAAATAGCTGACATCACACTGGTATTGATAAGATTGGTAATAGCGGTTATGATTTTATCACCAATTAGTTTTATGTCAATTGGCCTTATTCCGTCAATACCAGGTGCCTTATTATTACTAAGTTTCATCAAAATTTTACGGACCGTATTACAGCTAGCCCTCGGATAACGCATAGAAGCATCAATATTATATATATTCTGTGAAATAGAATATGTTAATTTTACTATAGGAGTTCGTAAATAAATTGAAGTATACCTTGAAGTTGTTTATTTTCTCACAAAAATAAAATAAAAAGTATTTACTTAATAATACAATTTTTTTTAAATTTTATTTATTTAACAAAATCTACAGCCAAAAACACAACAACGGATTTCACTTAAAATTAAGAATTGAATTTTTTAGCAAAAAACAAACTTATTTTCTATACCCATAATGGTAAAAGTAATTTCAATTTAATAATAAAATACAAATATTCTATCTATATAAATATACACAAATACGTATACTTACATAAACAAGTTAATCACATGTACACGATTTATTTAATATATATTAAATAATATATACTTTCAATATATTTATATGCAACCAGAGTATATGAGTAGATACACATTAAATACATAGATACAAATATACATATATCTATAGGCAGATAATACTATTATTGAATCTCAAGAGCATAAACCCTCCCACAGATCTTTTTTGTACGCCTGCCTCGATTTTTGGATTTTTTTTATCACCCCACTGCAGGGGCTTAGGCTCCCCCAGGGTGAGGAGGGGGGCTTGGAGCTTAAGTCCACCACGCTGCTCCACTGCGGGTTAGGCATTGTAACGACCGCCATCTATTGACAGCGTCCGGGACCGACTGCTTAACGTGCCCTCCGAAGCACGGTGTCAGTGATATTGTGTACTTAAGTCAGAAAAACTCATTGGTACACGCCCGGATTCGAACCATGGCCCTATGGGGCCTTATAAATTTGAGACAGGTTCGTTGCGCTCTGGGCTATCACAACATATTTTTATTATAATTACTAGGAATTTTATACATTGTCGAGCCACGGGCATAAATTGTTTATTCAACTCAGCTGCACAGCTATACCTGAAAAAAAAAAATTGAAATCAATAAACCGCGCAGAGGGTTGCATATGAACAAAAATAAGAATTTGTTTAGAAATATTTTATTAGAATACATACAACCAGAAAAAAATTATCTCTAGCTTTACTTTCTAAAAACCGGCCAAGTACCAGTCGGATTCGCATACGAAGGGTTCCGTGCCACAACACAATATATATAATAGAAAAGTTTATTGTATGGGGACCCCCTTTAATTTTAACTTTATTTTATTTTCATTATTTGTTTTTAAAGCGGCTATAAAAGCATACTTTACGAAAATTTCAAGTGTCTATCTATTACCGATCAGGTGATACAGCCCTATGACAGAGGGCAATCACAGTAATAGGGTTCCTGTTGAGACCCTTTGGGTACGGGACCCTAAAAAACTATAATTTTCCTAAGACTTGAGTCCCTCATCCTTTTTGATTCAACTCTTACTGTTGTAAACATGAACATGGCAATTTGTTCCACGTATGGGTGTGATCATATAAGTTTTGTAAAAAATATATTTATGTAAGTATATCAGTTCTTTAGTACTTATAATGCAGGCTCCGTTTAGTTTGGGACTAGATGACCGTATGTGAGATGTTCCACATATTATTATATCATACTAGCTTTCCGCGGTTTGCTCGCGTGGACTACATAGTTGTACCGGGACCCCTTTTCCGGAAAAAAAGTAGCTTAGTCACTCTCCAGCTTATAAATTATATATATGCGAAAAATCATGGCGGTCCCGGTACAAGTGTGTAGTTTACGAGAGCGGAGCCACAGGCGGAAATCTAGTTTGAAAATAAAATAACTCATGTTACTCGCTGATAAAATAGCTTTCTATAGGAGAAAGAATTTTTAAAATTAGTATACAACTGTGTAGTCCACGCGAGCGGAGCCGCGGGCGGAAAGCTAGTATCTTTATAAATTTTAGCCTATGCTTTATTATGATGTAAACTACATTATCTTAAAGTTTCATCAAAATCCATTCAGTAGTTTTTGCGTGAAAGAGCAACAAACATCCGTACATACAAACTGTTGCGTTTATAATATTATTAAGGATATAGTATGTTATGACGTAATAATAGTATGTGAGACATCTCACCCACGGTCATCTAGTATAATATAAATAGGTAAAATATTACTTTTGGATTTTATTAATAATATATATAAACAGTATCAGTTTTACCATCAGGAGTATCAGGACTTGTACCTAAGATTCCTTTACTCAATAGCCCAGCTGGCCTCACGTTTTTATGGTCACTGAAATTTGTTTCTTACAAAATGCTTCCAACATGACATGTTGTAGTTTTCATTCGTTCATAAACCTAAAAACATATCACCCAAAGTAATTATAATTGTACAGAGGTTCAGATAGACAGATGTTTATATACGATGTTACCCAAAGGTAAATGAGCGCCTAGATTATGAAAATCGATGTAAGATTAATGAAGATTAGAGAAAAAAAACTTGAAAAGTTGTATAAAGTTTCATTCCACAGGTAGGTACTTTTTGTATTAATTTCTTTTTTGTTGGTAACTTTTGTTAACTTTTTGGGTACTTCTCTTAAAAATTACAGTAATTTTAACAATGATTAATTTTAAAGTTAGTAGATGTTTGAGATAATTCATACCTAGTTGTTATGCAGTAGATAGGTAAGTAATTATAAAGAATTATCGCATGAATCAATTTATAAATAAAATCATTCTACCTACCTCAGTATTACTTAGATTACAAGTTATTTTATTCAAGCAATGAAAATTCGTATCAAAAATCAAAATCGAGCCAATAACTTCGAAGATAATAAATATGTAATAAGGTGCGGTAGGTACCTGTAGGTACTATAAAAAGTAGAAGTGATAGACCTCCCTTTTAACTTTTTTATTGATAATTTTACGTAAACTTTATTCCAAAGGTGATTCAAAAGGTAGCAGCATCGACTCAATCTGTTCTCTTAGTAGGTATTTTATTTTCATGTTGACCTACCTATTGCAACTTGTAATTATCAAACCTAGGTACCTACTACCTACCTACATATTAAAAATTAATTTGATTAACTTTTATTACACTCCACTTCACAAAACGATAAATTCTTCCGACCACAGGTTTACACAATTGGTGTAAAATAAATAATAAATACAGACTTAACTGCACTTGACTATCAATACCTGTGGTCAATACTGTCAGTCATCAAATCAACTCGTCAATTCAAATTCTAACAATTTCATGTTCTATCTCACCTCAGCTAGCTTTCGGCGCGGCAACGTCGCGCGTGTTTATCGTACCTACCATCTCATTGCGGAGCCGTGGTGTGAGCGAGATGTCGATACTCCTAATACTCCTATGCCATAGTGGTGCTGCACAATTAGACAACACCACGCATTTCGTAAAGCACACATACCTACGCATTGTGAGCATTCATTGCATAATAATCACATAATCCCGCAATGCTGTAGCGGTATGTGCACAGATTCGTACCTATTTAAAAAATACCTAATATCTAGATCGATAGTGTTTCTCAAAATGACAAGAATTGTGAAAAATGATAGTGAAAAATATGATCTACTTACTAAAGTAGTATTTATTTCAAATAATTAATAAGATAAATTGTTAAATATTCAAAATTTAAATGATAATCAACAAATATTATGCGGATCATCTTTACTAAAACATAGTCTACACATTATGAGAAACCCCATAAGTTACTGACTTATGGGATTTCTTCAAATGTTACTATATGTGATTTATGATTCTTCATACGATTAAATTGAATTGTTGAATTAAGGTTTTGGAAATAACTTAATCATATAAGTGTCATATGATTAAGTTATTTCCAAAACCTGATGTTAACATGTCATTGGTAGACATTTCGTAAAAAAACAATTTCAACAACAATTATATAAAAAAACAACAATTATATATTCTATTAAAATAAATAATTCAAATACTCTATTAAAAGAGTATTTGAATTAATACCTAATACCTAAAAAAAAAAAATTATCGAAGGAGCATAAGAATCCGAATTTTGAGAAACATAAGTCAGTGAATTGACCGAAATTGTTTTTTCTTCGAAATTACCTAATATAAATAATATATATATATATATATAATATACTTATATTAGGTAATTGCTCGTAGCGTTGTAGCTGGAGAGAGGAGGGACCGCGGGTTTAACGGAGAAGTGCATCCTGTTTCCGACCGCCGACTGACACATTTGTCAGTCGTCTGGATGACATTGACTCTGTAGGGGTATATCCCAATATTTTAGTACAGAGAGATACTACATGAAAAACTTGTGCTCATTTTATAATTTTCACTAAAGATCACACTATTTGCAAACATGATGATGAAAAATGATTTAAAACAAGTATATTTATGAATTATTACTTGAAAAATGCAAGGGAGGAGGGGCTCTTGGCATATACTACGAGTAGTCACCGAAGGGGGAGGGGGTAAAAAAATTTGCCACGTAGAATGGGTACATTCCCTAAATTTATAGTCGTGTATAGAGTTCGCGCGATTCCGTGCGTGTCACTTAAATGCATTGGGGGACCATATTCTAAACATTTTTTTTATAAAAAGGGCCAATGTCTGTATCCGCGTCTGTTTGTTATAATTGTAGTGTAGATATAATAATAATAATAACACACACAATCACAACAACATCTAGGTCCCAAACTAAGCATTAGCTTGTATTTTGGGTACCAAGCGAAGACACCACATACATATAACAACCAAGACCCGGTACCAATATTAATATTCATCATATAAATACTGACCCGACCTGGGATTCGAACCCGGGACCTCCAGCTTCGCAGGCAGGGTCGCTGCCTACTAGGCTAAGCGGTCGTCGTATGAATTATTTACATATACATTATTTTTCAGTACTTTATCAGGAAAAGTATTCCAGTTTGAAGAGAAAAGAACGGCAGGGATGGTTGTTCAATATAGATTACTTAACGAGACCTAGGATTATTTCCAATAACTACCTCGGTCATAATTACAAAAATGTTAAACTCTTAGACCATTTTCGGCTAATTTTTGTTGGCATCTCTATGGCTCTCAGGCTCTAGTGTATAGATGCTCTAGTCACACTGGCTTACGTGCATGTTCTACCACCTATTCCATTTTGGATTTAATTCGTTTGTTATCCGTTCTTCTTTTCTCAAATTGTATAAAATAATTTAATTGAGAATAAATTAAATTAAGTGAAGATTATTCGTATAGTTGGAGTTTGAGATTTCCATTGGCCTATAGTTATAAAAAAGTATACGATGTGCCTGATTCGATTATATGGTTAATTAAAAACGTATTGATACTTTGAATTATTGCCTGGAGAGAATCGATTTTTTTAGCTTTATACGTTTCGGAGTTCCGATAGCTCATGGTTGTGTGTTTTCAAGTGTAGCAGAAGTCACTAACTTTCAAAATTTTGTATTCCAGCACGCAACGGGCAACGCGTCTTTGGCTCCGCCTACTCTTCACCATTTGAAAGTGACACTCAACTATTGCAGTAGTGTTTTTATTGCTACATTTTATCTCCATTCCTACAAAATATTAAGTGAAAGAAATATGTATCAATATTAAACAAGACTAAAATGTAAATAACACAATTGTGTAGTCCAGATGGAATGAGTGTAGCCGGTTTTGAGTCTTAAAAGTCAATTAATTGGTACTAAATAAATTGTCGTTATGTCGTCGTAATGTGTTGTGATAGCCCGAACACAGGGAACCCGTTTCAAATCTATAAAGCCATGTGGCCGTGGTTCGAACCCGGCCGTGTACCAATGAGTTTTTTCTGATTTAAATACTTTTACTATCACTGACTCTATACCTTGGAGAGCACATTAAGCAGTCAGTCCCGGTTCCTGTCAATAGATGGCGTCGTTACAATCCACCAACCCAGATCGGAGCAGCGTGGTGGATTTAAGCTCCAAGCCCCCTCGTCTTGAGGGAAGGCCTAAACCGCTGCAGTGGAGTATAAAAAGGGCTGATGGAATGCAAATAAATTTCAGGCAGGCAAAACCGCAGAAAAACTATAAGTTAACATTTGGCAAGCTTTTTGTTAGCGTTGCTTAGGAATGTATTTAATTATTCATGGTATTGGGACAGTTTTGTAGTGTTCACTGACTAAATGACGGCCAATAATATTTCACTCGACCTATGGACAGAAATATTCTAGCATCAAAAATTTATGAAGCGACCGGAACTTGTCTTTCACTCTCTACCTAAATCTATTTATTTATAACTATGTGCTGTCTACGACTTCGCCTACGTGGATTACAGAAATTGCACTTTTTAGTTCTCCGTTCATGTATTATTCCTACCATGACTAACTTAATATCTATTATGTCGTCTTTTTCTATATTATGAGTCTCTACTAAGAATCTTTGAAATCGATTTAGTAACATACTCATGGAATCCAATTTAAGTCCACCCCTCTGCAAATGTTTTTAAGTTCAATTTACTTATATCCGCGAAAATACACGAACCATACCATACCATCAGCCCATTAATGCCCCGCTGCAGGAGCTTAGGCCTCTCTTCGGGATGACGAAGCTTGGAGCTTAATCCGACACGCTGCTCCAGTACAGGTCGGCGGATTTCAACGACCGCCTTCTATTGATGGCAACCGGGACCGACGGATTAACGTAGTCTAAAAAAACATATTGGTACATGAACTGGAATTCGAACCACGGCCTTCTAAACAAAAAGCGGGCTTGCTACCACTCAGCTATCACGACTTTGTACAAACACATCAAACACACAAACAATTTTTCATATTTACTCGTAAATATATATTTCACAGAAATCATATTAATTGGATTCACTGAAAGTTTTCATAATGAATAAGAGAATAATGGGCGAAAAATTTGTTGAAAATATTTCTCAAAATATTATCTGTGAGCTTTAATATACATTTTTGTGCAAAAAACTTATTTCACCCCTCAATGGTGATCCCGAAAATATGTTTTTCATTATCTTCGACTCTTTTGGCAATGAAAATCGTTGACCGCGTAATCGATCCTTAATTTTTTGGAACAAATAATAGGCACAAGGCGTTAGGTCGGAGCTTTATGCTGGATGGCTCTAAAGTTCTGTCTAACTTTGTAAGGGCATTTTTATGGTAGGATAAGATGCAACCGCAGATCATTAGATGCAACGTTTGCTGTTGTTTTTACGGAGTTACTAAAGAATCTACAGATTTCGTACTTCTCGCAACAATCGGAGGACATTGGAAATGAACATCAAAAATAAAAACTTATAACACATTTCTGTCAATTTTAATAAATTTTTTGTATAAAGTTATGGTCCAATTTTCGAAAATTTGGTATCATACGTTGCCCCATGAGCTCCTGAATCTTTTGACACTACATCCTTTGGTCTACCTTTATAACTTTCTGAAACGTAACCGCATCTCACTCTCTGGGGTAACTGATCTGATAATCATTCAATGAAAAGGACACAATTTTCGACTGATTCCAAATATTTTTTTTCAAACGATAGACAATCTATCTGCCTCCAAAGTTTTTTTTTCTCATTTTTTCGATGTTGGCTTTCGTTTTCTAAATAATTAACTTTTTGTCTGAAAAATCTGGAAATTTCGTCATTTTTTCACCATATTTTTGAACATTTGGTGTTATACGATGCCGGACAAGCTTTTGCATTTATTGACACTACTGCTTTTCGTCTACCGTCATAAACTTCGGAAATATAACCTAATTACACTCCCCCACGAAAACTATCTGATAAACATTTTAAATGTCAAAACTTACGGCAAGCAAATTATCGTATACCAATCGGCATTTACGATATTATGATTCTCAAATCTCTACATCTACATTTACCTCTACATCTACATCTACATCTCTACATCATCTCTACATCCACATTTGTTGAAAATAGAAGCGATTATCGCGCCATGCACTTTGGTTGGTTTTGGCTCATCATGAAAATCCAAATGGTTGGTGGTATTCTGTTTCTCAATCGTAGCTGTTAATAATATAAATACATGGCTTGTAATCTGTTAGTCTGTTTCACGCCTTTCGCGCCATCCTTCATCCTTACATACTTATATCTCTAAATCGAAATTTATTAATCTTTTCATATACCTAAGCTCGTCGACTTAAATCTTAACGACACTTTCTCCAAATGAATAAAATCGATTCACGGTCAGTCACGGCCACGATACTTCCAATCCATTAACCTCGAAGGAAATATCATATAAATCCATTGATAGCAATACTTTATGGATACGTACTTTTATGACACACACTCTCGGCTAACATGGAATACATTTACCCTAACTGAAGCTCTTTCCAGAATATTCTATTTGAACCCTTATAGTGCACGAAAAAGAGAGATTTTCCCTTTCGCGTTTTATTGACATCCGAAAATGTGAACAATGAATCGGTGCTAGGTTAAAAGACTGGCTTCCGATTTTCGTATAATATATTTTTTCTTTGTTTTTCAAGGTTCCGTAGTAACTGTGAGTCCGTATGGCGTATTTACACTTGGCTGAGACAGGGAGTGCACCACAGACTCTTTGCTGGCGTCAAATTTGTATGGGAATAGAATAGCGTACTGTATGACTTAAGTGAACAAAAAAAAATTGCACACCCGAACTACCGCGCAGATAGTGCCGGGACGGGACAACACAGAAGGTGCAGCTCGACCGTCTAAACGACAACCTCAACCTATACTCTGAAAAGTGTTATGGTGTTAGGCTTTGAAATGAACGCGGACCGGACGCATTGATGAAGCTTCGGTGCGTGGCTGCCTTTGACGGGCGGTATATTAATGTGTACCTGTTACGCCGGCAGCCAATAAGTGACTTATTGTCGCTTAGATTTCATCACGACCTTATAAAATTATGCCTCTCCATCCACTTCAAAGGAAGATCGCAGTTGATACGTATATAAGGGCATTGACCGCTTTTAGCAAAGTCCAAATCGGCGACCTCAAATTACGCAATAGTTTCCGGTCATTTTTCGCCGTCATCAATTCATCAAAATAAACTGGTACATTCATCCTTCGTGTAGGTTTTTTGTTATTTGTTAATTAAATTTTTAACTGTTCACTTTGTTTATTTTTATTTACTTACTTGAAAGACTTTTCAAAAAATTCAAGATAAGTATATATGCCTATATTTTTATTATTATTATTTAATTATTCATAGCCTTGCCAGAAATTTTTTAGCCAACCCATTCGCAATGTATTTTCTACGTACTTAAATTTGATAACAAAAAAATTTCATCGTTGAAACAAATGAGTGAAGGTCGTTGTTAATTCGGATCTTAGACTATCTTCATAAAAGTTATATAATCTTTTCATTATGTTCGCGTCTGTTTGTCTTTGTGTCGATATTTCTATCATATCACGATTCAAAGTTGAATGCCAATTAAGTCCCAAGGGTGGACATGTGTAGCTATAGGATGACCTATTGCTAGTATTAATATCAGTATTACGTGACGGCATGACCTTCGATCTCTGTAAACGGGGGAGGAAAGCTTGCGGCGTGATGCGCTGGCAGAGTCCTGGATACGGGCGAATCCAGCAGTTGCTGGCGCTGCAGTGACCACTGCTGAATAACTCAAACGACATAAATAAGCTGCCATATTATTGTAGTGAGTTATAAAAATAATGGATACTAAATCGGAATATTTGTATATATGTGTATACGTTATATGGATGTGTGTATGTGTATTATATATTTAAATTAAATTGAGGAATTTGATGAACAAAATAAAAATAGGTAAGTAGTTTTCAGAGTCTCATTTTATAGGATTTTCAATTAATATTTATTAATAGATAAAGGTCGTCTTCGCTCCTATTAATTTGCTATGCCCAAGAAGGTCTATGTAAGTTGTAATCTGTACCATGTTCTGTGTATGCAAGTATCTACTATATATATAACACAATAAAAATTTGAGTATTGAGTACTGAATGTTTCGTAAAAAGAAGATTTTTCGAGTTCACTTGAGCTATAGTTACAATCAAACTTAATGGCGGATGTGAACATAGGCACAAGTCGCGTGGCGGTAACCAGTTTTAGGTGTAGCGGGACGCAGTGGAGCGAGGGGTATATATACTGTATATGACTGTACCTGCGCAAGCACGCTTATAACGTTGTATTCCAATCCGTCATAAAGTTTGAGGCGAACTTTACCAAGTGAACTCTCGCGTACCGATACGGTTCAGTGAGATCGTATTTGGTTAATCTGTGCAACTACAGCCACACTGACCTAAGATGGCAGCACCTTTTCCACATATTACAACTTTTTGGTCGTTTTATATTTCGAAAAACTAACTAACCTGCTAAATTATTTCACATCATTTTCCATTGATTTGAACACTGTTAATAAATACAATTAACCATAAGTTACTAATAATAATAATAATACCTGAGACATCACACAACGCCATCTAGTCTCAAACTAAGCGAAGCTTGTATTATGGGTACCAGAAAATGAATTGTCAGAGTGAAAGTGACATACAGTTATTCAAGAAGTTGTTTGTTTCGCTGTAGAACAGTAAGTGAAATAAATGCGGGAAAAATCAGCCGTGCGTTACGCTGAACGGCACACGGAACTTAATTTTGCAACAATACTTTGTTTACGACCGCTTAGCCTAGTGGGTAGTGACCCTACCTAGAAGCTGGAGGTCCCGGGTTCGAATCCCAGGTCGGGTCAGTATTTATATGATGAATATCGATACTGGTATCGGGTCTTGGTTGTTATATGTATGTGGCGTCTTCGCTTGGTACCCAAAACACAAGCTAAAGCTTAGTTCGGGGCCTAGTCGTTGTTGGGATTGTATACGTTATTATTATTATTATTATTAACCTAGAAAATATGTAATCTTTACGACACTTTAAGACTTTACATTTTCTAAAACCTTCTGTACATAGATACGACTTGCAAGTTGTCGGTATTACAAACATAGTAATTTTGTTATAGTCACAATTTATTTTGCATACGATTAAAATAATATTTACGAAGCCCGCTTTCCGCCTTCTTGCTGAATTAGTTATACCCATAATTACACCATAAAATACAATAACGCTGGTCACTCGACGCCTCGTCGGCTTTAATGAGCACAAAATTACCTTCTTGAGTTTCATGTGTACTACACTATACGAATATAATGAAATGTGGGACGATGTAACTGTTCTTAACACGTTCCCTGTTCCGTGAGCCACATATGTGTCACAGTACGTGCTATCTAAACGTCTTATTACGCTCGTGATACACATGTGGTTTAGGAGTATCCTGAAACTTCTATAACCAATATTTTTATGGAACTTGTTGGGACTGTACATTATTTGGTCTCAATTTAGTAGGGCTATAATCGAATTTTGAAATGAATAAAATCATGCCGAAGAAAATGTTGAAAATAAAATTCAATGGTTCACTGTAATAAAATAAGTAATAAAATTGTACCTAGCTATCAGTGCACTCATGTTATTACTTTTCGGATTAGCCAGAGAGGATCGAGCGCCTTCTAAATAACTAATGAAATAAAAATGAAATATATTTATACAATAATTCTCAAATTACATAATAATAACGATTAATGGTTAAGTTCGATTAACGTCGCGCTCGTTTTTTTATTTTGTATGGTGGTACGGAACCCTTGGTGTGCGAGTCATGACGAATAAAACGTGGAAGGTTATTTTTAGTTTTCAGTATTAGAAAGTTAAAGCGTTAAATAAGGGCGTGATTCTAAAAATACACCCTTTACAGTATTCTCATATCAATATATTCCTGTGGAGAGCTTTGCTTTGAAGTGACATCAATTGGAATGATCTGTATTAAATTGAAATCTCAGAAATTTAATATTATGATGCTGAACAAAGGGATTTATTTTAACAAGCAAATGGATCGTCTATCAAAAAGATAAATCAAGATTGGATTAATTTTTGATCTGTAAATAAATTTCGAGTGAGTGTACCTACTGTTGATTTCACGAAACAACCCTGTTCAGGCGGACTTTCACGCAACTTGTTTCGCTTATTTCCGAAATGCATCTGATATGTTTTGTTTGGTTATATTTTATACCTATGCTTTTTCTCGATTGATTGACATAATATTTATTACTGTGTTTACTTGTTATTACCTATATTTCTTCATCTTCTTCACTTCATCAGCCCATTTTTACCCCACTGTAGGGGCTTAGGCCTCCCCCGGGGTGAGGGGGCTCTTAAATCCACCACGCTGCTCCACTGCGGGTTGGGGGTTGTATAGACCGCCATCTATTGACAGCGTCCGGGACCGACTGCTTAACGTGCTCTCCGAGGTACAGAGTCATTGATAAGTAGTTATATTAATATTTAATAATTTTTGTTTTCTATTTTGTCGTACTACAAAATGTCACTGGTGGAAAGCCCCATTATCAGCATGAGCAACGATGAACCCAACGTATCGCTCGGCTGGCGGTTTTTCCAAAACAATTTTTCATTTCACATTATATCAATAGACTGTACCTGCTTCCATGATTCCACACAGCCCCCGTGGCCCCAGCTTGCCCTCTTGACCTACTCCCTATGTTAATTAACTAATACCCTATCTTGAAATGTCTAATGGAACCATTTCCCCAGGAAAGTGTGATATTTATGACGTGACACAAAATTATAAAGAAGAAAATAACTTCAATGAAATATCAGAAATTATAATAAGTGACGAATAACTCATTTCATATTTTGTAGGTAAGCTTGGTTTTTCTTTTTGTATTTGGTTGGCTTTAATACGATTCAAAGTTATCGTTTTTAAATAAAATAAAAACAAAAAAAAAAAGATAATGAGACGATTGTAAAATTTCGGGAAGAGGATAATTGTAGGTTGGAGTAATGAGTGATACAAAGTTAGATAATTATTTTACATTTATATATATTTTACATAATACCTGAGGCATCACACAACGCCATCTAGTCTCAAACTGAGCGAAGCTTGTATTATGGGTACCAGACAATGAATTGTCAGATCTTAAATTGTCAGATATTTGAGTACTTATTATGATCACTTTTACTATATTGAACAGAAAAATCATTATTATGCGTAATAGAACTATAACTTTTCACATTCAACAACGCTTTTCGGCGTGCACGAAATTCACACGTTCCGTTGAACTTTTTGCTGTCTTTTTAATCTTATTTTCTCTTTTTTTTCATAATCGCGACAATATTCTGCATTCGTTTTCGGCATATTTGAAAAACTTTGTTATAAATAATAGGTACACGTATACAAAATACCACGGTTGTTATGATGCCTTTCTCAAGATTTGTACTACGCATGCGCGCACAAACACGTATTAACACACGCACAACGCTGAGACCCTAGCATGCCTTGGTAAACACGAGTGGAGGGGGTACGAAGCAGAGCACAAAGAGAACCACAAACAATAAGAAACACTGTATAATGCTTCCCATCTCATTTTCTTTCACGTTAAAACTTATGAATTTAAATGTCTGTCTCTTTTTACTGTCGCTTTTTCGTTTCATCGACTTTCAAATCACAACGATGCTGAAGAAGTTTTCACTTCAAAAAAGTTCCCATCATTTTTACATAGTTTTCAGTCTGCAGAAATAAGTGAAAGTGCGAAATTACTACGAAATTTCCTATACGAAATTCTACTTCTACTACTACGAAATTCACTACCTATATCAAGAAATTTTATTACAATAGATAGAAACATGCTGCACAAGATGCAAAGAAAATTATTAACATTATAATCCTAATGCGGTAACGGTAAGAGTAAACTACCACAAAGTGAGTTTAAGCGTTTTCAATCCGGAAAATTTAATGTTGTAGATGCAGTTTCCTCTAGTTGCCCTGCTATATGAAGAAAACTGAAGCTATTTATGAAAAAAAAAGTGGCAAGATCGACATACAAGTAGTTACGACATTGTTGAATGGTTGAAAAAAAAAATTTAATAATAATTATAAATTTAAAAAAAATTTCTTAACATTTAAAACGAAAAACGTGGGACGTATGCAATAGAAAGATAAATACATAAATTATTTTTTTACAAATTGAACTGAAAACAGAAATGCCTTTTAAATAGGCAGCATGGTATTGTAAGCGTGTTAAAAACAAATATGACGTAAATTTTAAGTTTAGTCATCTTGTATTATACATAAAAATATATCCTTTACTATCCATAGCCCACAAACCAGTTTAGAACGCTTTCCCTTCCACCTTTCCAAGTCCATTTTACATCACGTCGTCCCGTCTTTAAGAACCTTTTAGGATTAGTGACTTGGCACTTTCGAAATTACGAATCGAGTTTAAAATTCGAGAGATCAGCAATATTGAAGTGTAGTTTCAATTTACTTTAAAATTATTTCCAGTAGAGCGTTTGATTTTTGATTAGTTTCTAACATTCGTTTTATTCATAAATCTTCTGTGCATGTGTTTGTAATTAAACTCATCCTAAACAGCTGGACCGATATTGATGATTTTCGTTGTGTGTGTTCAAGTGGATTCGAGAATGGTTTAGATTTACAATTAGTTGTTTTTTTTTTTAATTTTTATGATTTGATTTGATAAAAAACCTGAAGAGTTTGTTTCTCTGAACGCGTTAATCTCTGGAACTACCAGTTGGATTTAAAAAAAATATTCTTGTACTTGATAGCTCAATTCTTGGGGAAGATTATAGGCTATATATATAAAATCGTAGTATCTGCCTATCTGTCTGTTCGAGCTAATCTCCAAAACGGCTAAACAAATTTTAATGAAAGTTCACAGATATGAAAAGGAGGTAGTCAAAAGTGACATACGCTACTTTTTGTTTGTCTGTCTGTATGTCTTTTTATAACTTAAGAACGACTTGACTGATTTTGACGAAAATTTATATATATTAAGAATATGAAATGTAATTGCTCAAATGATAGATCATGCATGAGTTCCGGGGGGGTAGGTAAGGTAGGGGGGAACTTAGTATGAAAGTCGTTGTTTTTTTAGCTAATAAGCACAATAAATAATGACGTGTTTCAGAGTTTTTGTATTTTCAAATTTTAAGGGCTAGGGATGGGGATTGAAAGTTTCTGTGAGAGTAACAGAAATTGGTTCCAGTAAAAAGTATGGAGAAACCATCTCGAATGTTAATTGTAATTTTAACAGGAATGTGTAGTCTACGCAGGCGAAGCTGCGGGCGGCCGCAAGTATGAAATAAATATTTTACTAATACATACATAGGACTTGCAAGAATTGCCGGAATGCACTTAGGAAAAACATTTATTACTTTTTAATAACTATATAATACGCTAGTTGACTATTTTGTTTATTATTTTATATGAAAGAATTTTCTAAATATATCATAACAGTCAAAGAATTTTAAAAAATAAATCTTTATTAACATAGTTATGAATATTTAAAATGTCCTGTTGGACAGAGAGGGCAAAACTGTACGGGGTACCTATGTGTGACGTCAGGCCATATAAAATAATGTTAAATATCGTTTTGCAAGAAAGAGACAGAGATAACATTTTAAAAGCTTATAATTTTCATATTGTTTAATCGAATATAATTTTGTTTATAAATTTTGTTATCATATTAAAGTATATTTTTATATTTACTTGATAAATTGTTTTTTCTTCTTCTTCTTGATAAATATGTTTAATCATAGACAAGAAATGTATTATCAGAACTTTGCGCTTTATAGAAATATATACATACTAAGCAGTTACTACGTATTGCAGTTTTTCTAATATGTGTATGTAACAAAGACAAACAAAATCTTAATAACACAATCGTGTTTAGTTTTCACGGGCAGTGTTGTTCAATCAGCTTCCAATTTCACTTTACTTTATACTTTTATTGAATATAATATTGAATGTTCAATTAATGAGATAAGCAAAATAAATTAATAAAAATAATTTTCGTTATGAGCTTGGGCCAAAATTTCAAAGTTGCGCTAATGGTTATTAAAATTTTAATGAATAAAGTTCTAGAATGTCGTGATTGCCCGAGCGCAGCGAACCTGTTTCAAATCTATAAGGCTATGTGGCCGTGCCGTGGATCGAATCAGGGCGTGTAACCAATGAGTTTTTTCTAAATTAAGTAGGTACATTAACTACACTGATTCCGTGCCTCGGAGAGCATACTAAGCAGTCGGTTCCGGTTGCTGTCTATAGATGGCGATCGTA
The DNA here is from genome assembly GCA_949709985.1 of Luffia ferchaultella. NCBI lineage: Eukaryota > Metazoa > Arthropoda > Insecta > Lepidoptera > Psychidae > Luffia > Luffia ferchaultella. The sequence goes on from OX453263.1 coordinate 4,601,924, forward strand.
ACAATCTGCCAACCCACATTGGAGCAGCGTGGTGGATTTAAGCTCCAAGCCCTCCTCATCTTAAGGAGAGTCTTAAGCTCCCTGCAGTGGGGTAAAAAAGGTTGATCGAATAAAAATCTAAAATAACCTCCAAATTTTTGATTTATTTACGAATTTGTTAAATATTTATGAAAATTCATTTGACATTGAAATTGTCCCCGTGACGTCATCTGGACAGTTGAGCTTATTATGTTGATTTGCACACTAAAAAATCGAAGCTAAAACTAAATTAAAATATTTAGGTAAGGTTACTACGTCCAACGAAACTGTAATCCTCATGAATCAATGAAAATATCAATGACTTTATCTAATCTAAGATAATGAAAATACTAAACAATTGTCCAGATGACGTCACAGGGATATTTTATTAATTAATTTTTGGGAAAAAATACTACGAAAATACTGACTTAATTTGTTTTTCATTTTTAGAAGAGAATGTAAATTGGATTATATTTTGGAAAAAAACCGAAAAACGTGATAATTTAAAAAAAATTTGTTTAGTAATTTTGACAGCGAAAATTTTTATTTGAAAACAACAAAAATAAGGCCCACTACTAAAACCTTTTGAGTTTCTGAATCATAAAGAAGGTAAAAAAACATGTAAAATAATGTAATTATGTTGTTGGATATGCAGGGTTTTTATTTGCGACTTATTTCAATGTATTATCTATTGATTTGACCCTACCTATAATATTACCTTATGCCAAAAGTGAAATAATTTAAAATATGAATCAGCACTGAGACCTTAAGAAAATTTAATTTAATTTTTATCTATTTTTACCACCTCGTACCAGTAAATTGGCCGTTGGCACAAGCTAGCAGGTACGCAATACACGCACAGTACATCCTAACACTACTTAATCCCACATATTTCATTTCTGAGGAAGTAATTAAGGTCTGGCGGCCCTGAGATCTTGCTCTATTCCTCGACATCGATAATAGGATCAAATCAATTGATAATGCCCTCTGCGTCCCATTAAAGGGAAAATAGGTTAAAGTACCGGATACTTATATGTACAGCTTCACTTTGCTATATTAATATTGGAATCGATCTATAGAATCGATGCAAGACAACAATATATTAAGCCTAATATATTTGTAGAAATCATTCGTTACTATCTTAGTATATAAATACGTTTTTATGTGTGTGGTTAACGTGTCGAGTATAGATTAGGTATTATATTGAATTTATTACAAAAGCTTTTCCTCTCGCAGTAAAGAGGAAAAGCTCGTAATTTCAGAGGAAATATCAAAATGAAAAGCGTAAATAGAACTCAAAACGAGCCTATGGGCCCTAAGCATCTAGAATGGAATGAAATATTAAGAATTTCCTTTCTGCCAACCTAAAACACTTTTGTATCTACACGATTGCAGCATTAAAGTGAAAATATGTGAGCAGAATTTTCCGCAACGATTACCTATTTCCGCCGAAATATATTTGTAATAGGTTTTTGTACGAGAATCTGGGGGGGAAAAAAGCGGGGCAAAAAGGGGAACTAATAAAGTACGACGTAAAATGTTACGCCGTTCGTTGGGGGTACCTTTCTTGCAAGGTAATGTTATTGGGGCTTAGCTTTTGTTTGTGACCGTGATTATAATCCGGTTTCGGGGCAGTTGCGTACTGTTCATTTTATTTAAAGCCCCAAATTAAAATTGAAACCTTGTCATAGGAGATTTTGTTTTTGTTTTTTTTTGTTGTTTTTAAATTAAGGGGGCCCTGCACGGTGGTTGTATGTAATTTCAAATTATGCGTAAGTACATAAGAAACTGGAATATTTTATGTAGACTGGCTTTCCGCCCGCGGGTTTTCCCACGTTGACTACATGTTCGTAGCAATACCGTGATAAATTGATACGTGCCGCTAGGCAGTATTGTTGTGTATGGAGTGGTAACCAGCTAGTACCTAGTTGATGCAAATAAACAGCAAGCACGATCCTTGAAGAAAGTAGTGAATTTAATAAAACAAATCAAAGTTATTTGAAAGCATAATTAACTGAACCGTGTTTATATAATAAAAGCACTTTGCAGTTTCTATATACGTTACATAATTTTTTTTCGTTCAAAATTAAGCTCAAAGTGCTAGAAGTCAGATATTTCAAAAGTCACAATTAAAAAAACAACAGGGTATTTGGCTTGAGATTGGACTGATATTGAAAACGTTATATTTGTGACAAAGGTGCAAAAATAAACTTTGACAACAGAATTATATTCCATTGAATAATATGGAGCTTATAAGGTATTAGTATAGGGAAGTAGCAGGCTGTAGTTAGCGTAACCAATGTAACCTTAATAGACTGTGTAAACTTTCGTGCTTTTCTAACAACAAAAGTTTTCGATTTTAATTGGCACCTTCAACCCGATAGACTGTTGTAATTATAGCCCATTATTATCAAATCGTTCCGTAATTGCTTTTCTTTTTTGCGGCTGAATCAGTAATTTTTATCAATATGAGCTTATATGGATGATATGTTATTACGTAAAAAAGACACATACGTACAAAAAAAGATTTACTATCTAAATTATGACTTTGTGTTGAAGTACGCTGCTGTCAAATTAATTTACTCAATGGATGGATGGATACTTCTATATCTCATGCAGATTTTAGGCATGCAAAATTTTGCACAATGTAAAATTTCCACTTTTTCAGCCCATTCCGGCGCACTGCGCATACAAACGAATTCGTTTTGACGTATGACATAATATGTCGTGTATTTGAATTAGGGTGTATGCTTTTATTTTTAAATTTTAATTACATTTCAAATGTGCTCACTTAACGTAACTCTGGAAACCACGTCAAAAAGGATTCGCCAGTATTTTTTCATGAATTAAATTTGTTTGTTTGCTTCAGTATATATGCAAAATATACGTATAACAACGACGCGACGCGACGGCTTGAATTCGCTATTTAAATTGAAGATAGTATAACTGAATTTAATAATTTTTAGTGTCCCGCACATCCGAGATGAAAAAAAGACATCCTTATCATCGCTCTGATCTGTCAGTCTGTCTGTCATAGCCTATATTCTCCGAACTGGCTGGTCAAAAAAAATTTTATGCAAATACACATAAAAACCCCTGATCGGTCCTTACGTGGGATACAGGTATTAAGAAAAATGTACCAAAAAACATATTAATAAAAATAAATCATGCTAAAATCCAAAGTTTTTTTTTATTATTCAAATCACTTTTAAATGCGATATTTGTGAAAAAAATCCCATAAAATATGTAATTTCTTCAAGTTTGACATGTGTGTATCTGTCCGTGGCATCGCTTTTAAGGATCAAAAATCATTAGACAATGAACAAACTTGTATTATTTTACACTTTTTAAATGTTAGTTTTTATTGTGTCGGGGGTTTTTTAAATTTTAAATTTAATTTTTATTTGAAAATTTTTAAAATTTTATTTAGTTAAACGAAATCATACGTGATCAGACAAAAAAATAATTTTCAAGTTTTTATTTCGTTAGTTAATATTCCTCATTCCCTTTCAATATAGTGTACATCATGCTACTAATCAAGCCCTTTCATTTGCTACCCATATTGAGGGATTTGTGAAAAAAATGGAATTCACCATTTTGTGGTTGCGGCCATCTTAGATTTGAAATTTTTTATAGTGTATAGTATTCTGCTAGTCAAGCCCTTTCATTCGATACCCATATTGATGGAGTAACAAAAAAATATGATACCCGCCATTTTGTGGTGGCGGCCATCTTGAACTGATTTTCATCAATCATTGCTAAAAACACTCCCGACTAATGCATCTTTCATACGAAAAAATTCGCCTCCAAATCGGTTCATCCGTTTGGGAGCTACGATGCCACGGACAGATACACAGATACACAGATACACAGATACACACAATAAACTTATAACACCCCTCTTTTTTCGTCGGGGGTAAAAAAATTCTGAACTACATTATGTGACATATCATAACAAAGTGCTTAATCAAAATTGCTTAATACATTTTTTTTTTTAATCTGTGCTTTAAAAGATATGAATTATGGTGTCTTACTCATATTTGACTGGAAAACCAAAAGTGTTTTTCTTGAAGGTTTATAAGATATAGATTGACGAACAGTAAGAAAAAATTCGGGTTACATAGCTGTTTTTCCGAGAAAAATCACTTTGATTAAAAAAAATACTACAAAAATTTGACATATCATTTTTTTCCTTCTTATTTCTCTAATTACAAACAATTTCTTATGGCTCCTTCTTTAATTTTGTTTTTATTACACGTTATTTACGATTATTTAAGTGTTCGTTTCAATTCAGTAACGATGGTTTATAAGTTATTGATTGCCATTTATGGACATAAGAAATTCATGCATGAGGAGTTAAAAAAATCTTTAATGAAGCAAAATACAATTACAGATTTTTTAAATTATTTTTTACGAAAAAAATCAGCTTAGTTTCATGTCCTTTTATTGGGGCACTTTTTGTCTAGGCACGTCGTATAGTCACCGAGAAAAAGGTCGTGAAAGACGGAGAAGACAAAATTATAAAGGTTCAGTTTTTGTTGCCCTTTAACTACGGAACCCTAAAAGTTCGTGTTTAGATTGAACTTCATTTATAAGTAAATATGAGTAAAGGACTCCTGATCCCCTCGAATCTAACTGTAAACGTGAAGATACATTTAAAAACCTTATTCTTCTGTCAGCAATGCCGCTAGGCCGATAATTGCGCCAATCAACCGTAATTACTTGTTATCGAATTTCTTTCTTTTGCCAACTTTCTTTGTTCTCTACCCTTATTAGGGAAAGTTGCTTTTTGGCTTAACTGTTTTGTGGAGAAATTCTTAATAAATACAAGTCTGGATTCGAAATTATGAAAGAACAAAACGATCGAGCCTCTGTCGGATTTGTAATTTAAATGGACTATTCAATTACACACCACTCGGTTTAACACGATGAATTTTTTTCTAATATTCGGTATAAGCGTCGTCACAATAATTGTTAATTTATACGTGTATGTCGTTGAAAATACTGTAAAAAAATATTGAGTATATTAAAATATAATAAAAAAGTTCATCATCATCATCATCATCAGCCACTTTTTACCCCACTGCAGGGGCTTAGGCCTCCCCCAGGGTGAGGAGGGGGGCTTGGAGCTTAAGTCCACCACGCTGCTGCACTGCGGGTTGGGAACTGTAACGACCGCCAACTATTGACAGCGTCCGGGACCGACTGCTTAGCGTGCCCTCCGAAGCACGGTGTCACTGATATTGTGTACTTAAGTCAGAAAAACTCATTGGTACACGCCCGGATTCGAACCATGGCCCTATGGGGCCTTATAAATTTGAGACAGGTTCGTTGCGCTCTGGGCTATCACGACACTAAAGTTACTAATTAAAATGGTTACTACATAAAAAAGTTACTAAAAGTTAATTATTTATTAATCTTAAAACAATTTAATTTTCGAAATCACGATAATTTATTTTTAATTTTGGTTTATTTCATTTGATGATACTGACGCAGATATATACATTTGAGCATGCCTTTAATTAATGAGTTGATAACCGCATTCCTTCTGAAACCTCATATCTTCTGCTATCTCATTCATTTGAGTCGATTATATATAAGATGCCCAGTAAAGCTTGTACAAATACCTATAGCGAGAATAGAACAGTTGAAGCTCCCTACTGATTTCGCGATCTGAAAACCGAAAAACACAAATTTTTCAGATGAAATTCTTTAGTAACCATTATGATATTCGATATTTTTTAACGCACAATCATATATCACCTATTCGTCTAGAAAGTCTACCAAATTTTATTTAATTAACAGCATAATATAAATAGGTAAAAAACTAAAAAATATATTCAAACATACGTTTTTGAGTAAGCACGATCCATCAGATTTTTTAGAGTTTTTTTAGCGAACTGTCACATAAATGTCTCATAAATCACATAAAAATCATACTTTAAGTTTAGAACAAATTGTTTTAAAATTTATTTAATTAGTACTGTAATAACATTGTGTTCCATGCTGAATAAACGGAAAAAAGTCTTGCGCAAAATCGACGTCTACGCATTACAATTTAATAAAAATAACATGAAAACCTATAAAAATTAAAATTAGAGATGTCATCTCCCAAACACATTTTATTTTTAAAATTTGTTTTTGTTTGCAAACTTGTTTGTAATAAAATTTCGAAAATTGCTTTATTAACCTATGTACACGCTCGCTGCGTCCAATCGTGCTCGAAGGCCTTGTCGACGACAGTCAACTTGCAGGGCCTCTTAATCAAATAAACAACAACTAGTTCAGTAAAATTTCCAATAGTTTCAAAGATACAGCCATTTTTGTTAAAAGTGTCGTACCGTACAAAACCATGTCTCCAATTCAAACACAGACAAGTCAACCTTTAGTTAGACCACGCTTTAACAAACATTAGTGCGAAAACGAAATCGCCAAAAAGTGGCGGGTTGCGGGGAGAGGTCGGCTAGTTTTCATTGGCTCGTTCAAAATTGACAATTTAATGGCTTCCGAAGTGCTTCCAACTGACGGCTCACTAGTGACGTAGTTATGCAGTGTCACTACATAACCTTGGCGAATGCTACTCCCTGTCAAAGCGTGGTCTAAAGGTTGACTTGTCTGTGGATTCAAATTATAGTCCAAGAGTTGACTACATTTTAAATTTTTAACCTGTAATTTTTTTGGTTTATTTACATCTAAAATTAACATTTAGGTTGTAAATACCTACGTATTTTATTAAAACTGAGTCTTTGTTACTTGATATGAAATAATAAATTAAAAAAAAATCTAACATAAAAAATATTGCATATATTTTCAAGTCGTTTCTTATCCTAATAGATCGTATCTGCCAAATAAAATTTTATATTAATTTTTCAATAACGTTTCATAAAACTTATTATTACATGTTAAGAAACGTTCTGCTTGGATATGATACAATTGTATTTTATTACTTTAATATTACCTTTATAATTCATAAACTTTTAAAAATTTTATTTGTATATATTTCCGACCATCTTCAAAAATCTTACAAACAATTTTTTCGTTTTCCTCTTTTAGAAAATATTAAATGTCAATTTCACAGAACGAGCATAGTATACTGCTTCACGGGAGTGTATTTTAAGGTTTCGTACAGTTCCAATCAAGCTTTATGGCGGATGTGAATATAGGCACAAGTCGCGTCGCAGTAACCAGTTTTAGGTGTGGCGGGACGCAGTGGAGCGAGGGGCATTCATGCACGCTTAAAGCGTTGTATTCCGATCCGCCATAAAGTTTGAGGCGAACTATACCAAACGCATACACCAGCGAAAACCCTATTACTCCGCTGTCCGTCTGTCCCTTAGTCTAGGTCTGTCGTAGGGCTGTATCGTCTGACCCGTACAAGGTAGACACTTGAAATTTTTACAGATTGTGTATTACTTTGCCTACGATAATAACGAATAATTAAAATGAAATAAATAAAAAATTTAAAGGGGTTCCCTGAAAAGAAACGTGTTTTTATTTTGTACGGTGGTACGGAACCTTTCGTGTCCGACTCGTGTTTGACCGGTTTTTAATATAAGTTTACTTTTTACAGGCAGTCAGTGACACTATAATAATAATAATAATAACGTGTACAAGACAACAACGTCTAGGCCCCAAACTAAGCATTAGCTTGTGTTTTGGGTACCAAGCGAAGACACCACATACATATAACAACCATGACCCGGTACCAGTATCGAGTATCGATATTCATCATATAAATACTGACCCGGCTGGGATTCGAACCCGGGACCTCCAGCTTCGCAGGCACTACTTGTGAAATATAAGATATTTATACCAAAATGAAGAAACGCTTTGTGATGTACAACAGTTTTACGTAGATACCAGTCGTGTTTAGTGATATAATAAAGTCTTAACAGTATGAAGTGAAGTTAATAAATAACCGGTCCGATCGCCATTTTTATTTTCGGCGTTTCGTGCTGAAGAGAATTACGGTACTCTGTAACAATAAATTTACATTTTGTATAAAATAATAAATCGATCGGCTGTTCATTAAATTCCTTCGTGTCGAAGCATTTAATGAGGTCAATTTTAAATAATAATTTATAAACTTTATACACAAAACGTTCACGTTCAGAGAGATACCGCGTTGTAACAACAAAATAGTAAGCAAAAAAATATACGCTGTACACCAAATACACACCAGTCGATGTTTTGAAATATTTGCCTTCAAGTCTTCAAATTCTACCTCACAAAGTAGAATTTGAAGACTACATGTAATAGGGCAGGATCTATATCCTGGCCTATGCTTGTCCCAAGGCTCGCCACTACACACGGCGGCCTATATCCTGCAGTGAAGGGATATGGGCTGATGATGATGTAAAAGGGCAATGTCCATTACATGCCTGACATGAACTGAAAGTACAAATATTCCTAAATTCTAAATATAATTAAATATGCATAATAAAATTATTCTCAAGTTTGTAGAAATCGGGTAAAAATATACAAATTATACTAGTACCTATTTATTTTGTTTTCAGACAGAATCTTTTCGCAATAAAATCTTTTAAACTAGTTTCTCGTACTACTTTTTAGACAATTATTGTAATTGTAATGAGTCTCCTTCAATCAAAAGGTCTATGTGGCGTATAATTTATTTTTTCATCTCAAGCATTTTTTGTTTGCCCAATAGGCCTTGTTCTTTTAAAGATTCTGAAATTATGTTTCACGTGTAATTTAACAGTGTTTGTTTAAAATAATGATAATGAGGTGTGATCTGTCTAATTTAGAAGTATGTTGTTTAGCTGACGTTTTCGATCTATTTAGATTATTATGCTATCTAAGACAAAAAATTAACAATTTTGTATACGTTTCGAATTCGTGTTTTCAGTAACAGTTTTTAGGTCAGGTTTTATGCTATTTTTCATACATTTGTTTTTATCACAGAAGCTTGAAAATGGTGCAGCGACTGAAAGCGCATCGAAAACAAAAACAAAAAAAAAACTAAAAATTCGACACGTGTATTCCGATTTAAAATCTTTCGACCCAATTAACAAGAAACCACTACTCACTGCGCGACCGAAGAGCGTTCCGTTTGGGGAAACAATGAAATAGATTTACGAGTGGGGCAGTTATTCACAGCTGACAGATTTAGGGCACATATACACAATGAGAAGCACAACCTTTTGTTTCTAATTATAATGAGAGTATTAAATTAGCAGGATTCGGCCCGAATATTCGTCATCTCATGGAAAAAATAAAGACGAATGGCAAATATGTCCAAATATACATTTACCGAACAAATCAAGTGCAGGAGGGTAGGACGATTTTACAAGAAATAAATTTCAAGTAATAAAACCTTTGATACTGACTGACCCTTCGGCCGAGTGGTTAGAGACCCTAACTACGGAGCCAAGTGTCGCAGGTTCGATTCCCGCCCGGGACAAATATTTGTGTGCGTGTACATGTCTATTTGTTTCGTGTATGGTTGAATATTATTTATACATGTGTTTATATCACAAAGAATGTTTAAGTATGTATGTCAGTTGTCTAGTAACCCATACCACAAGCATAATACTTGGGTAATTTACGACTATGGTGTTGTGTTGGGTGTCCCATGTATTATTATTATTATTGTTATTATAGAAATCCTGTAGGCAGATTTTAAACCTAACTAATATATAGGAAATGTATAAGTCTCTTTTTCTTAATCGTAGACTCCGGGCGGAGTGGTCGTGGTCATGGGTCGTCTGATAGCTTTCGATGACTTTCATGGGAAAAATAGTTGGTTTTCCATTGCCTTCTACTCCAGTACTTTTAGAGGTTATTTGTATCTAAAGGCTGCTGTAACCTCATCTACTAGAGTAGATAGGTTAGTAGTTATACCACCATTTACTCAGTCATCAGAGCTTCGTTGGTTACCAGCAGGGAGTGCCACGGAAGCCGATTGTCTTCCGCCGCCATCCGGCGCATGCAGGTGAGGTTGACATTTGGGATGGTATAGATGTTAATTACCTTTTTCCCTTGCTCTCCTTATTTCGCTTCTTAACTTGTGGTAGTAATAATTAATTAATGTAACGAAAGGACGCGACGTGTTTTTTTTTACTGTTAAGGTCGAAAAAACAGCGAGTGACATTACTGAAAAATTTAATATGGGCATGGGATGCCGAAAAAATGGTAAATTTTAAATTAAATTAAAAACAAAATAAATATCGCAAAAATCGCCCGCAAAAGCTAAAAGGTAATACAAAAATCTTATTTAAACATCGCCCGTTTTTTGTTGGAGAAATTTCGTTATATTTGTATTTTTCACGCCGAGAACATTATTATGAATTTCAGCTGTCACATATATGCGCCATTCAAACGTGTTTCTTCCACGCGAAAAAATAATAAAAATAAAAAGGCAATGTTACAAAAAAGACGAAGAAATGGTGTAGAATGGAGTTAATATGATTTCGGTGATGTTTCATTTTTTGCAGTCACTTTCGTAGTTAATAGGATAAATCCTATTAACTACGAAAGTGGTATCGATTCTATTACTACCTTAAAAGGTAGTAATAGAATCGATACCAGTCCGGAACATGTCATCGAGTTCAATTGAACATCTTTTACGAGCGTGGTCGTTTGAGGATGAACACAATTTATTTGACATTAATATTTGCATTTACGTAAATTATGAGTAATGCAATTAGGTGATGAATACAATTTAAACAATCTCAGTAAACACGAACATAGCTACGATCGAGTCGATTGATGGCTCTTTCAATGATGTTCTTGATACGTCTTCTCCCATAGCCAGTAGCAAAACACTTTTGTAGCCAAATTCGTAGCTGTATTAATACTAGAGAACGTAATAGTTTTCAAATTATATGCTATTAAAACTTTATCTCTGTCTCTTTCTTGCAAAACGATATTCAACATTATTTTAAATGGCCTGACGTCACACATAGTTACTCTACATTTTAAACATTAATAACTTTTTGAAGTGAAACTTCTTATGTCACGGGGTGAGCCTAGAACGACACGAAAACGCGTCACGCTAAATAATATAAGTGGGGGAGATATAAGGAACAATCGGCTTTTACACGGGAAGCCGGTTGTTCTCTATATCCCCATTACTAACTTCCGAGTGTGGGGAGTAAGGCCAGAGCGTTACTCAGTTTCGTGTCGCTGGCAGCTGTGTCATATTTTAATAATGTTTTTTTTTTAATTCTTTCCCTGTTAAGATATATTTAGAAAACTCTTTCATGTAAAACAATTTAAAAACAAATAGTTCCACGACTTTGTATGTCCGTCTATCTGTATGGCTAATCTCAGAAACTACTGTTGTGGTTTTGATGCAGGTGTCACTTATAGATAGGTCGACGAAAGTTTTTGTATGAAACTCATATTAAATATTCCATGAGTTTTTATTTTCGAATTATGATGTTCGTCGCTCGAGTCGAAAAAAACGTGCTTCTTAAAAGCTTACTCGGCTGCGCCGCTTTAAGTTTAAGTTATATCGAAGTGATTTACGAAGAAATTGCTTCTCGAAAAAAGATCTAAAAAAAGTTTACTATATTATACGCCTACCTAAAGTACCTAAAGATAAAGGTAAAGATAAATTCGCAATGCCAATTTGAATAGCTAGCAAGTTATATGATAAAATACTCAAGTTTAAGTATTTATAACTTCATTTTTTCACTTCAACAGCCCATTTTTACTCCACTGCAGGGGCTTAGGCCTCCCCCAAGGTGAGGACGGAGCTTGGAGCTTAAATCCACCACGCTGCTCTACTGCGGGTTGGGGATTGTAACGACCGCTATCTATAGATAGCGCCCGGGACCGACCGCTTAACGTGCTCTCCGAGGCACTGAGTCAGTGATAGTTATGTATTTAAGTCAGGAAAACTCATTGGTACACGCCCGGATTCGAACTATGACCCAATGGCCTTATAAATTTGAGACAGGTTCGTTGCGCTTTGAACTTTCACGACACTTCACGACACAACACATATTATAACAAAATATTTATTAAATTATATATGATCGTAGTTTTTTACATTTAATAAATATTATTATTATTTATTATTAACAATATTAAATAGAAAATCTAATTTAGTTTCATGAGTTGTTTGAGCCTAAAAATATGAAATATACGGTATCAAAACCGAGCGTTGGGGCGCGCGATTTATGTAATTTTTAGACAAAATTAAAACTGTTTCGTGTTAGGAAGAACATAAGTATATTATAAATTTAACGAGAACAGGCTAATAGACAACTTTTTTTTTAATTATTTCATATGAAAGAGTTTTCTAAATATATCTTAACAGTGAAATAAAAAAAAACCATAATTATTAACAAAGTTGTGAATGTTCAAAATGTCGGATACCTATATATGGGACGTCAGGTTTTTCTTATTTTATAAAGTTTATTTTTATATTTTCTTGATAAATATAATATATTTGCATACCTAGTGAAATATTTTATTCTATGAAACGCTTTCTTTATTAAAATGGTAAAATAAATATGGGACCTACGTAGGTACATTTAAGCAAACGATTTTTGACATGAATAAACTTAACATTTCTGTCACTTGATAATATTTACTAAAATAGGTTTTTAACAGTAACAGTTTATAAAAGTAGGAACTAAAATTAAAAAAATGTGATTTCTTAATTTTTTAATCAATATTTAAATTGATTAAATTGATTAATTGATTAAATGTTTTTTCAATAATAGTAAGGGACGTGGGCTACGTTTCTTACGATACTGATTCCAATCCATTCTATCAGCCAATTCTACCCTATTGCAGGGGTTTGCAATAGGGTTTAGGCATCCCCGCAGGGTGAGGGGGCTTAGAGCGTAAATCCACCACGCAGCTCCTGTACGGGTTGGTGGATTGTAACGATTGCCATCTATTGACAGCAACCAGGACTGACTGCTTAACGTGCTCTCCGAGGAGTCAGTGATAGTTATGTACGTATGTCAGAAAAACTTATCGGTACCCGCCCGGATTCGAACACGGACTCACGGCCTTATAAATTTGAAACAGGTTCGCTGCGCTCGGGCTGTCGCGACTTTGTCATCACGACGACGGTATTGATAAAAAAATTGCAACTGAACAAAAAACAATACCTACAACTAAATTACTTATTCCTACCTTTTAAAGTGATTTCCATTTGAAATATTCTTGGCACTTATTTAAATATTTTTGTGACATTCCGTAGAACGATTAAACTTCAAGACACACAATTTAATTTCATTTCATTCATAAAAAATAAATCGGCGTCCAAAAACCAATTAGATGAATTGGAAATAGGGAATGAAAAATATAAAATTCTTTTCTTTCGACGATTCGTTGAAAGAAAGATTTTAGAGTGAAAAATTTGCTTAATTTCCTTTCTAGTTATGACGAAACCAACTAAATACCAAGGCTATATAATGTACTCATATGTGTAAAACCTTTTGAAAGGACAATCGCTCTTTGTTCACATATTGTGGGGTAAACCGTCTCATAGTATAATCTTGTCTTTATTCCACAGCTTTGGGATGCTAAAATTTTGGCTATGGGTGAATTATTCTAAGCGCTGAATGTATAACAATCGGAACAAATGTTTGTACATTTGCAAAATAATGTAAAATGTAAAGAGATAATAAATCTAATTATAATTATTTATTATATTATTTATAATAATAATATATAATGTTATTATTATTTATTTATATTATATTTAGTATAGCTTTAGTATTAAGTAAAGATAATTGAACTTTATGGAAATATTACATTACGACAGCGGCTTCATGTACGTGGTCATTTATCTATGTTTTAGCGCATCCGTTTCCGCAGCGGTACTTTTTAGGGATCCGAGATGAAAAAAGGACCCCATATAAGATGACTCTGGTGTTTATCTGTATGTACATCCGGTCATAAACTATTTTCTCTGGATCCACTGGACGAAAGAAATTGTAATTTCATACATACCTGGTATTCGGCTGAACATAATGCAATCTTCTATGGCGTGTAGAGTTTACTAAAATAAACATAAAGTTAAAATAAAAATATGATTAAAAAATTAAACTTTCAACATGTTTTTCTCCGTGACCATTAGTTTGGGTCGTCTACTCACATGAAACTTTTTGTTTAGTTCGATAAGCTCTACACGCTTTATAAGTTTGAAGTACGTTCTACCGAACAGGTACTATATTATGTAGGGACGTGGTGTTCGGCTGAACGTAGTTCAACTTTAAACATGTTTTTCTCGGTAACCGTTAGTATGCGCCATCTGCCCACGTGTAACTTTTTTAGTTCGGTAAGCTCTACATGCTCTATTAGTTTGGATTACGTTCAGCCAAACCTCCGGTATATACAGAGTTAAGTAATCCGATCACGGAAGTATTGCACTAATATACGAATTTTTATTGGGGGTTAAACAAAGTGGGAAAATAAATAAAACATTTCTCAAGTGCATGTAATGAGAAATACAAATGTTATTTTATTTTTAATTTTAAAAAGCATGAAGGATTTAGACAATGAGGACAGTTTCTTACAAATTATACAATAGATACGTTTCTATTGAACAAAGGTGATCCTGCTTCAAAGGACACAAAGAATCACAAAACGAAATACAACATAAAAATCTACACATTTCTATGAACTATAGAAGACTAAAATAAAAGTAAAAACGTAACGTTACATGTAACAAGAAATATAACTTATTATAAAAAGTTAAACTAACTAATTATAATTAAATCTAAATTTTTTCATAGTATTTACGCAAAGCGACACACACAACAAGCCAGGGCTGGTTGCATATGTTTGTGTGTTTTACACGCACAAGCAAAAATAATTGAAGGGGTAAGTGGACAAAGGTGTTAACTAACAAAAAGTTAAAAATGAGTTATGAATGTTTTTATGTTGCTCCTACCACATTTGCAAGCCTGAAATGTATGCATGTTTTTCATTTAATACATTTGCTATAGGTCTTTATTTTTGACACGAATCAAAATTTGCTCAGTCGATTTATGATCATTTAAAATTTAATTCCATATAAAAAGTCGATTTATTTTGTTATCTCAGATAACACCTTTGTCCACTCACCTCTTCAATTATTTAAAACAAATAAATTTACTTCATTTTTCATTCATTCAAGAAAATATCTTGGATGAAGTAAATTTATTTGGTTTAAACATTTATTTTAATTGAATTAAAATTTTCTCTCATAAAGAGATTTATTTTTTCCTAAAGGAACTTTATTTGAGATATTTTCTTTTAAATAAGTATTTAAATGAAGTGAATAAGTATATTGAGTATTGAATGAAGTACCTCATGGAAAAAGAAAACTCTTTTGGTTTAGACAATTATTTTAAAGAAAATATCTTGAATGAAGTCTTACCACTTATACTCTAGCTAGCTGCTGCAAGATGGAATTTTAGTTCGAGTTCTGAATAGCCCGTGAAATCTCCGCGCGCCGGTCTTCAACCCCGCAAAATTGCGTGATATCTCTTCGATACTGTGAGGTGACATTTATGACTCTATTAAAACCAAACGCTGCTGTCAAATTAATTTACTGTATGCAAAGAACCGTTACATTATAATCTAATAATAATAGTAACATCGCGCGTTGTCAACTGTCACAAGGCTGTCCCTGATTGGTCAGTCTTGGGGTAGATCGTTTTAATAATAATAATATAATAATAATAATATCTGGGACATCCCACACAAAGCCATCTGGTCTCAAAGTAAGCAAGTATTATGCTTGTGTTATGGGGTACCAGATGACTTATATACATACTTAAATATTCTTTTTTTTTTAAATAATATATACACATATACTTTTAAACCCAGACACGGAACAAATAGACATGTTCATGCACACAAATATTTGTCCCGGGCGGGAATCGAACCCGCGACCCTCGGCTCCGCAGTTAGGGTCTCTAACCACTCGGCCAACCGGTCAGTCGTTTTGTGTCCATAGAGTCAGGAATCAAACACAAGTGTCAATTAAATATAATCAATTAACTTCAAAAATTGTGACATCGCAGCGAGGCTCCAGTGCTCGTTGGTGGATTTTAACGACTGTCATCTGTTGGTCCCACCCACGTATTTATTGGCATGCTTGCATAGATGACATAATGTATTCATTACTTAGTAGGTAATCAATAATAATAATAATAATACATGGGACTTCCCACACAGCGTCATCTAGTCCCAAATTAAGCAAGTATTATGCTTGTGTTATGGGTTACTAGACAACTGATATACATACTTAAATATTCTTTATAATATATACAGATATGAATATTTTTGCGAAGACACCACACACATATAACAACCAAGACCCGGTACCAGTATCAATATTCATCGTATTAATACTGACCCGACCTGGGGTTCGAACCCGGGACCTCCAGCTTCGTAGGCAGGGTCGCTACCCACTAGGCTAAGCGGTCGTCAATATTTCTCAATATATCTCAACAATATCAATCAATAATTCTGATATCATGATAAGAAAAAATTGTAATAAAATAACACGTTTTCGAAACAGTTTCTACATCTTCGATAAGAAAATGTGCCGTGACAGCACGCTATTTGGGCCTGGACTAATATCGAAGTAGCCAGATGGTCCGTTTTCATTGGGCGTGTTGCGGATAAATCGAAGTTCGTATATCCATTAATCATATTTATTGATGATATCTCCATAGGTCTTGGAATCCTGCATTTTCACGTTTCCTGAAGAAAAAAATGACTTTCTATTAGTATTTACTGCGTCATAAAATAATAGCTGCTCGCGGCTTCGTCGAAGTAATAATAATAATAAGGTATACATCACAACAACGTCCAGGCCCCAAACTAAGCATTAGCTTGTGTTTTGAGTACCAAGCGAAGACACCACATACATATAACAACCCAAGACCCGGTACCAGTATTAATATTCATCATATAAATACTGACCCGACCTGGGATTCGAACCCGGGACCTCCAGCTTCGTAGGCAGGGTCGCTACCCACTAGACCAAGCGGTCGAGAAGTTGAATTCGGGTTTATTGGAAATATATTGTACACGTATTCATTTATTTCACTTTTTCAGACAGACAGATTTAGAAACGTTGTTATTTACATAAACAAGTTACTGCTTTTCATTAGTACACAATAAAAAAGTTAAATAAATTAAATACTCTATAATTTTTTTTATAATAGATTAAAAATATACAATATCTAGTAGAAGACTAATACACTAGGCACCTCTTTCTAAAAAAAATATTTGTAATTTTGTTAAAAAGAGCGTCCCTCAGTTTCTTGTGTATTTTTCTGAGAGGAACCAGTACTTTTTGAATGCGCCTTTGTGGTGACGTTTTTCCACAAAGTGCAGTGCCGGTCGCTCATAGTAACACGAATCCTTTCGACTTACGTTTTACAATGACATAATCCATAAACATTAACAATACAACAAAATCAAATTGAATAATTTATAGTTAATATGAACCTTATTATGTTTGTTATAAGGTACGTTTCACTTCATGGCTTCAATGCAAGCCGCGTCGCCGAACAAATCTTTCGCGATAAGTAACCCACCAAAATTGGAATAGCGACCGCGTACAGCGCAATTTTATTGAAAGCAACGCACTCCGTGATTTGAGCATAATATATTCGGCTCGCAAAGCTACATTCGATAATGACATAAGTATCTACGGCGTCGCATTACTTAGCTAGGAACTCGACATTTAGCGAGTTTTATTAGCTGATTCTGCGGCTATCTTTAAAAATATTTGTTCGTTATGAAACGGCTCCGTGCTATTGGCTATAATAATTTAGTCTAGCTGTACGTGATTGGTTGTAATTAAGTCTAATACTTAATGTAGTGTTTAATCTATGGTCTATTGATTGAACCAGTTATCATGTATTTAAAAACGAACCCGTGCAACGAACTAGGTAAGTATAAAATTATATTGGCGTCTGGCTGACTAATGTAACACTGATGTGCAAATAATTGAAAATTTGAGAACCTAATTAATGAGTGCTGGTTAATTTAGAGATTAAATGTGTGAATTTTAGATTATTGAACGTATATATCTTGAGTGGCTTAGCTTTCCGTGATATCAGTAAATAATTTATCTTGTTTTTCCAAATAAACAAATTTCTTCTGCGTAAGTACAACCTTTGTTAATAAGTTAGATAAGTAGGTACGTAAAAACGAAATATGGCTCATAAATCAATAGAATGTTGTTCAGTCGATTTCTTGTTAGATCCTGCAATCATCATCATCATCATCATTGTGCTTTTTAGATAAACAAGAATTATTCTTCCGTAGTAATAACGAAAAACAACATTCAGACGTGATTCAGACAATCGTGATAATTATGTAGAAACTTTATTGGTTTTAAAAAGTTATGATAAGTAGATACTATTTTAAAGACCTATTATGACCTATGTTCGGAAACTCGTAACGCAATTTTTACGGGCTTATCAAATCATATTCAAAATGATCTAATAGACAGCGTCGTGGCGGCAATAAAACATGAGATAATAAAACGTGAAATTTCTAAAACCGTTTTCGTTTCAATAATGAACGACGAAACAAATTAGTCACCGTGAAGGCTTTAATATCTAATGAAAAACATCTTTTATGATAATATATTATCACATTTTGTTCAAAAAGATAGAAGAATAGCTATAGAATATAAGTAAGCGATACAGAGTAGGTTTAAAAATGTCTCTGCTAAGTATGTCAAAAAATATATACCTACGCTTCTTCAACAAAATCACTACGAAATCCGTTAAGCACATTCCAATAGTCGCCCATGCTGCTATATTTACTATACATTACATTGTACTACTATAATCTAAAAAGGGTTTTTTCAAAGCTGCTCTTCAATCAATAGTTTCTAACGAGTATACACGCTACGTCTTTTCTGGACGAAGATTAGTTATAGGAGGGGATGAATAATTTCCAACACGGTAAGAAATTATATTTTAAACGTTAATTTAACTATTTTCAAATACAATATAACTTCCCACTACGATGATGGCGTAGATTAACGCGGCCGGCTTCCCTCGGTACAGAGGTCACCGCACGTCACTGACAAAGTGATAAATTCATTCTTGTGACGTATTTCAAAATAATGTTAGATAACTAGGAAATAAAGATATTAGATTTATTTGATTATTTTGATATTAATTTCTCTAATTTTTATTTTGTTTTTCACTACCTACTTTTTTTTTTTTAAATTTGCCTTAAAAGCTAAAATATATGTTTAAAACAAAATGTCACAGGAGAATTACTAAGCATGTCTCTTCATACCTAAATATTGTATTTAAACAAATAAAAATAAAAAACGCATTTTGAAACAGTAATAATACATAAAAAATAATTATCTTTATTTTAAATTTAAATAATTTTATGAAACTAAATTGTTTTACTTTTGTATGTCGTCAGTTCTGTCGTTTTTCACGTTCATTCACATGGAAGCAGTGCCGTCTTTACAAGGTATGAGGCCCTAGGCCCAAGTATCGACGGGGCCCGCCCCCAATAAATGTAGAATAAATTAAACCTTTCGAATATCAAAACCTTAAGTCTTATAGCGTAACACTATAGTTGTAAGTCGTTTTTATAGAAGCTTAGATCATAATCACTTAATTATGCACATAAGCAAATATTTCAAATGACACCAGACACAAATTTTATTTAAAAATAACCCTAAATTATTTGTGAAATGATTTTACATAGAGTAAGATATTTGCTATAGTGTAAATAAAAAAATTCTGCGTAATAAATCTGTAGATTTTATTTGTGTAAAAAATATCTGTTTAGAATTATTTCAAGTTCGGTTTAAAATTACCTTCGTGTAAAGTTTGTCCAGTGTCTTTCAATACTTTCAAATTTACCGCGTGCTTTGCTCTGGTAGCGCGCGCATGCGCGACTGGACTGCTATATGCGACGCGGCGCGGACGCAAATAATATTTAAACTGAATTTATTCAGTTTAAATATTATTTGGTAGAAACTAAAAAAGAGATACAGTTAGATTTCTCACATTTGTACACCCAAATTAAAAAAGAATGTTTAAAATCTACTTTTCCTAATATAGAAATAAGTTTACGAATTTTTTTAAGCATGATGGTCACGAATTGTAGCGGCGAGAGATCATTTTCAGCCTTAAAATTTATAAAAAATGATCATCGAAATGCCATGTTAAATCCTCGATTGAATTATCTTTCGATTATGTTTATAGAATCGGACATTTTAAATAATATAAGTTTTGAAGACATAATTTCTGATTTCGCTCACAAAAAACCAAGAAAAAAATTGTAATGTTACATTTCCATATTACATAATAAATATTATATTATAAATTAAATGACTAACGTAATTAATTACTTTATTTTTATTACTATGGGGGTTTTAAAGCTTACGATTTGTTATTCAACGTTCTTTCTAAAGGATGATTGTAAATGATTTTTTGCGATTGGGGGGCCCCCAACATGCCTGGGGCCCTAGGCCCGGGCCTATTAGGACTTTGCGTAAAGACGGCACTGCATGGAAGTAGGATGAAATTAGGACGTTGATTTTAATTTTTAGTCTCAAATAATTCTTAGATTTTTATAGAAAGTGTTACTAGTTTCAGTTAATTACCTTTCGACGACGTTGGTGCTCGTTTAAGTGATACCTAATTTATTTAGTTTTGATGTTAACCTAATAATTTTTTTGTCGGGTTTAGTGTCTAAATTGAAAGATAGAAACATAATATATTTTTACAGAATTATCTTTTGTCTCTTTCTTTCAAACCTTAGTGCCACAATTTTATTAGAAACATTGGCCACAATGAGGAAAAAACATTTTTTAATTAAACTAGGTTCAAATAAAGTTTTTGGATTTGACGGTACCTACTATATAAAATAGACTAATATGTAATTAATTACGGGGACCGTGACATTATTCAGAACATGTCGAGTTTTATGTTGGAACTGGAACGAAGATCAGGTCTGGGATCAGAATCAAATTGAGGTTCAGACTCATGTCTGACGTAAACCAATGAGGTCGTAATTCAACGTGTCAGCTATGGCTCATTACGCTACAAATTATAGAAGTATAGGACAGTGAGAATAAAAGTGATTAAATTAACTTTGTTTTAAACAAAATCACATTTAATAAACACTAGATAAAAGGTAAAATATCTCTCACTATCATCATCACCATCATCAGCCCATTTTTACCCCACTACAAGGGCTTAAGCCTCCCCCAGGGTGAGGAGGGGGGGCTTGGAGCTTAAGTTCACCACGCTGCTCCACTGCGGGTTGGGAACTGTAACGACCGCCATCTATTGACAGCGTCCGGGACCGACTGCTTAACGTGCCCTCCGAAGCACGGTGTCAGTGATATTGTGTACTTAAGTCAGAAAAAATCATTGGAACCATGGCCCTATGGGGCCTTATAAATTTGAGACAGGTTCGTTGCGCTCTGGGCTATCACGCGACACTCTCACTATAGAATCGCTTTATACTTAAACAATTTCACATTTAATTTGGATTTGATTTTAGTCATTAATTTTTTTAATGAGTTGTTTGTTTACTTATTGCATTATTAAATGAACGAAAAATTATTAATTATCATTTTGCGCGGAACAAAAAAAAAACACTTTAAAAAGTGGATTTAGTTTTGTCTGTGATTTTATATACTCAAACAATATTTAACTGTACATTTTCTAATTTTAGTGAATACTAGCGACCGCCCACGGCTTAAATTTTTAAATCATTTCCGCTTATAGAAAAAGAAATGCTACAGGGCCATCTAGTGGCAAGTAATAATGAAGTGTATATCGCGAAAATAATTTTTTGTGCTTGAATACTTATTTACACCAATTTTTGGATAATAAATGGTTATTGTGGGTTATCCCTAAGAGATAGTCATATACCATTCCGGACTTTTTTGTAGAACTTTTTAAGGTGTACAATACTGTAGTACATTATTTTGATCTATCTCGTAGGTTTCAGCCAGCGTTTGAAATGTAAGCACAAAAAATGTGTTTATTTACGACATCACATTAGAAACCTCTAAAATTATCAGTGTTTCTCTACTATATTATGCATGTTATATACATATAAAGCTTCCTCTTGGAACACTCTATATATTAAAAAACCCGCATCCGAATCTGTTGTGTAGTTATAAAGATCTAAGCATACATAAGGACAGACAGACGGGAAGCGACTTTGTTTTATACTGTGTAGTGATATGTGTATACTCAAATTATATTTTTACTGTACACCCACTTTATTTTTTTAGTGAATAGAGTACCTACCAGCTGAGTAGAAAATACGGGAGATAAAAACGAGGCGCCCATTTAGATTTCGCTTAAGATTCAACTGGAATCTACTAGTTGTTTTTTTTTACTGTGAAGGTCCTTGATATATATACTTGAGGGAAATGCTTCAAATATAATGCTAATTTCTACTTACCGTTGAATTAATTAAAGAAAGACCCATACTATTACTCTCTAAAAATATACTACTTGAAGATGTGCACCATAAAAGTGTGGTTTTTTAGTGACTAAACTAATTATGAATCTTGGAACTTGGAAAATATTTTTTATATTAACTGCTGCTTTCGTTTTTGTCCTTATAATAACAGCTTACGTGCACGTCCTCGACATTTTGCCTTGACTGATTTCATGCCAGAAGTTTCAGTGAAAAACAATTTAATCAGATTTGAGTTTCAAGGGAAGCAAGAAAGAGCGAATATGGAAATGTTAGAAGCGACGCAATTAACTAAGATAAAATTAGTTACGAAAAATAAAAACGATGCCGTCGCTTGTGACGCGTGACGGCGGTCTTTACAATCCGCCAACCCACTTTGGAGCAGCGTGGTGGATTTAAGTTCCAAACCTCCTCATCTTGAGGGGAGGCCTAAGCCCCTGCAGTGGGGTATAAAAAGGGCTAATGGAAAAAAAATATTGCTGAGAGACTCGTTGCCATAACTAGCAAGCTTGCGTGAGTTAGCTGTTCCACGGTTAACGAAAGTGGTTATTTCGTGCTGCTGCTGCTGCGTGTTGCGTCACTTATTATCTAATGGAGATGCACAAGGATAGAAGAAACCCATGTAGGACCACTCCCTTGTCCGTCAGTGTGCCAATCAAGACCCTTTTTCTCGTAAACGGATAGAGCTTTCAAGTTGAAATTAATATCAAGTACTTACGTCTACGGTCCCTTGAAACTGTAATAAATGAAACTTCCAAGTCACCCAGTGAAAAAATAGGCCAAACAATGCAGCATATTTCGACACTTGCAAGTAAGTAATATCAAAATCTATAGGAAACTCAGATAGCCGCAGCATTTTTATTAATTAGTTTTTTTTTACATAAAACTCTTCACAGCTGACAGCAGTTCTATTTTTAAAGTTCATTCCGGCCCTTAGGTGGAAAGTAATTTATATGAGTTTTTCCCACTCTAGGGAAGGAAGCAGCATTTTCTACCCAATAATCAGATCAAAACAACACTACTTTCCGAGTATGAGAAATGAAAAATATTTTTAATATTTCTAAATTGAAATATGCGTTTACGTGGCGAGTTGCGATGAATACATCAATAAACCTTTATAACCGTATGGGACTCTCCCTGTCCGTGGGCGGACAGGGAGTCCTGTAAGGGCGTGAGTCCGACTCGCACTTAGCCAGTTTTTTTAGCATCTCTTGCGTGTGTATAGTTCGCCTCAAACTTTATGGCGGATCGGAATACAACGCTATAAGCGTACTTGCGCAGGTACATTCATATACCCCTCGCTCCACTGCGTCCCGCTGTGGTCCCGCTACACCTAAAACTGGTTACTGCGACGCGACTCGTGCCTATATTCGGATCTGCCAAAAAGTTTGATTGGAACTGAACTATTAAAATAAATAATCATTGTGTGCAATCTAATCGTGGCTAACTTCCGACTGGATTTGCGTTAAGCCTGTTAAACTTTCGTGCCTAGTACGGTCTAACGGTGTCGAGTTTCAAGTAGGTAAACATTTAGAAAGTTTAATCGATAACGAACCATCTACTTTTGTTAGTACAGCGACCTATTTATACATACACCGGCATATATTCTGCGGAAAGGAAAAATCTTCAAAGATTAAACAAAACGAATTCTTAAAATCAGTCATAAGGTAGGTATAAATCTTTTTCAGACGCTCTAAGGGTATTATAACATTTGTAGCATGAATCTGAGTTGAAGATCCATTCACTATTGTTCAACATTGGGATGATGCCCATCCTGGGCTAGGAAAAGTACATGAGATAAGAACCTAGGATAAGATAAGATAAGATAAGATAAGATAAGATAAGATAAGATAAGATAAGATAAGATAAGATAAGATAAGATAAGATAAGATGAGATGAGATAAGATAAGATAAGATAAGATGAGATGAGATGAGATGAGATGAGATGAGATAAGATAAGATAAGATAAGATAAGATAAGATAAGATAAGATAAGATAAGATAAGATAAGATGAGATGAGATGAGATGAGATAAGATAAGATAAGATAAGAAGATAGATGTTGATACTCTTAGTAAAGCAGCATCTTTTAACTACTTCATTATTTTTATAAAAGTACACACGACTCAAACAAAAATTAAGACTTTAGGAGTGCATACTCAACAACTGTTGACTTAAATAAAAAAAATTGTTTAAAACCTTGATATCATTGTTTGAGACCTATCGTTTGGTACCTTTCGCGTTAATCATCATCATCATCATCATCATCATCAGCCCATTTTTACCCCACTGCAGGGGCTTAGGCCTCCCCCAGGGTGAGGAGGGGGGCTTGGAGCTTAAGTCCACCACGCTGCTCCACTGCGGGTTGGGAACTGGTTCGCGTTAATATACGATGAATATTTTTTCCCTACTTTAGTTACATGTATGGCGACCTATCCATAAATTTTTTTTTTAAATTCACTACGTCGTTGTGTAGCGGTTCACAAATTACGCATACCTTCCAAATTTCGTTTATATATTGCCAATAGTTTCCGAGGAAAACCACAGATAGACAGACAGACAGACGGACGGACATGGCGAAACTATAAAGGTTCCTTTTTTGCCATTTGGCTACGGAACCCTAAAAATATATGTCTTTATCATAAGGCTTCATTTACCTATGCGAATCAAACCACATGCCCAAAATTCTAAGTAGGTACCTACCACAGACCAGTCAACCTATAGACCACGCTTTAATAAACGTCAGTATGAAAACGAAATCGCCAAAAAGTGGCGGGGTGTGGGGAGAAGTCGGCTAGTTTTCATTGGCTCGTTCAAAATTGACAATTTAATGGCTTCCTACCTGCTTACAACTGACGGCTCACTAGTGACATAGTTATGGTAGTGTCACTACATAGCCTTGGCGAATGTTACTCCCTGTCAAAGCGTGGTCTATAAGGTTGACTTGTCTGTGGTACCTACCCATATTTTTTTTCCTAGCCCATGTTTGTATGGGAGATGGGCGTCCTTATTTAGGTACCTATTTGTAATTTATGGAACAGCCCAATGAATGTATGAAGTGTGAAAATGCGTAACCACGTCGAAAAGTTAAGTCAGTTAATAATACTAAACGGGTTGTCCTTTAAAAAGAGAGAAATAATTAAATAACTTCAATTTACCTTATAATCAGTATTGGAATATCATTGACTATAGGTAATATAAGTAAATACACTCATGTAGTTATTTCTCTATTTTAGAATAATAACCCATTCAATATTATTTACATTTTCGTTTACCTATTTTTAAAGATTAGCAGGCCTGTGCACCAGTGCCGGTCGCTCATAGTAACACGATTCCTTTCCTTTTGCAAAGGCATCATCATTGTATAGTTAATATGAATCTTATGGCATTAGCGATAAGGTATATTTTACTTAATGGCCGCTCAATGCAAGCCGTGTCGCCGAGCCTCATGTGCGCCGACAAATCTTTTGCGAATAACCCACCAAAATTGAAATAACGCCCGCGTACAGCGCCATTTTATTGATGGCAGCGCACTTCGTGATTTGAGCTTAATATATTCGGCTCGCAAACTATATTCGATAATGGCGTAAGTCCGTCGCACCGTATTGCTTGGACAGCCCTATAACTTATGACCTTAGAACTCGACATTTTTGCGAGTTTTATTAGCAGATGATTCTACAGCTATTAAAAATATTTGTTCATCACGGAACGGCTTCGTGCTATTGGCTACAATAGTTTAATCTCGGTGTACGTGATTGGTTGTAATTAAGTCTATTACTTATATAGTGCCAATGCATAAAATATGTTTTACTGATTGAACGTGTGGATTGAACCAGTTAAATCATGTATTTATGATGTATTTAAGAACGAACTAAACAATTATGTTGGCGTTTAGTTTTAGTTTAGCTGACTAATGCCAACTAATGTTAATGTTACACTGATGTGTAATTACATAGTTGAAGATTTGAAAACCTAATTGTGGTTAATTTAGTGATTAAGTGTGTGAGTTTTAGATTATTTAACGTATATATATCTTGAGTGACTTGGCTTTCCGTGATATCCGTAAATACCTAATTATCTTGTTATTGCAAATAAACAAATTTTTCTTCGTAAGTACAACTTTATTATTATGTTAGATAGATACGTAGGTACGTAAACAACGAAATATGACTCGTATGTCAATAGAATGTTGTTCAATCGATTTCTTGTTAAATCCTGCTACCAATGACCTGCAACCGAAATTTCAAAATTATTTTTTAGTCAATAAAAAAAAAAAATTTAGAAGTAAAATTAAATACGATTTGCTTACGGGAAGCTGCAAGTTAAATAAACTGTATTGTTTTTCCATGTTTAATATTTTCTAATTCATGCAATGTTTAGAGTAAAACTGGATTTACGGATTTGAATAATCTTGCCAATTCCACAAAAAAACATATTCATATTGAAAAAAACATATTCGCAGTAGCTAGTGTTGAGTTGCATGAATTTGGGACGATAAGAATTGAAACGTCGCAATATTATTAATTCATTTTCTGTACACAACCAAAAAGTAAAACGAAATAGCGAAATTTTGAAAATAATACAGTTGTGCTTTTTAGGTAAACAAGAATTATCCTTCCAGACAATCCAGACAAACTTTATTGTTTTCATAGAGTTATGATAGATATAATTTTAGAGACCTATTTTGACATATGTTCGGAAAGTCGTAACTTTTTCGGGCTTATCAAATCATTTTTTAAATATATTCAAAATCATATTGTTCAAAATTATCTAATAGAGAGAGTCGTGGTGGTAATAAAACATGAGAAAACGTGAATTTTCTAAAACCGATTTCATTTCAATAATGAACGACGAAAAAATATTAATCACCGCGAAGGCTTTAATATTTATTGAAAAAAACACTTGCGATTAAAACTGAACGATAATAAAAACTTTTATGACAATATATTATCACATTTTATTCAAAAAGATAGAAGAATAGCTTGAGAATATAGGTAGGCGGATAGAGAGTAGGTTTAAAAAGGTCTCTGCTAGGTCTGTCAAACAAAATATTACTTCAACTATAATACTGCGAAATCCACATTCCAATAGTCGCCAGTGCTGCTATATTTACTCTACATTACATTGTATAGTGAAAAAAAGCTTTTTTTTCAAAGCCGCTACTCAATAGTTTCTAATAACGCGCTACCTACGTCTTTTCTGGACCGACGACAACGATGGCGTCTATGAAAATGAGTTATAGGAAGGAAGGAATAATTTTCATCACGATAAGAAATTATATTTTAAACGTTAATTTAACTATAATAATAATAATAATAACACACACATTCACAACAACGCCTAGGTCCCAAACTAAGCATTAGCTTGTATTTTGGGTACCAAGCGAAGACAACACATACATATAACAACCAAGACCCGGTACCAGTATTAATATTCATCATATAAATACTGACCCGACCTGGGATTCGAACCCGGGACCTCCAGCTTCGCAGGCAGGGTCGCTGCCCACTAGGCTAAGCGGTCGTCTATTTTCAAACACAATAAAACTTCCCAATATAAATGACGGGTGTATAATGGACTAGATTAACGCGGCCGACTTCCCTTCCCTGGTACAGAGGTCACCGCACGTTACTGCTGTTCACAACAGTAGGGTGCTTATAACCAAATGATGATGCTAATGAACAAGCCGTTTTGCGTAAACATGTATCTACTGCAGCACCTGTGGATCCATATAACCGTACCATATAATAAAACATGTCTAAGAATTAGTTCTGAGGCAACATCTTTGTAATGCAAAAAACAGGATAAGTTAAATAGTTGGCCCAGTAATTAAAATCGGTCCAGTTGTTTTAGAAAAATACTTTAAATCCAGCGCTCTCTGGTGCTGGCGAAAACTGTAAAACATCCAAAGAACTTGCTCCAATGTGACTGACACATATATACCTATACGAAAAACTGCATCGAAATCGATCAAATTGTTTTGAAAAAAAAAAGGGTAACAGACCTACAAACACACATATCTTCGTGGTAAAAATAATTAATTTAGAGAAAAATTAAAAACACTGAACTATTGCTGATCGATTGACGGAGTGGTTAGAGACTCTAATTGCGGAGCCAGGTGTCGCGGGTTCGATTCCCGCCCGGGACAAATAGTGGTTTGCATGAACATGTCTATTTGTTCCGTGTCTGGATGTGAAATATCTATATATGTATATATTATAAAGAATATTTAAGTATGTACATCAGTAATCTAGTACCTACCCATAATACAAGCTTTGCTTAGTTTGGGACTAGATGGTGCTGTGCGGGATGTCAAGGTATTATTATTACACTTGAAAACTTGACTAGGTACAGTTAACAATATTTCAACAAAAAAGTAGACTGCGAAAATATTTTTTTTATCTTCAGAGAGGCGTATTTTGTTTGGTCCCGTTCATAAATACAAGAGATACAGTGCTTCAAAGTAGGGTCTGCGTACGCAGCTGGTTCGTAGTGATTTATAGCTTTGCCACAGTATCGATTCTAGGTTTTGTATGTGTTTTGTAAATACTTGCGTAGAGATGGAGATCTGTGATATTTTTTTTTACTTCATCTTATTTTCGGAATATTGTCACAGAGAAGGATATTACGGTTCAATAAATAGGGTCATCATACTGCTATTTAAATAGCAGTACACTTAGAATAAAAAAAATCAAAAAAATTAAAGCCGACTTCATAACTTTGCCTATATGTACAAATTTAAACTTTTCAGTTTAAATTTGTACATATCGTGCAAAACGTGTCGTGATAGCCCAGAGCGCAACGAACCTGTCTCAAATTTATAAGGCCCCATAGGGCCATGGTTCGAATCCGGGCGTGTACCAATGAGTTTTTCTGACTTAAGTACACAATATCACTGACACCGTGCTTCGGAGGGCACGTTAAGCAGTCGGTCCCGGACGCTGTCAATAGATGGCGGTCGTTACAGTTCCCAACCCGCAGTGGAGCAGCGTGGTGGACTTCAGCTCCAAGCCCCCCTTTTCACCCTGGGGGAGGCCTAAGCCCCTGCAGTGGGGTAAAAATGGGCTGATGACGAAACTGAAAAGTTGAAAACAATATTTTTATTACTTTAAAGAAAAGAGCATGGGTATTATATACAAAATTATTGATACATACTTAAATATTTTAAGATAATTAATTAGTTATTTTTCGAGTCGATGCCAACCAAGGCAAGTTTATAAACCCACAGTAGGTACTTAGAGTTCTTTTTTTAATACTGACCGGCTCCCATTAAACTAAATTCTTATTTAGCCATCGCATTATGCCTTTATTTTAGGACGAGCACTAAAATGTTTACAAAACAAATAAACCTTTCAGTTGTAAGAAATATAATAATAATATACCATACTGTCCCACACAGATTTAGTTCCAAATAATCAAAGCTTGTATTCTGGGTACTACAAAAGTGACATATACTTATATATTCCATAGTATATATACATATATCTATATATGTACATATACTAGGTGTAAAGTATCTTACTTTACACCTAGATACGGAACAAATAAATACGTTCCTGCACACAAATATTTGTCCCGGGAGGGAAGCGAACCCGCGACCTTTGGTTTTGCAGTTACGGTCTCTAACTACTCGACGGAATATACAAAAATAATAACGCGAGTGAAATCACAAGAAAAAGCTAGTTATAAATGAGTGTATTGGGCAATAATTTATTACCAGCCTGCCTATAGAAGTAAGAAATTCCACCGCATTTCTTTGCTATTTAGGTTACACTTTCTTGATAAGAACGCAGTGGGAATTCCTAATTTCCAAGACGTACAATTTTTTTAATCACTATATATTTTGTCATGAATTCCAGTGATTCTGTTTAATATAGCGTTTCGCCGGCGGCTCCGCTCGCGTGGACTACATTGTTGTACCGGGACCCCTTTTTCGGGGATACAAAGTAGCCTATGTCACTTTTTAACTTCAGCAAAGAATCATAGTCCTGGTACAACTATGAAGTTTACGCGACCGGAAAAATAATTTGAAAATACTATATAGCTCATTTTACTTGCTGATAATGTAGCTTTCTATAGTAGAAAGAATTTTTAAAATCAGTTAAGTTAGTTTTTGAGTTTATTCGTAACAAACAAAAAAAAATATTTTTGTTTATATCATAATTAAACTTAAATTACTTTTAAAGAGGGTACAAGTGCGATTCATGTCATTTCGCCCTCTCTCATATTTATCACTTTCTTTTCCGCTGTTAGCTTCTCATTTCAAAACAGATTTGAGAATCCCGCAAAAACTCATATTAAGAAAATGCCTTCAATTTGAAATCACAAACACTTCAATTTTATTCATTTCTAGATTATATCTAGATATAATCTAAATAATCTAGCCTTCTTTTATAAAGAAGGCTAGATTATTCTCCGAAAAGTCTTCTATCTGCCTATGAAAATCTCATTAAAATTGGTTCATACGTTTCGGAGGAAAATCAGGCGAAAAATTAATCAAACGCATGTTTTAGTAGTAAATTGCAAACAAGCATATGACCTTTATATGAGATATTAATAATTCAGATATATATACTTCTATTTTTTGAAGTTTACCTAGAAATTAATTCTAAATGTTACCGAAATAAAAAATACTTAACATATAATAATAACAATAATAATAATGCATGGACATCCCAAACATCTACGGAAAAACCATAATCGCAACTTAAGCAAGTATTATGCTTGTGCTATGGGTTACTAGACAACTGATATAGATACTTAAATATTGTTTATAATGAATACATATAAAATAATTTACACGCATACACGAAACAAATAGACATGTTCATACATACAAATAATTGTCCCTGGTGGGAATCGAACCCACGACCCTCCCTTCTGCAGTTAATGTCTCTACCCACTCGGCCAATCGGTCAGTAATAATAATGTTCTCTACGTGTCAGTGAAAGGCCTGGTAAAATTTATTCTGCTGTTTCGATGATTGGCCGACTAAAACAGACAGACAAAAATTTTAAAAATGCGTGTTTTGAAACAAACTGTTTTTAAAAAACAGGCAGACAAAAATTTTAAAAATACGAGATTTTTAGACTTTTTTTGCATTTGGATTTTTTTTTATAACGGCCTAACGGCCAAATAAATTTAAGCATAAAAAAAAATCCAAATCACACACAAACGCTACATTTTATTTATTTGTCTAAACTAACTTTTGTCGGCGGCTCCATCAACGTGGACATAAATAACGTTTTATATATCTATATTTTTACCGTAGATAGCGCACTGAAGAAATAATTAAGTTACTTTTTGAGTTCTATTCCTACTAATTATTTTGTGCAAGTTTTTCTTTGAATTCATGACGTCTGGGTGGACTCTCTTTATACAATGTTAAAAAAATGTCAGGCCGACTTTATACTTGTGTGTGTGACTCAACACACCACATACCCTGAAAAAAGTGTTCATCTTCAGTCGAGCAACGGATGACCCCCATAATTAAAAACGAGCAATATGAAGAGGAAAAAAATATACGTCAACAGAAATTATGCTTCCTGTAAAGTAATTATGATTACGCATAGTTTTTCTTCCTCGGTTTCCTCGTATTTATGATGACTCGATCATCAATTGTCCTACTGATAGTGAAACCATAAAAACATCTGAATCCACTATAGTACATTTCTCTCACTACGCTATACTAACCATGTAAAAAACCGTCTTTATATGCATGAATTATAACCAGTTAGGTGATATTTTTTTGACGCCAACCCTTATAGGTATCCAGATATTATCCATACGTTATATATTATTTTTAATTTTAATAATTAATTCCATAAGCCCTGTGGAACCTTCACCGTAATAAATAATAGCCTATGTTACTCTTTATCATAGATGTACATCACTGGCGTATAGATCATGCGATCGGTTGCCACGATAAGTATAGGTCAAATTGTATCTATGTAAACATAAAAAATCGATTATTAAAAGTAAGGAATGTGATAATTTGTCACAAAATTAGCGGACCATGAGCAACTATCCTGTGCCTAGGAGAGCACATTAAGCCGTAGGTCCCGGTCGCCGTCAATAGATGGCAGTCGTTACAATCCACCAACCCGCATAAGAGCAGCGTGGTGGATTAAGCTCCTAGCCCCCTCATCCCCAGAGGAGACCTAAGCCCCTGCAGTGGGGTATTAATAATAATATTAATTATGTGTAAGGTTTAAAAAAATTGGGGATTTACTTCCTATGAAAACTGACATTTGTCTGACTCTTGTACTTGTAGAGAGAAGAGTAGGTTGTCACGTTCTCAGCCGCGCCTCGCCGACCAGCAGAAATGTTGTAGTGAAATAAAAGTTATTTTAGATAAAATAAATTAATAAAACATAATACTAAAGATATTTACATTATAAAACACAAGTCTGTAGGATGTAAGACTTGTGTACCTGAAAGCGGTTGTTCTACTACTGGGGACAATTCGTGTCATTGCTAGGTATTGTTTGACAATTTTATGTTTTGGCCAATCAGAATTTTTTTTATGTGGATCGAAGTCCAAATTATCGCAGTACAATGACCTGTGTGTTGAGTCAGGAAAAATATTGTTCAAATTATTTGATGGTAACGTAAAATCAGCGGAAACTGTTGCGAAATCGAGGTCGCCGATTTGGACTACAATACATGCGGTCGGTACATCATATATGGTATGGTATGGAGCAACTATGATTATGCGGTATCGATGTAATATTATATCTATACTCTTTGTATTTTCAACTAAGTGTAAAAATTATAACGAAATCATATAGCAATGACAAACATGCAAATAAATTTCGCTTTTATAACATTAGTTTCAATTGTTGCAGAAGATGCCAGTACAGAAAATTCGGAGATACCGGCCGTGTAAACAAGATACGTAATCATCGAATGATTTCGTCAAACAACCTGGAAATAATAATCAACAAATGGAATCGAACGGATCGAAATGGCACAGAATCGATCATAGAAAATCGAAACGCCGGAAACCAAAACACAACATACGAATACTACGAAATAACAGCAGACAATGACATAGTTGTAGAAGATTTCTGTCAGAACTTAAACTATAGTATAAACTCTAGTTATTACAAAATCTGTGATCAAAATGATTACGACACGGTCGAGATAAGCGTCGTGGTCGTTCTTTTCATGTTGATCGTGGTCACGGTCATCGGGAACACGTTGATCATATCCGCTGTGGTCACGACGAAGAGGTTGAGGACGGTCACGAACTGTTTTGTAACTAGTTTGGCGGCGGCGGATGTCTTGGTGGGCATTTTCGTTATGCCTCCGGCGATCGCTGTTCATATAAGTGGTAAGTTATGTTCGGAAACGGAGTTTTGCCGTAAAGGATCAGATTAAAGAGACAGGGTTTCTTTGTGTAATCAGATAATTATTGTAAGAGACTTTAAAGTAAAATGACTTTTAAAAAGCATTTTAAAATGAAATGCCTTCTATTTTTGACGACCGCTTAGCCTAGTGGGTAGCAACCCTGCCTACGAAGCTGGGGATCCCGGGTTCGAATCCCAGGTCGGGTCAGTATATGATGAATATTGATGACATGATGGCATTCATTAAGCTTGACGGCAGACACTAAGTACTGTGAAATAAGCACATCTGATCGTATGGCATCTGTTCTGAATTTTAAGATCCAAGTGATATGTTAGGCATTTTAATTGTATAATGTCTGGATGGACCCTCGCAATAAAATGTCAACAAAAATGACAGGCAAACTTTTACGTATTTGTATGTGTGACACGATAGACCACAAACTCTCGGTACGCCATACTAACCTTGTACAAACCGTCTTTAAGTGCGTGAATTATAACGGAACTGTTAGGTGATATTTTTTATTCATATTTTTAACGCCGACTCTCTATCCAGACATTATGTAATCAAAGGTTAGGCACGGAATCATTTATTTTTAGAGTTGCGTTTTATTCAATTTTCCATCTAGCAAATAAATCCTTAAACCAACGTTACCAACTCTTGCAGGTAAATGGGAATTGGGATGGATACTATGCGATATCTGGATCAGTCTGGACATTCTTCTGTGTACGGCTTCCATACTGTCCTTGTGTGCCATCAGCGTAGACCGATATTTAGCTGTCACAAGACCTTTGACTTATTCTAGAAGAAGAAGATCGAAGAAACTAGCTCTGACCATGATTCTATTCGTGTGGATCGCTGCTGGTGCTATTACTTGTCCACCTATGCTCGGATGGTGAGTATTTTGGTTATTTACTGAATGTATGTATGTATGTAGTTTCCCGTAAAGGGTCAACAGAGGCTCTATGATCTCCGTCTGATACCAAGATACAAGGTACCAAAGTTACAGTTCCAATCAACCTTAATGGCGGATGTGAACATAGGCACGAGTCGCGTCGCAGTAACCAGTTTTAGGTGTAGCAGGACGCAATGGAGCGAGGGGCATATGACTGAACCTGCGCAAGCATGCTTATAGCGTTGTATTCCGATCTGCTATAAAGTTTGATTGGAACTATACCTTAGCTCAAATTACTGTCCGTTCTTTCAACTATTACCAAAAGCAGCACTCCGTATTGCTCAGAATGCTCTAAAATTGAAGATCTGTATCATGTTCTTAAAGAATGTGTCCGGAATGAATACCTGAGACAGCAATTATTGCCCAAATCATACTTCGAGATCACCAATCTGGGGGTCTTCCAATGTCTAGTCTCTACGGCTGCATGTGATGAGACTCTGTATCTACTTAAAATTGGGGAATTCCTGAGGAGGAGAGTTGTAGATGACTTGAGCGCCTGTAGAGAGAGAAGAGACAGAAGCTGATATACCGCCTATCGATCAAGGCCTTATTATGATTATTATTATTATGATGATGATAGATGATGATTTTTATTTTATCCATTTTTGAAGATATTAGTAACAGACGATTAGGAGCGGATCAACTACGACAATAATTTTCGAAAACAGTTTTGGTTCAAGCGAGGTGAGCCATCATAAAAAGTCCCAAAGCCTGACCTCACTCTTGATACTTGAGGAGGGGCTCTTTTTTCGCAAATCGACGACGACGACGACGACGACGAAGCGCCTATTTTGCGTACGTAGACGGCATCATTCTTGCCACCCCAGCTCCACCAGAAAGCCCAGCAGACCCTTCGCGTTGCCGGTGGCTTCTGACCTCACTAATAAACAAAGTCTCCAGTAAAGAAATTAGGAACAAGCACTCGATGAAAAAAACGTCAGGAAGTAACGAATAGAAAAGGTGTAGTTTGCCACCATGACAATTTTTGACCGCATACATCTTTGTTGACTAAAACAAAATGATGGACCGTGGCGTAAAGTAAATAAAGTATCACTTATTCCGCTCGTTCTGACAGACCGAGTGGCCAAGTAGTTAGAGACCCTAACTGCGGAGCCAAGGGTTGCGGATTCGATTCTTGTCAGGGACAAATATTTGTGTGCACGTCTATTTGTTCCTTGTCTGGGTGTAAAAAGTACCTATTTATGTATATATAAAGAATATTTAATTGTGTATATCAGTTGTATAGTACCTCATAATACAAGCATAATACTTGCTTACTTCGGGACTAGATGGCGCTTCGTGGGATGTCCTAGATATTATTATTATCATTAATATTAGTATTATTCTCATTCTAAAATTCTTTGAATGGAGTAATATTACACTCAAGAAAAGACTGTAAAAAAAAAATTGGCGAAATATTTTTTTTTCAAATATTGACGACATTATTTCAATGAATATTACACGTGTACGTACGTAAATAAAAAAAAAGCTTTTACCATTTTCACAATACAAAAGCCGAGTACTTTTCCAACCACCTAATATCTTCGTGTATTCACATTTCTGTGTAATATTGACTTGAATTAACTCTATTTGAGTTATTTGATTCTATAGTTCTCTCGCTTTGCCCACCATAGGAACAGCGTAATAAATTCCCTTGGTAAAAGTCATATAAATGCGCCCTCGAGGTGTTACAAAAGACAATGTTATTACTTATACTACCATTTAACACGTTTTGCAGGCGCTCTTGGCCAATTTTACGTGATACCTACATTTTCCTCGGTGTTTATTAAGGTTATGCTGTTACTGAAAACCCTCATAAATCCATCACATCAGCCTCAGGGCTCCGACGATTTATCACGTATTGTAATAAGATTATAATAGAAGTTTTTAGTACTCGAGATACTAATGGAAAGCCCACGGAAATCTCTAAAATTTCCTTTTACCATACCATCAGCCCATTAATGCCCCACTGCAGGGGCTTAGACCTCCCCGCGGAATGAGTGAACTTGGAGCTTAATCCACTACGTTGCTCCAAATGTAATTTATAATTTAAAAAAATTTTAGAGTAAATTTTCTGTTCCTAGGTACGAGCCAGACCACAACCAAGGTGGTGTATGCCGTTACAACCAAAACGCTGGCTACGTGGTCTTTTCAGCCATGGGTTCATTCTTTCTACCAATGGCGGTGATGGTGTACGTTTACGCGAGGATATCTTGCGTCGTCGCTCGGAGACATCAACAGCTGTCGAGCACTGGAACGAAATGTCATAAGGTGATTATTAAATAGAAATAGTTGCGAACCAATCGGCGCGTTTTTAAGTTATCAGATCCATAATTTAGAATGCGCCAATTGGCCGATAATAACTTCCTTGCAACATATAATAACGTTTGCAAGTTTAGTTGTCGGTCTGTAATACTAAAACTTTCCGTAACTTTGTTTCTACAAAGATATCGAACTTCGGAAAAATTTGGGAAAACGTGGTTTTTGACATGGACCTAGACATTATAGTTCTAAAAAAAATATCAAAAGTCTTCATCGATTCGAAGGAAGCCTAAAACGCGGGATCAAAGATCACAAAAAACGGTTTTTATGACAATATAGAAAATGTATATTATTCGATAGAGATTCCGCTTCTCGGAAAAATAAATATTTTGCACCACTAGCTCTCGGCCTACATTATTAACGATGGTTGTGAGTTTAAGGACTAAAGGAATCGTAGCATTATGTTCTAAGAGATGTTAGGGCTTACAGTGAGGATTTATTTTGACAATAAATTATCAAAATACAAATACAGAACTAGAATTAAATGTCAATAAATCTTTACAATAGAGTATTTGACTATACCATCAAATATATTATATCAAGTAAATATAAAAATAGAGTTTATAACATAACGAAATTTATGAACAAAATTATATTCGGTTGACGAATATGGTAGTTATAGGCTATTAAAATTTTACTCTGTCTCTTTCTTGCAAAACGAAATTTAACATTATTTTATATGGCCTGACATCACACAGGTACGCCGTGCGGTATTGCCCTCTCTGTCTAACAGGACATTTTAAACGTCCATAAAATTGTTAATATTGATTTGTTTTTCAAAATTTTTTCACTAATATAATATATTTAGAAAACTTTTTCATTTAAAATAATTTAAAAAAAATAGTCAACTAGCTTACGAGACACAATAACGTAACGATGTAACTATATGTTGTAGCCAAATTATAAAATTGATCATTTCATGACGTGTTTCATTGTGTGTCATTCGTAATTTCGCTATGATATGGGCCACATTTTCAAATCGAAAGATTAGGTTAGTTACGACAGCCACCCAGAAAATTAACATTGTGAAACTCGTACAAATCATAATATGAAATGATCAAATTTATGATATGGCCACGACATATATGCAAGGAAGATATTACTGGGCACTTTTTTTTTATTTTAAATTAATTATTTTTTAAGTTATGTCTTATTAGGGATGATCCATTAATTACATCACACCTCAAGGGGGGGGAGGGGGTCCACAAAATGTGACATATCGTGACAGGGGGGAGGGAGGAGTTCCATGTTTGTGACCTCACAATCCTCACATACAATTTTTTTTTACAAAATCTAAGTTTTAAAAAAAAATATTTCAATTGTTAACAAACATTGTACCTACTATACAATGTTTGTTAACAATTGAAATTATTTTCTACATACCTGGATTTGTTTGAATACTTTCGTTCCCTATAAATTTGATACTATTTTTCTGGCCGAGTTTAACGATTTATTGTTTTCGAAATAGCGAATGTATTTATACAGATAGTGAAATGCGACGTTGCAGCATGTTCCGGTGTGAGACGGTCAAGCTTGAGGCGGTTATTAAGACAAGGGTTTTTACGTAGGAACCAATGACACCGATGCTAAATTCGCCCCACTGATATTGCCGTTGTCTTTGGATCTACAAGCGTCATCACTTTTCAAGCAGGTTCCGTACGATACATATTGCCCCAGTGTTCAAGCGTACCTGTTCAAACGGTCTTGTGACGTTTGTAGATTTGTAGGTTTGTAGACGTTGTATCTCGCATCATGCAAAGCAGCGAACATACACACGAAGAAGCTACATAAAAAACAAGAAGTTATCTCTGTTCCAAAGATCCGGCTGGAAAGAATTGCGGCTAGACGTGCCTCTATAATTAACAATGTCGCATTGTGGTACGACGAAGGAGACGTGGACTCGAATAATGTACCAGAATCTGTCGAAAGTGTGACAAACGTCTCTGATATGCCAGTCATCCAGAACATGAAAGAATGGATCCAAAATCCTTGGACGGAGGAAGAATATGTTTTTAATATTTTTTTATTATTGATGATTTTCTCTTCGTTAATTTTATAAATCATTTTAAGCAATCCTAATAAAAAGTTAGTTTCAAAGTGATGTTGTAATTTTTACCTTCCTAAACTAAAAATCTATATGTGACGTCACACTAAGGGGGGAGGGTGTAGTTAATTGTGATGAAGTGTGACAAGGGGGGAGGGAGGGGTCAAAAATCATGAAATTGGTGTGACGTAATTAATGGATGATCCCTTATCAGAATGTCATTTTTAAAAGCATAGCAGTAACAAGTTAGTTGAAATCTGTTAATATTTATGTGAATTTTAAATTAAATTATTGTGTTGTGAAAGTCACTTATTTACATAGAAAACCTATTTCGAATATATTCCAACGTACCTGCTATCCGTGCCTAATGAACCTACGACACGAAATTGATATATATTCACTGATTACTCGATCTAAGGAATTGCCGAATTAATTACGAAATCAATATACAGCCTGATCAATATACAGTCTGATGTGTGATTAAAGTATGGTTCTAATTACCAGAAAGCTTCGTTGCAAAAGTTAAAAATTTTCGAAAGTAAAGTACGGTTTTAAATAACAAGATTGATCGTGGAATTGTGGGTTTAAATAACATTACTATAGCATGGTACAAGTAATGGAAAATTACACACTTATTTATCTATTACAAACACCTTCACTGTCTTAAATAGTAGCTTTCCGCTCACGGCGCGGCGTGGACTTACAAATTTGAAAAGAAAAGTTTTTTAAATATTTTATTATATATTTTTGTTCGTTTTTATTTTAATTTTAATAAACCTTTTTTATTTATTGTTTTTTACGAATCTGTAGACATGTGTCTAAAGAGATTAAAAAGCCGATTTGAAGTAACAACTATTGAGGCGGCCTATGAGAACCTTCTCTGAGGTGATACCTATGTAATGGAAAACTCACATGAAAATAAGTCCGACCGGTTTAAATATGCATCTACTGCGATGTCTTTTTCTGGCCTATAACCGCTAAACGTATCTTAAAACCAGTTTGAAGTGGTGATACCTTTGAAATGCATAAAAACTGCCTGAAAATCGTTCTACTTGTTGTAAAAAAATGCATCTGCTGCAACACGTTTTAGGAGTTTATAACCATCAAACCAATCT
Organism: Luffia ferchaultella; assembly: GCA_949709985.1. Classification (NCBI taxonomy): domain Eukaryota; kingdom Metazoa; phylum Arthropoda; class Insecta; order Lepidoptera; family Psychidae; genus Luffia; species Luffia ferchaultella. The sequence goes on from OX453263.1 coordinate 4,642,144, forward strand.
AAGAACTTGTTTGTGTAATGTGACGAACCGCATGAAAATCGGCCTAGCCGTTTTAAAGGAGCAGATCTACTGCAGCATCTTTTGGTAGTTAATTACCGCAAAACTTATCTTACGTCTATATCATGCTTTTTTGTGCTACTAAGTCGTGCACGTATATAATCTGATACAGCCTTGCATGTAAGAGGTGTTACGAGTAACGTGATAGCCTATTTTGCAACCAAAAATTTTACCAGGTTTCTATTTTTGTTCCAGAAATCTAAAACTTCCTGCATCCGCACAGAATCCGACTCGGCATCAGACAAAACGTCTCTCAGACAGAGCGCTTCGAAGCAAACTTCAAAAAATTCGACACAGCACAGCGAGTGTTCTATACACAACGATCAGAAATGCCCATGCTGCTTCAGAGAGAAAAGATCTCGTTCGAAATCGAAATGCTCTAACGAAAAAGAGTCGAAATTCTACAACCAAAACAGCGACGTCCCATTCAAAGCCAATTACAAATACAAAAATACAGGTAGACATAGAACTCACTCTGTGAGAGAACACGAAAATAATCGAGTTTCCTCATTGAGAAGGGAAACGAAAACCGCTCAGACTTTAAGCTTGGTCGTCGGCGGTTTTGTCGCTTGCTGGCTGCCGTTTTTCGTCTATTATATATTAACACCATTCATACCGAACAATTATGTGAATCCGGTTTTGATGTATTTTCTGACTTGGTTAGGTTGGTTCAATTCCGCTATAAATCCGTTCATTTACGCTTTCTATTCACCGGATTTCAGACTCGCGTTTTGGAGACTAACTATTAGGAAATGTAAGAGAAATAAGCGTTGATGTTGTGTGTTTGTGTATGTATATAAAACCGTTTTTTTTAAAACATTCTTCTAGTCGTTTCGTTGTTTCAGCGATAATATAATAAAATGTAATGATAAGTATGTTTGTTTAATTTATTATGCCCAGTAATAATAGTACAATGATTATACCTAGGACACGCGACACAGCGCCATCTAGTCCCAAAGTAAGGAATTATTATGCTGGTATTATGGGGTACTAGACAATTGGTACACAAACTTATATATTCTTTTTTATAATGTACGCATATATAGATATACTTTTTACACGCACACGGAACAAATAGACATGTTCATTTACGCAAATATTTGTTCCGGACGGGAATCGAACCCGTGACCATCAGCTCTGCAGTTAGAATCTCTAACCACTCGGCCAATGGGCCAGTAATCTAAACTACTAGGCCTAAACTAAAAGCCACTGGGTCGCATAATTTTGAGTCTATACGTTACATAATAAAGTGCGTTAACGAAAAGCTTAAGTTGTAATTTGAGTGTAGAAGTCGACTAACATCCATAAACTGCAGACATGTATACCGTCTTGCATAGATGTCAGATTTCATAGTAGCTTGACAGATGGTACTCAAAAAATCGAAAACAAGTTGACGTAGTCTAAGCGACTCAAACTACACTCGTCTAGCCTTAACCTTACTCTTTTTTCGCGAAAACGATTCGAATAGGCCACCATCCTTCATATTCAGTAACAGATAGACTTGCCAAATCAAATATTGTACATGAAATTCATATCGAAATTAATCTTTAGAAAGCTGCTTTTTGTATTATACAATTTTTTTGCATCATACTCGTCGAATAAATTTAGTTAAGGACACATTGACTAAAAATTCTTTTTATTTTGACTATAAATAATTCACGTTTCACACTATACTTATGCAGTTTGTACACCCGCACTCGATCAATATGGATCTTTAATACTATAGTACGATTCGTTTGATTCATTCGAATAGTGTCGGCGTTCCAGTTGCGCTGGCGCACATTTTTTATGTCGCTTGCAATAAAGCGACGACATCACTAATTATTAACAATTTATATGACTTTTACATGTCATAAACCAAACACTTTCACATGTTTGTATTTGAAATGTCCATGAAACTAGTATGTGGCCGCGCATCTATTGGACCGGCATGGCAGTCAGGTAGCGGAAGTGGCAAGCAACAATACACAAGCATAAGACAGGAAGCAGGAAGCGCTGATGATAAATAGTGACACATATTAAATCATTTGATCGTGTATTGGTATAAGCTCTTTACATCACGCGTCATTCGATAACGCGTCAATCTTCTTGTAACATGCTCGCCGCTATTGCACATGTGTGCTTCTTCATTTGTATTCAATATGTAGACTTCGATATTGACATCGTAACAAAAAGTATGAATGGAACCGTGCCACCCATAGAAGTAGAAATTATATGATAGTAAGACTAGAATCAACTTAACTATTACAACGTAGTGAGCCGCAAACACAGCTGAAGTTTGCAGCGAAATGTAGGAGGTGAGGGGTAATTGGTCTAGAGGAAAGTTCAAATCAATCATCAATCAATTGTCTCTGTTATTTAAATTGCTCGTGACTTTCAATATGGCCCAATTGGGTTGATGTGTAATGCCTGGATTAATTCATCAAATCAATCAAAATGGTACTTATAATGACGGCATTTTAGCTAAATGCGAGAGAGACAACGTCGTCGGCAACGAACCCAGCTGAAGACCCAGCTACCTGATGAGGCGCCGTTTATTGATTGTGATCGCACTTCGACCTAAAATCTTAAAATAAACTTTTTAATACCATTGGAAAGCATTTGAGTTCATGTGTGACGAAGTCATCCCATTTCAGTATATTTTGTTTTTGTGACATGAAGCCCTTGCAGTAGCAAGTAGTAGATCCACATAATAGACAAGTTTTTGAAATGGGTCTCGGAGTTTTTTGTTAAGTGATTTTTGGAGTTAAAACCCCCTAAAGAAAGATTTAAAGTATCATCCATATAATAAATTTAAAGAAAAAAATTAGCGTGAGTTAGAACTGTAATGTTTAAAATGATAGGCCTATTAATTGTTCACATTCACAAAAAAAAATTGAAGTTCTAGTAATAATAGTTTAGATGAAAATTTTAAAAACATGCTTCATTTCGGGTACTAACGTAAAAATTAGAAATATGCTTTTTCTCGAAAATTATAACTCGCGGAACATACATGGGGGTCCACATGAAACCCGACACCGTGTATACATATTTTACACTCAGATACGGAACAAATAGACGTGTTCATGCATACAAATATTTGTCCCAGACGAGAATCGAACCCACTACCCTTGGCTCCGCAGTTAAATTCTCTAACCACTCGACCAAATTGATATTCGAAAATTAAGTATATCGGGTGTCTTCGTGAAATGCCGAGCATTCCCGAACCGCTTTAGTAATATCGTAGACTTTTACAATAAATAAATTAACCTGAATTACTTTCCCAAGACAGTAAATTAAAGTTTCAAGCTGTGTGCAAAGTAAGCCAATATTGTTTTATACAAGACAACGCGCGGAGGCGACGCGACGTGAGAACGACCACGATAAAAAAGTTAGCTACAAAAAGAACAGTGACAACAACCATTTAGTTTAATTATTTTAAAAACCGGCTCAGTCCTTATGGGACCACCAACAGTCAAGTGTTCCGTATAGGTCGCGTCATGTAAAAAGGACGCTGGCGGTCATGCTGCGTATTAGACGATTTATCGGTCCATTTGGAGGTATGAGGTGCGGTGCGGGGCGGGCGGGTCACGGGCTGCATGCTTGTCGGTACGCTATTGGTTCGCCAGTCGACTTTAGGCCTAGTACTCTCGTGGGCGAGTGTACCCATGCGCAAACACACCCCCTCCACTTTCTTCCAGCGTTATTTTTACATGACGCAACCAGTAATAGTCAACATAAACGTCATCATAATCATCATCAGCCCATTATTACCCCACTGTAGGGGCTTAGGCCTCCCCCAGGGTGAGGAGGGGGGCTTGGAGCTTAAGTCCACCACGCTGCTCCACTGCGGGTTAGGAACTGTAACGACCGCTATCTATTGACAGCGTCCGGGACCGACTGCTTAACGTGCCCTCCGAAGCACGGTGTCACTGATATTGTGTACTTAAGTCAGAAAAACTCATTGGTACACGCCCGGATTCGAACCATGGCCCTATGGGGCCTTATAAATTTGAGACAGGTTCGTTGCGCTCTGAGCTATCACGACACGTCCGTCGTTCTTTTTACATGATATAAATTCAAATGATAAATTTAAAAAGAAATATCTCAAAACCTACTCATTCAATATTATTCAAACCAAATTTTGTTGAATGTGTTTTTTTATTAAATTTTAATATTTTTTTCCTGATTTTCCCACCTCATGTTTGAAAAGTAAAAAATATACCCCATATTTGATACATAAATGTTATTATTATTACATTTTTGGCGTTCCGTACCCAAAGGATACCAACGGAACCCTTCTTACGGGACGTTCAGACGACACGGGAACTGAGAAAAAACACATGAAAACAATTTTATTGTTATGAACGCACCGTCCCGGTAATTTTCACGTGTTTTTCTCCCGTCCCCGTGCCGTCTGAACACGCCGTAAGCCTCCGCTGTCCGTCGTCGTCGGCCCGTCCGTTCGTCCGTCCGTCTGTCACAGGGCTGTATCGTCTGAACTGTAATAGCACAGTAATAGACTCTTGAAATTTTTACAGAGTGAAAGAAAGAAAGAAAGAAAGAAAGAAATAAATAAAGATTTTACTTGACATGCTAACATACAAATCATAAATACAAAAACTACAACACAATAAATAAAGGCAATGCCAAAATGGCCACGACTCAGGTCACGTCCAGTGCCCAGCTGTACACTGCACAGCTGATTTTCAGTCGTAGCCAATGCTACTATAGACAACTAACATACTTATTTTTAAACTATAACTATGACAGACCCAAACAAAACTGATTAAAAAATAACTTAATATCAATAACGTAATAATAACTTAAAAAAATAAACATATTCTAGAACTAAGTATAAATTATAAATATATATAAATATATACATAAATACACATAAATTTACATACACACACACATCACTATACACATATGCATACACGCATAAATATAAAAGGGTAAGTAACTCCCCATTAAATGAAATTAATAATAACACTTGCAAACCAATTACACAAATGAAGATAAACAGCAAATGGATTCCTAACAAAGTACCCTGACCCTGTTCTATAAGTAACAATATTCTAACGTGGTTGAAATATAATGCAGGAGGAATGAGCAGCTGTTAATCTGTCTTCTGCAGAGTAAAATAATGAACTCTTGGATAGTTTCTTAAACACAAAAAAAGATTTGGCATGCCTAATAGGAGGCGGAATGTCATTCCAACACTTGGAGGCGGCATTTCTAAAACTTCCATGAAAAGCTGCTGTTCTGAACAGAGGAAGTATGAGGGGGAAAGAAACAGACCTAACACCACTCTCACCAAGTAGCCTTTTCCAAGATAACTTACTATACAGATATATTGGGTTTTTGTTGTCCAGTATTCCAAATAACATGGTTGCGAGATGCAACTGTCGTCTGTACGACATCTTCAACAAATTTTCCCGATTTAAGAAAGACGTGACGTGATAAAGTACTTTGAGCCTGTAAAAGCATCTGTATAGTGTGTATTCCTATGGCCGCTATAACAACAAATTATAAAAATAAATGTCGTGATAGTCCAGAGCGCAACGAACCTGTCTCAAATTTATAAGGCCTCATAGGGCCATGGTTCGAATCCGGGCGTGTACCAATGAGTTTTTCTGACTTAAGTACACAATATCACTGACACCGTGCTTCGGAGGGCACGTTAAGCAGTCGGTCCCGGACGCTGTCAATAGATGGCGGTCGTTACAGTTCCCAACCCGTAGTGGAGCAGCGTGGTGGACTTAAGCTCCAAGACCCCCTCCTCACCCTGGGGGAGGCCTAAGCCCCTGCAGTGGGGTAAAAATTGGCTGATGATGATAAAAATGAAATAAATTTAAAAATTAATGGGGATCCCCAGGTAAAAAAATTGTTTTTATTGGCATTTTTGGGGACTGGTGGTTGTGAGATGATTGATGACACTTGAAATTTTCGAGAAGTAGGTACGTCTTAAAATAACCGCTATAACAACAAATACTAAAAATGAAATAAAGTTAAAAATTAAAGGGGGTGCCTATACTTATGCAATATTGATACTTTCGTATTTAAATGGCAAAAAACGGAATCCGTATAAATGTCCTGACCGTCTGTCTGTCCGTCTGTAACATCCATTTTACTCGGAGATTATTGCACTATACGATAAACAAATTTAAAACTCACAATCACCATTCAATAAAAACGTTGAAAAAAAACACATTTCTTGTAGGGGGTGCCCCTTTAATTTTTAACTTTATTTTATTTTTAGACCCTAATTTTTTTACCTTAAAAAATTAGAAGCTTCGTTCTTTTTTTGAACGTATCTATCGATAAATATGAATTCCGTAAGAATAATTTTTGAAAAGAATCTCACGTGTGATACCTGGCACTTTATACAACTTTTTTGTGGTGTAGATATACAGGATGAAATTTTGACAACCATCCAAATAAATTATAGACGTTAAGTATCACCAATAGACCTCATTACTTAGATAGTAAATATAGGTTACATTTTCATAATAAATAAATTATTTTATCTACAATGTTATTTCATAACTTTTAGTTGCCTTCTTTTTCACGACGCGTCCGAGATTTTGACACCGAAACGGGTTATTAAAAATTCATCTTGTATTTTTTGGTAGTTAACAAATGTATTAGTCAAAATTATATTTGCTCAATATCAATATACTTCAAATAAATTGTGTAAGAATATCCTTATTATTGTTTCAGTTTTTTATCATATTCAATTATAATAATAATAACACACACAATCACAACAACGCCTAAGTCCCAAACTAAGCATTAGCTTGTATTTTGGGTACCAAGCGAAGACACCATATACATATAAAAACCAAGACCCGGTGCCAGTTTTAATATTCATCATATAAATACTGACCCGACCTGGGATTCGAACCCGGGACCTCCAGCTTCGCAGGCAGGGTCGCTGCCCACTAGGCAAAGCGGTCGTCAATTATATTTGTATTGTATAAAATATTTATTATTTAATAGTATTTTTGACGTATTATGCTCAGTCGTCCATATCTCAAATTATTTTAAGAATGTTATTTATAAAAATAAATAAAATTATAATATTTAATATTCTAAATCTAATTTAATCTCAAAACAATAAAGGTATGGTATATAAATAAATCGCTTAAATAACTTACCATAGTAAAACAAGTTAGGTTTCATTTACTTTTAGAAATTTCGAAATAGGAAAATTTTTATTTTATTTTATTTATTTTTTAAAAAACCTGTTTTTGCTGTCGAACGCGATGCGATATTCATTGCGTAGTCTAGTATGTACTCAATGAAATTTTATCTTAAGGTAAATTTTTATCTGTTAATAATATAACTTTATTAAGACTTAACATTTTTATTAATCATTAGAATAAATATTTGAAAACGTATACAATAAAAATAAGATTAAAAATAAATACTAATACAAATACTCATTAAAAATAAAAGCTTATACCAATATAAACATTGATTTAACAATTTAATAATAAGGATTTGTAGTCGGTAACCAAACTCGAAATAAAAGCGTCCGCAACGTGCGTGGGCTGATATGGCAGTGGCCCGGCTCCGTTGTGCGCGTCAGTGCATGCAAATACTTATTACGGGTCAGACGTGTCACACTTTACGGGAATGCGACGAGAATTAAATAGTGATAATGTTCAAATTAAATTCGTGTCGTGATTAATTAAGTGTCGTGATAGCCCAGAGCGCAACGAACCTGTCTCAAATTTATAAAGCCCCACAGGGCCATGGTTCGAATCCGGGCGTGTACCAATGAGTTTTTCTGACTTAAGTACACAATATCACTGACACCGTGCTTCGGAGGGTACGTTAAGCAGTCGGTCCCGGACGCTGTCAATAGATGGCGGTCGTTACAGTTCCCAACCCGCAGTGGAGCAGCGTGGTGGACTTAAGCTCCAAGCCCCCCTCTTCACCCTGGGGGAGGCCTAAGCCCCTGCAGTGGGGTAAAAATGGGCTGATGATGATGATGATGATGAACCGTCTGAACGCATAAACTAATGTTAAATTATAATGTCTACTTACCGCAAATACGATATTCAGCTCTTTTTTGCGTCTTTGACGAGTACTTTTACAAATTTTTTCAACACAAGTCGGCATCGCGCACTTTTATTCGACGCTAAGCCATTACACCGACTAAAAGCCGGTTGGATGACTTATTGCGTTTTGGATGACTTCCTGCGCGGACACTTTAGAACGCGGACAGCCCATCCAGTTATAATATTGGTATATCAATGAAATTAAATAAATAAATAATTTTATCTTAGTTAATACTGTTCAATCCCGAAAAAACTGTAGGTAAATGACTCCATACAGGCTAGGCCTATATAGATGTTACTGTTTATTATTAATGTATCTAATGTTATTTGATAATTAAATGATTTATTATTATTATTCTTCCAATAATTATTAATGATTAAATTGCATTAATCATTTCGCTTGCGTTACAAAATTGACTTGTTTTTTAAACAACTCGAGAATTTAGGATTCCAAACCACACTTGAGTTGTTCAATAACAAAAACAAACGAATTTCGAGAGGTTAATTTCATTTGCGACGTTGGTATTGCCACAATTTTCGCAAGGAAAACGAATCGATTTGAGTGAAGCAATGACTTCGAATCGGAAAAAATCAAATTAAGGAAGTCGTGAAATCACTTGGAAAGATTTGATTAATTTTCACATGTCTTAAAGAAACACTGCTTTCACAGACCTTAATTTTGAGAATTTTGAAAGTAGCAACTGATTGGTTGCTTATTATTATTTTAGCGAGTAGTTACCATATGGTAGCATAGTGCTTTTTATAGCGCTTTTTATATCGGCAAATGGTAACCGATATAGCGTGCGATATCCGTCGGGCTTAAAAAGCGCGCTGTGAAATTACGCTATACGCTATATTATCTACCACTGAAACTATTATCAGAAATGGGTACATACTGTACATATGAGCTCAAGCGATTCTTTATGAAACGATATCCGACACCGACATATCCGACATTCGACCGTAATCAATAATGAGTTATTTATTTATTTATTTATTTATTTGGAGAAAAAACAGTTACAGTTAATGTTACAATTAAATGGATATAAATTAGAAGCATTAAAAATGGTTAACCACAACCTTAACATTTCTCACTAAAAGATCTAATGCATAAAAAAAAACACACACACATACACAGATGCCATTTGCGTGCCAAGCCATACAAAAAGAAAACCTAACCTAAAGTGCCCCTAAAATTAAACAATTAAAACAATACGGGAAACACCACAATGAATTTGAAAATTATGGAAATCAATCCAGTGGAACAATATTAATTGAACATAGTGTTAAGTTCGCGTCTGTAGGACTGCTTACTTCTATTATAGAAGTCAGTGCCGCTAAACACATCATTAAAGCTGCTACACATTCTATGCAAGGGAGCTCTCTGACCCGCATTCGTACGACACTTAGGTAAGGCAAATGAATGCGGCAATCTAGAAGCCATACGTGGTACTCTAAACTTAATTTGTCCAAGGAGCTCAGGGCAATCTACGTCAGAAACACAGATGCTTCTCAAGGTCATAGCGTCGAGAATTTGCCGTCTATTTTCTAATGTCAGAAGTTTTAGATGGGCCAGTCGATCACAATAAGGGCGTTGCTGTAATTTTAATCTAGAAATTAACATTTTAGTAAACTTTCTTTGGATAGATTCTAAATGATTTATATAAGTTTTATAAAGTGGATTCCAAACAGCCGAGCCATATTCCAAGTGAGACCTAACCAAGGTCTGATACAGTACTAGGTAGGTGGATGTTAATTTGAACTTTTTTGTGGCGCGGTACACGAACCCCAACATTTGATAAGCCGTACCAACTACTTTTTGTATATGTTGGTCAAACAACATTTTCGAGTCGAATACTATTCGAGTTCATTCTAGGTTTCGGCTTTCTAGGGCAAACGATCGAAGTTATGAGTTCATGGAGATTTTTTCCATTAAAACTTTTAAAGTAGGTATTATATACAAAACAAAAGTTATGTTCCTTGTACAAATAATATACCGACAAGTGTGAACCGCGAACGAATTGAAATAAAGTGTCGTAGTTGTATGAAAGTAAAAATAATATGCCGGCAACATTTTTATATTTCAATGAATACCTACTTACGAATGAAACGTGATTTTTGGGTCTTTTTTCTAGTAGTAGTATTATTTCTACACTTGCAAGAAAAATATAGAGGCTAGGTGAGAGGTGACTGACACATCGACTTTGGCTGCGTAGGACTGACCCTTGACTGAGAGCTAACATGTCTATGTAAAAAAACTATGTCATTTTTTTTGTTTAAGCTAAAGAATCGAACTTACGACATTTTATTAAAAACACCGCAAAATTGATGCCCTCGGTTACAACTGCTCTTGTTTTATATGTTTTCTAAATAAAACGAATTTGAAATTATGTTGCCAAGAGGTTTTTATTTTTAGCTCAAGTAAACTAAAAAATATAAACTCCTTGAAAGGATGTACCTTGTGTCATTAGAACATAAAAAATGAATCTATTCTAAGTCGGTACGTAATAATTGTTTATTTATTTAAGGTGAACTACAACTCGTTCAACAATTTGAGGTAATATTTATTATAAGAAACTTGAAGAGGTTTATTTCTGTTCACGACTCGTATTGTCCTATAAAAGCTTTGAACATAATGTTTTTATCTGATAAATCTGTTTGGATCCTGTAGCAAACGTATCAAAAGACGCAGAAGAAAAGATATTATCCGAGATATCTAACAAAAGGCGTTCGTATCAAAATGGAACAATGCTTAGCTACTGTTATGCACTTAATGAGCTTTTAATAACGCTTTAAATACGGAATCCTTTTCAAAGTTGAGAAGCTTACCGACTTTAACAGGGATTTCAGTAACTGAATCTATAGTTAAGTTGAACAATTAGTAAAATGGCCAAAAGAAGATTCGTCTTCTTTTCAGAATTTTTTAAGTAAAGTCACCACCCCTCGGCCAGGTGGAAGATGACTTGAAGCACCATACCGGGATACCGGGGTTAGTCTGGTGCGAAAAGCGACGGATCGTATATGGTGGCGAGCCTTGGGAGACGCATATATCCTGCAGTAGAGAGATACGGGCTGATAATGATGTTTAATCAAAATCAGAACTTTTTCGTTGTGACCATCATAAGCTTTTATTTCTATTACATATTTCTATCTTTATTTCACGCTGTACATATGAAGTTAAGATAACACTTTTCAGAGCATATTGTACATCCTTCTACACGTGCAGTCTGTGGGTGGATTGTGCCAGAACAATAACGCGTTCAGGGTCTTGATGGGGCTGCCTCGACACTGTAACGCGTCGGTCATGTTTGCGCAGGCGCGCACCGACTGCTTCTATGCCACGATGCGTAAGCGGTGCGTATCTCTGGTGCGCCGGGTGCGAGGCTGTCCCAACACTATCCTGGCGATGATATTAAAAAGTTAAGATTGTCCTTTTATTGGTCGCTGTTGCCGCCTTCATATAGTGTCCCGCGCTTAGGAGAGGGCATGGGTCCATCAAAAGAGTAGCATCACTTACTAAATTTCGTGAAAATTGTGACTTGTTGTGACTTGTGTTTTTTTCTCCGAAAGCCATTTCATATAGGGTAGATATCGTATTGACATGTTGTGTATGACTTAGTTAATTTTTACAATTTGATTTTGATTTGTGATTTGTAGTTTGTTTTAATTTTCACTGGTACAACGTAAGTGTTTTACTAACAAATGAGTTCTTGTTACTTGATATGAAATAATAAATAAATAAAAATAAATTTCTACATATTTATTTATTTAATTTTAAATTCAGCTAGTAGGTGTTTCAGAGAAATGTTTCCATAGAAGCTACCGTTTTGTGGTTCACCAGGCGTGGTCATAAGCACAGTGAGGTCGTCAATATTGTTGTCTATGGTTACTGTCGTTACTTTTGGTTAGGGTGGGGGTGGTCAAAGTTCTACACATTCTTTTAATTTTGACAGTCGTGCTGGGGTCAGGATAAAAATGTTCAATGGTTTTGATTAGCATTTGGCATTTCCTGATCACAATTTTATTCTTATTAGCGCTGCCCTATGGCGAAATCAAACGCGACAGCTTAATATTTTTAAAATAATAATAAAGTTATTTTGACTATTATCACCGAGTTTAAAAATGCATAAACGTCGTTTAGCATAAAAACTGCGTTGCTTATTTTTCAACTATGATAAAAGGGAGACAAGAAACGCGTTTGGGTAAGAGGTTGTATATTTCTGATTACGCAAGTAAGAATGTAAACAAACAAGTAATATGTAAACAAATATGACCTTTATTAATTTACTGATATTTATTATAATGAAAATTTAGGGAATACAAGGTTATAGTAAACTACGCATTGTTTTTTGTGATTTCGACGTCAGTTGGAATTAGTATGAAATCAATAGCCGTGAAATTCATAAAATATCAAGCTAAGGTTCTACCAAAATACATACATAAATAAATGAAAATGCTTACGAACAGAAGTTTATATGTGTTTTCTTATGCTCACACAAATAATCTACAAAAAGAAGGAAAAGCTATAGACCCCTTTATGTAAGCATATTACGCGCACGGAGGAGTGTGACATTCGTTATAGTTACAGTTTATATATATCTATATATATATAAACTGTAACTATAACGAATGTCACACTCCTCTATAGGAGGAGTGCAGAAAGCTAAAATCTATATACAGGATGAGTTTTTGAGATAGTACTGTATGGCCAAATTCTAAACTATGAGAAATAGCGAAAAGTGTTCAAAGGATCCATGAGCTCGATTGACGTAAACATGCAGTTTTGAGGAAACAAAACTGCATGTTTACGTTTTTGATAAAACTGTTACTTTAATAGGGGATCAAACCCTTCGATTTGATAATCTATATCTATATATAAATACGTGAAGGAAAAGCTTTATTTAGACCCATTTTTAAGCATACTACGCGCACGAAGGAATGTAATATTTGGCATAGGTAAAATTTAAATGGAAAAGGAGTGCCAGAAGAACTGTTACTGAACCGATTGCTTCCAAAATCTATATCTAACAGTCCGCGTGGACTCCGAACACGAATCTGTGATCAATTTAGGCGTCTGAATTCTTTTAACAGCGATTTAAAATCCAAGGTAGCGGGATACCGCTACCAGAATGGCAAAATGGTCTTTATGCTTGCTTTTGGATAACTTTAGATCTTTAAATTAAAATTTAATAGTGATTTCGAAATCCAAGATGACGCAATCGCCAAAACACGAAGTTTGAGTACGAACACGAAAGGTCCATGACAAGTAAAGAAAAAAAATTCAAAAATATGAGCTTATGTAAAATTTTGTCATGAAGTCACAAGATCTCGCTAAAACATGAAGTTTGAGTACAAACAGGATAAGTCTGCGACTAGTAATTTCATAAATATGTGCTTTTCAAAATTTGGTCACGGGGTCACACAGATCTCGCTAAAACATGAAGTTTGAGTACAAACAGGATAAGTCTGCGACTAGTAATTTCATAAATATGTGCTTTTCAAAATTTGGTCACGGGGTCACATAGATCTCGCTAAAACATGAAGTTTGAGTACAAACAGGATAAGTCTGCGACTAGTAATTTCATAAATATGTGCTTTTCAAAATTTGGTCACGGGGTCACATAGATCTCGCTAAAACATGAAGTTTGAGTACAAACAGGATAAGTCTGCGACTAGTAATTTCATAAATATGTGCTTTTCAAAATTTGGTCACGGGGTCACATAGATCTCGCTAAAACATGAAGTTTGAGTACAAACAGGATAAGTCTGCGACTAGTAATTTCATAAATATGTGCTTTTCAAAATTTGGTCACGGGGTCACATAGATCTCGCTAAAACATGAAGTTTGAGTACAAACAGGATAAGTCTGCGACTAGTAATTTCATAAATATGTGCTTTTCAAAATTTGGTCACGGGGTCACATAGATCTCGCTAAAACATGAAGTTTGAGTACAAACAGGATAAGTCTGCGACTAGTAATTTCATAAATATGTGCTTTTCAAAATTTGGTCACGGGGTCACATAGATCTCGCTAAAACATGAAGTTTGAGTACAAACAGGATAAGTCTGCGACTAGTAATTTCATAAATATGTGCTTTTCAAAATTTGGTCACGGGGTCACATAGATCTCGCTAAAACATGAAGTTTGAGTACAAACAGGATAAGTCTGCGACTAGTAATTTCATAAATATGTGCTTTTCAAAATTTGGTTACGGGGTCACATACATATGTCAGTCACCAAAACCAATCGGCCGCGACGCGCACGTAAATATTGTCAGTACATATAAATTATTTAAAAGCATAATATACAGTCCATTAAATAATTCGAAGCACATCATTTCAAACCACAGTAGTTATAACAGTAAATAACATACTTAAAGAGCTTGGATAATAAATAATAGCTATTGTAAATTAAAATCTAATTAAAAAAAACGAAAAATACCTACTAATTTAAAATACTATCTATATAATAACACAAGAAATTTTTAAAGAGACGACGGATAAAAAAGAATAATTTAAGTATGTATATCAGTTGTCAAGTAACCCATGACACAAGCATAAAACTTGCTTACTTTGGGACTAGACGGCGCTGCGTGGGATGTCCCTATTCCCATGTATTTCATTATTTATTTCAAATACCCTTAAAGGGTTAGATAGCAATCATTGTATCAATATTAGCGAAGTATATTGTTTGCAAATCGAATCAGCTAGTCATGATACGGAATTGTATTAATGCATGAAATAGCAGAGCGCACTGGGAAATCGAGCTAATAAATACTGAATGACATCCATAGAGTAAATAAATTTGACAGCAGCATTTGGTTTTAATAGAATCATAATAGAAATTGATATTCCTTTTCCTACTTAGCATTCCTACCCTTCTTTCCTACTCCTCTAAAACCGTCCTAAATATACTTTCCATGTCCATATTCCAAAATAGAATAAAATTGTAAATGGTTTTGCAAAATGTATCCATTGTTATTTATTATTTATTCGTTTTGAAATTATGAATTTATTTTATATTATATTATTTTCTGTTTGATTAAATTAATCTTGTTTTCGTTACTCTGAACGAGTTTTTTATTAATAAATTAAAGGGGACGCCGGCACTAAACATTAAATCTACACAAAATTAACTTTTTATCAGGAACGCGTGAAGGTATCAAGCTGAGAAATTCATATCAAATCTCAGGTCTACTGTCCCTTAGAGCTATGAAAAAATCAAACTTCTAAACCAACGCAATCAAAGGAGACAGCCGTTTATATACTCGCAAGAGAATCAAAACCTACAGGGTAGGTACTTCCCGTTAACTCAGAATCTTGAAATTTGGTACGAAGCAATGACTTATAGCACAGATAAAGGGAAAATTGCGAAAAGCATAAATTTTTTAGTTACATCATATACTAAAAATATTTTTAATAATTTTAAACTTACTACCCCTTTCCTAATGAACGCGTAGAGGTATTAAATTGAAATTCATATCAAATACTTAGGTCTATAATACCTTTATACTGTAACAAAATTATACTTACTTTTACTAATGTACCTGCAGGTTTGTATGGAACCCTCGGTGCGCATTTGGCCGGTTTTTTTTAATTGACAATTTAGGAACTTTAACTATTTTTCAATTTGTACTTACGAGTACAATGTAATAAAATACATAAGATAGCTGATAAGTGGGTGGATTCGCTTTCTTGCAACACCTAAGAAGGTAAAATAAAATAAAAATTTAAAAAACAAAAAAAAGCCTACCGCATAAAAAGCTAACATAAAAAAAGATATAAACAAGAGGTCATACTTCTCTCTCTGATTCAAGAAATTTAAGATAGATATATATAAATTGAATCATTCTTGAAAGTGATCCCAAGCAATTTTATGCCCATTCAGCGAGTTTTGGATTTTATGACGAAATCATTCTTTTGATTTGGAGCTAAAGATTAACTGACGTACTATGGACATGCTGCTTTGATCCGTACGCATGATATTGGTGATTGGTGAAACATTAATGAGTATAATATCCTCGGTCCAATCCACCAGCTCATTATTCCCCACTGCAGGGGCTTAGGTTTCCCCTCAGGGTAGGGGGCTTGGAGCCACACTGCTTCCAACACTGCTTCCCCATTCGGGTTTATTGGACGGCAAAACATGCGCGCTATCTCGTTTTGATTTTAAAGTTTTTACGTCTACACTCCGAAATTTAACATTTGTGACCTCTGAAGTACAGCTATTATGGATATGATATTGTATTAGGGTTAATCTTTACCTTACATTTCGACATGTAACGTGACGCCTAACTAAAACTATTTTAATTTCTACGCAATTCAGACTTTTATAAAATAATTTTTCGACATGTATTTCACGTAAATTCCAACTCTTACGTTAAAACTTTAGAACTAATGGAAACTGTGTTAATGTAATCGTTACATGTAAAATTTACATAACTTGTATAATATACCGAGTGTTCAGGTGAACATAGTCCAAACTTATAGAGCGTGTAGAGCTTACCGAACTAAACAAAAAGTTTCAAGTGAGCAGATGCCGCAAACTAACGGCTACCAAAAAAATAAGTTTAAATTTTTTTTTCGATTTTTATTATTTTACTTATTACGTTTTTGTTTGGTTCGGTAAGCTCTACACGTTCTATAAGTTTGGACTACGTACAGCCGAACACCCAGTATATTTCATCATCATCATCATCATCATCAGCCCGTGTCTCTCCATTGCAGGATATAGGCCTCTCAAAAGGCTCGCCCGCAAGGTCGCATGATGACCCAGTATACTTGAATATTGTTTATTGTCTTGTTTGTATAAAGATAAGATAACTGTGTCAATATAAGAGGAACTCGAAAATTCGATAAAGCAGTTATTTGGGGTTGTCGAACGCGTATAATATAGGATGGAACTATATGATGAGTTCATATTGCGTCCTTTCATACGGCTGTTGGCTCCATATATAGCGGGTCAGTAGCGATCAAATATTTTGAGGACCCTTAAGCACACAAAAAATAGTTATAATAATAATAAAAGCCTTTATTCGTTGATCGTATAACAGTTTTGACTTATATCCATTCCATTTTTTCCATCAGCCCATGTTTATCTCGACTGGGGAGTTGAAATATTACAATAAATATTTTAATATTTCAAAGTTTTTCAAAGTTTTGACGACCGCTTAACCTAGTGGGCAGCGACCCTGCCTGCGAAGCTGGAGGTCCCGGGTTCGAATCCCAGGTCGGGTCAGTATTTATATGATGAATATTAATACTGGCACCGGGTCTTGGTTGTTATATGTATGTGGTGTCTTGGTTTGGTACTCAAAATACAAGCTAATGCTTAGTTTGGGACCTAGACGTTGTTGTGATTGTGTGTGTGTTATTATTATTTTTATCTGACTATACCTTTATAACCGTCATTTCGATTTACTATCACAAAGTCCGAGCGCATTAGCGATTGACGAGGGTTATACAATAAAATATACAATGTAACAAATACATAAATCGCTTGGTTATTTTTATGCTACTCAGGGGCTTAGGCCTCCCCTCAAGATGAGGGGGCTAGGAACTTAAATAGATCACGCTACTCCAATGTGGATTGGCGGATTGTAACGACCATCATCTATTGAGAACAACCTGAACAGACTGCTTAGAGTGCTCTCCGAGGCACGGAGTCAGTGATAGTTGATGTACTTAGGCTTAAGTTAGAAAAAACTCATTAGTACACGCCCGGATTCGAACCACGGCTACATGGCCTTCTAGATTTGAAACAGGTTCGCTGCGTTCGAGCTATTGCGACATCTTCAACTTATACATTATTTATGAACCAATATTTGTAAACCTAATTTTTAATTATAAAAATAATAATAAAACATTAAAGTCTTTAACAACCATTTTGCTGGTCAGGTTGTCTTTTGACCTCCTCCTCTCTTGAGGCCTCCCCCAGATTCTTCCACTCATCTCTATCTTGAGCTAGCCTTCTCCCATCCCTCTCCATTCTTTTGGTAAATCGTTTTCCCGTCTTTTAATTTGACGTCCTTTATGTCTTTTTCTATTTCTAGGATACCATTCCATTACGTCCTTCGTCCATTTTTGTCTGTTCGTCCTCATTATGTTGGAACGATTTGCCGCCTCCAGTAAGAATTGCGACTACATTGACTAACTACTAGAAAATTTGCAAAGCGTATCTACTAGAAGCTCAAAATTTAGAACCTTAGCTTCAATAAATTACGTAGGACTGCTGGGTCAATAGTATTTATTTAATTCGATAGCTCTCATTGTGCCGCTTCTGAGTGCCCAAATGACCTACCGCCGCTGCGTGTGTCAAGATCTGCATTTGTGTGCTTCCTGGAATAATATTTAAGAATCACTCTTGTTCTTCATTGTTACACATGTATAGATGCAATTTACGTTTGTGAGACGACCGCTTGCGGTAATCACCAAAGTCCTGGCTGAAAACCAGCTTTTTTTACCTTTAGAAGCCAGAAAATACATCCTGAGCCAGAACCTTTTAGAACAAATTTATTTATGTATTTGTACCTTTGTATGTTGCCTGCCTACAAAGCTGGAGGTCCCGGGGTCAATTCCCAGGGTGGGTCAGTATTTATATGATGAATATCGATACCGGTACCGGGTCTTGGTTGTTATATGTATGTGGTGTCTTCACTTGGTACCCAAAACACAAGCTAATGCTTAGTTTGGGGCCTGGACGTTGTTGTCAGGTAAACGTTATTATTATATTTTATTGTACTTCATATGTTCTAATAAATACTTTATTATTATTATATGACCAGTCCAGTTTCATTTAAGTTTTCTTATTTTTCTTATAAGTAAGACAATAAATTAGTTATTACTGTTTAATCACGAGCCGTCTTCTGAGTTTACCGTCTAACCACTCATACTCCAGCTAGCTGGTGCAAGATGGCGAGTTTCAGTCCACGAGGTCCCCGCGCACCGGTCTTCACCCCCACGAAATTGCGTTTGACATTTTCGATACTGTGAACTGGTTTTTCTGACTCTAATAAAACCCAACGCTGCAGCCAATTTTGTTTACTTTATGGTTCAAGTAAAATGATTTGAGGACATCGATCATTGCTTTACGACGCATACGTGTGTATCCTCGATTCGATGGCCGACGTCCGAACACATGCTATTCTGACATAAAAAATCTCCCCCAATATAGGTAATTTTCCCCATAAAGGTAATTTTTCCGGAAGCCGTAATACGTTAATGTCTCAATGATTTATCGCTTACATATTACAATACAAAGAACATTAATCACGCTTTGTATATAGACAACCTTCGACGAACGTAAAAAAATCGAAGGTTTGAATGTTTTGCACGGAACGTAGAAATGATTAAGTGGATGTCAGATCGTACAAAAATATAGTTCTTTCATTATTGTACGTTTTCATCCTCGCCGAAAAAAAGTTGCGTGACCTTACACTTAATACAGATTTTTGGTAGTGCGCTCCCCGTCTATTACGGTTATTTAAGAGTCAGTTGTCGGCCAACATTCCGTGGCAACATAGTTACAAATACTTAGGTATTACGCTTGACAAGCATCTGCACTTTCGCGATCATGTCAAGCGTGTTTGCAAAACGGCCAAATTCTACTTGGCTCGGTTATCCAGTATGATTGGTAGCCGCAGTAAGCTATCGATGCGCAACAAGCGCACTCTTTACGTAATGGCCATCAGACCTGTAATGACTTATGCATGCCCGGTCTTTGCATACGCCAATCAAACGATACTTAAGCCGCTACAAATCATACAGAACAAATTCTGTAGAAGAGCCGTAGGTTCTCCATGGTACTTTCGAAACAGTCTGCTTCACAGCGATTTCGACTTACCAACCATCTCCAAATACATGAAGGACGCGTCAGAGCGTTTTTTCACCGCCGCGATCGCACATCCCAACCCGTTACTTTCGGCAGCGGCCTCTTACGAGCCCCCGCCCGCCACCCACTTTCTCAGACGTCCACGGAATGTACTAACAGATCCTCCTGATGATCTCACCACCGAGGTTGAGAGTCTCAGGATTTCAGGCAGATCAGACCTTCAGTCTGACATAGGAGAGCAGTACCTAGCACCCGATATCACCTAGTTAACGTAATAAATCTGCTCGAATGGCATCTGAGCCTTATTTGTTCACAGTCGGGCCGTCCAGCTCGAACTGCCCTCCATTGCGAGGGACCGAAACGCGTCGGCCCTTATCCCTACTTTAATCATAAGCCTACGAGACGGCGCCCCTAAGGCGCCGCCCGTCAAAGGCACTAACACACCGAAGCATCCTCAATGCGTCCGGTCGTTGTTCATGCCAAACCCTATACGCTCTCCGGAGTATAGGTTGAGGAGTCGTTTAGCCGGTCGGGCTGCACCTTCTGTGTAGAAATCCCAACCCGGCACTACCTGCGTGGTAGGTCGGGCGCATAGGTGTCTGTATGCAGATTCGGCCCTCACTAAACAAAAAAAAAAGCCGCTTAGTCTAGTGGGTAGCAATCCTGCCTACGAAGCTGGAGGTCCCGGGTTCCAATCCCAGGTCGGGTCAGTATTTATATGATCAATATTGATGCTGGTACCGGGTCTTGGTTGTTATACTCGTATGTATGTGGTGTCTTCGCTTGGTACCCAAAATACAAGCTAATGCTTAGTTTTGACGTTGTTGATCATTACATTATCAGCACAACCAACGCTTGGAAAAATTGCTGCTGCCCGACCGGCCCAGATGCGTGCGATAGAGAAGACAGATGCGCCATATACTCTAGTGCAAACGGAATACAAGACTGCTTGAAAATAAAGAATCTTTAATTTATATTTTAATTATTATAAAACAAATAAATATATGAAAATAAAAAGCCAATGGATAGGTTTTAATTTAATTTATTCGACTAATATAAACGCTTAATTTGAAACTAGAAACTATTTTATTTGTCATTAAAATTAACAGATTAGTTTTTATTGTATTTTTATAGTAAAAGACATACTTGATTTTTGTATACCAAATATTAATTTAGTTTGCTTAAACATAATTATGTTATCTTGACTGCAGTTCATTCATAATTAATCCTTAGATAAACTAATATAAACACAATAATTAATATTCGGACTGCGACGAGTGCATAATGCGCCTCGTGCTGAATAGTGAGTGGCGCTGTGGCCAACTCTTGAGGGAGGGCGCATCCACAACGACACGTCCCAAAATGTCGTTGCAGTATCCAAATCCAGTGAGATGACCGAATAATACTGGGACCGCTTATATTGCTTCAATGCTTGAAGGAGATTTACAGTAGCTCTACCTCCAAATCAATACCTTCCTGTGTAGAAATGGACTTAGTGTTGTGATAGCCCAAACGCAACAAACCTGTCTCAAATTTATAATGCCATAGGGCCATGGTTCGAATCCGGGCGTGTACCAATGAGTTTTTCTGACTTAAGTAGGTACATAACTATCACTGACTCCGTGCCTCGATGAGCACGTTAACCAGTCGGTCCCGGACGCTGGCAATAGATGGCGGTCGTTACAATCCCCAACCCGCAAAGGAGCAGCGTGGTGGATTTAAGCTCCAAGCCCCCTTGACCCGGGGGAGGCCTAAGCCCCTGCAGTGGGGTAAAAATGGGCTGATGAATTGAAGTGAATTAATATAGTGATTAAACATAAAAAATACCTCATTCACTTTGAACAGTGCTCATTTAATATAGATATATTAGATTTTAGAGGATACATAATATTGTCCTGTTCTTAAATATAATCATAGAGTAAATGAATTTGACAGCAACGTTTGGTTTTAATAGACTCAGAAATGCCACTTCACAGTATCAAAAATGTCAAACGTAATTTTGCGGGGATGAAGACCGACTCGCGGGACCTCGCGCACTGAAACCTGCTATCTTGCACCAGCCAGGTACAGTATGAGTGGTTAGACAGTAAACGCAGAAGAGGGCTTCTAGACAACAGGATAATTCGGGTAACAGATATGGTGTTTTTTTAAATTAATTCCATACTTTACAAAAGCACAGTATAATGTATTTTAAAGCTTAAAGCTTGGGTAAAGCTGACAACTTTGGAACCCTAATTCAATAACCGATGTTCATACACGACCCAATTTCCATTTTACTGTATAAATGGATAAGTACAGACATTTCCCATCCACTCTATTTTCTATTTGTTATACAATATGCTTTCGAAGAAACTTTCTTTTTCCTGAGTTCCTATTTTGTGAATTTTCCCCTATTGTGTCCCTCTATTGAATAAAGGTTGACATTTTGTGTCAGTCAAACAATGTCTTTTCATTTTGCTGTTAGGACACAACAGTATACCTATAGATAAGGTTTATGGGTCAAATACCTAAGTGAACGATAGAACATCATGTAATTAATTATACATTAGTTGTTAAGCTTTTTAAAAAATCAAAGCATAAAGAGATAAAGTTTCCTTATTTCTGTTAGAATTGCATAGAATATAATATTTGACTAATATTGATTTCATATTTATCAAGAAAATATAAAAATAAAATTTAGACGATAACAAAATAAACAAAATAATATTCGGTTGATGAATATGGTAATTATAAGCTATTAAAATTGTATCATGTGTTTCTCTTAATATGAGGCCTAAAAGAACTTAGACTCCAGAGCTGTAAAAATTAAAAAAAAAAAAATGCCAAAATCAGAAACAATTTTTGTCTTATAATAATATCAGAAATCTCTCATATTATTTTTTTAACTTTATTTTGTTCAGAAACATACAGTAATATATAACATGAACAATAGAAAATAATTATATCTAAACACCAAATAAATTTTTTCACATATCGAACGATAGACTAGTTGACTATTTTTTTTCAATTATTTTATATGAAAGAGTTTTCTAAATATTTAAAAACGGTGAACAAACAATCAACTAACCTATTACCATTCACAAGTAGTTATGTAGGTACAATTAAAGCAAAGCAGGTATCTACCGAAAAAAAATTATTAACTAAATACCTACCTACGTACTACCTACCTATCTATATTTTTCCGGATATTTGTTCTGCCTAGATGTATCATAGTGTATATATATATTTTTGTTTATGTTTTAAGATACCGCATGGTGTTACATTGTGTTGTTGTAACATCATGCGGTATCGCCCTCTCTGTCTAACACGACAATTTTAACATTCGTAACTTTGTTAATAATGATTTATTTTTTTAAATAATTTCACTGTCATGACATATTTAGAAAACTCTTTCGTATAAAACACTATTTTTAAAAAAAAATTTAATCAACTAGCCTATTCTCGTAAATAAAGTAATTGTTATAAGTAGTAAAATATTTTGTTATTATTATTACTATTATGATTTGTTTAATAGAACTAAAAAATTTTTTTTTGTGGATAATCTGGTTTATTAGAAAAACGCAGGTCAAATTACTTTACTAATTCTTAATGACTCGATTAAAAGTAATACCTGAGCATGAAAAGAGAAGTTTGCGAAAGTGAATACAATTTACGATAATAATATCTATTTGTAACTACAAACTTATTTCTATTTAATGTGCACTACGAGAGTTATAAAACATTATTATGCCCATACACTTATCGAATAACATTTCAACCTGTTTCTTAACTTATAATAGGCGATAGGCGTGAGTAGTGAGATAGGCGACAGCATCAAATAATCAAAGATTTAATGATATTAGGGTAAAATACATTTTAAAAGGATTAAAAATTGAAAATTGGATATTAATAATATTTTCAATAATATACAACATTAAAGTACTACAATCGGCCATTTTGACTGAAACACCAATCACAGCGCATGACGTCACGCCTAGGTAAACTTCAGTATGTTTTCTGCGGTGTTTCGTTGTGACTACTACTGATTACGCATCTGTGTACTTAGACGTGACGTCAGACTTGACGCCTTGACACTGCGAGCTGTTTTCGCGCAGCATTGAAAAAATATTAGAAAAATGGCTTTAAACTTCGTTAAACTTTAGTTTATTACCGAAATAAAGGTTTTTTCGTAAATAGTATATGTGTATTACGGAAGAGGATTTCAAAATCATTCGTCACGCCTATTAGCGTTATAATGAATTGTTTGTTAGAACCATTTCCACTTGTACTGAAAGCTTTTTATTTTAAAGTTTCTAACGCATAAAAATAAAATACTTCTATGGTAAAGTGTAAAAGTTGTTTGTAACTAAATATGTTTATTTTATTTATTATTTATTTATTATTTCATATCAAGTAACAAGGTGTCGTGATAGCCCAGAGCGCTACGAACCTGTCTCAAATTTATAAGGCCACAGGGCCATGGTTCGAATCCGGGCGTGTACCAGTGAGTTTTTCTGACTTAAGTACATTAACTATCACTGACTCCGTGCTTCGGAGAGCACGTTAAGCAGTCGGTCCCGGACGCTGTCAATATATGGCGGTCGTTACAATCCCCAACCCGCAGTGGAGTCGCGTGGTGGATTTAAGCTTCAAAACTCCCTTCTCATCCTGGGGGAGGCCTAAGCCCCTGCAGTGGGGTAAAATGGGCTGATGATGAAGTAACATGGACTCATTTGTTAGTATAACATTTACGTTATAACAGTTAAAATTAAAACAAACTACAAATCACAAAACAACATCAAATTGTAAAAATTAAATAAGTCATACACAAGATGTCAATACGATATCTACCCTATATGAAATGGCTTTCGGAGAAAAAACACAAGTCACAACAAGTCACAATTTTCACGAAATTTAGTAAGTGATGCTATTCTTTTCATGGACCCATGCCCTCTCCCAAGCGACCAGTTCACACTATATGAAGGCGGCAACAGCGACCAATAAAAGGACAATCATACCTTTTTGATATCATCGCCAGGATAGTGTTGGGACTGCCTCATTATAGGAGATAAGCTCCGAAATTGCTGATCTGATTCTGGAATTTTTGTCACTAACGAACAACTACAACTACGACCCTGCCTACGAAGCTGGAGGTCCCGGGTTCGAATCCCAGGTCGGGTCAGTATTTATGTGATGAATATTGATACTGGTACCGGGTCTTGGTTGTTATATGTATGTGGTGACTTCGCTTAGTACCCAAAACACAAGCTAATGCTTAGTTTGGGACCTAGATGTTGTTGTCGTGTATACGTCATTATTATTATTATTAGCTACACTATTCCCAAGTGTCATAGATATTGTTTAATTGTTGTAACATAATCGTGAGCCAAATCGAAGCAAAAGGGCCGAATGACTACTTTATTACCAAACGGTTCAATACAAATAAACGTATCATGCAAAGGACATATTTGTGTCGTGATAGCTCAGAGCGCAACGAACCTGTCTCAAATTTATAAGGCCATAGGGCCATGGTTCGAATCCGGGCGTGTACTAATGAGTTTTTTTTACTTAAGTACATTAACCATCACTGACTCCGTGCCTCGGAGAGCACGTTAAGCAGTCGGTCCCGGACGCTGTCAACAGATGGCGGTCGTTACAATCCCCAACCCGCAATGGAGCAGCGTGGTGGACTTAAGCTCCAAGCCCCCCTCCTCACCCTGGGGAGGCCTAAGCCTCTGCAGTGGGGTAAAATGGGCTGATGATGGTGATGACATATTTGTGCTGACTAGTTCAATAAAAAGTCCGCAACAGCATACTTTTGTGTCACAATGATGATTCAGCGTATAGTAACCATTTTACTTCGAATGTTTTAAGTAAGAAAATTTTACTGACACACTGTTAATCATAATCCGAACAAATAACTTTTTTGTTAAAAGCGTTCAAAGTAAATAATGCCTTATTGACTTTGAATGCTTGATCGTAATCTATGTCAGTTTCCTGTCATAAACATTTTTAAAGGAAATATGTATATATATATATAATAATAATACAAATTTTATGAGAATTACAGTTTCAATATTTCTCATAAAACTATTTCAAAATTTACAAATTCTCTCAACTATATATATATATCACTACATAGTATAAAACAATGTCGCTTCCCGTCTGTCTGTCCCTATGTATGCTTAGATCTTTAAAACTACGCAACGGATTTGAATGCGGATTTTTTAATAGATAGAGTAATTCAAGAGGAAGGTTTAAATGTAAATAACATGCATAATATAGTAGAGAAACACTGATAATTTTAGAGGTTTCTAATGTGTTGTCGTAAATAAACACATTTTTTGCGCTTACATTACAAACGCTGGCTGAAACCTACGAGATAGATCAAAATAATGTACTACAGTATTGTACACCTTAAAAAGTTCTACAAAAAAGTCCGGAATGGTATATGTCTATCTTTTAGGGATGACCCACAATAACCATTTTTTATCCAAAAATTGGTGTAAATAAGATTCAAACACAGAAAAGATTTTCGCGGTATCCACTTTATTGCTACTTGCCACCAGATGGCTCTGTAGCATTTCTTTTTTAAAAAATTAGGCCACGGGGGCGAAGCCGGGAAAGAAAAATTAATTTGTTCGTGAAAATATTTAAATGAGAAGTATTCAAAAGCATTTTTACACGTTGACCAGGAGGACACCTTGTCGACAAGATTCAAATTTTAATTAGATTTTTACGCGATGGCCGCTGGTTTTACGTTTTTTTTTTGACGTCGCAAAGGGCCTTTAAGGTTGACATAGGGATTAATTGGATACCGGAATTGTGTTTCCTGATGTGCGTGTTAAGGATGTACTTGTGTTATTTTGATAATATCTTGCGTTTAAATTACTAAAATACCATCATAAATAAATAATAATAATAATAATAATAATAACAATAATACTAAAATACCATCTTGTAAAGCACATTACCGTTTATTATGACCTACATTTATAAAAGAATATTCTAAAAAAACTGAATAATTTTGAAATGGACATACCTACCAACAACAAGTTAAAAAAACAGGTCAAGTGTGAGTTGGACTCGCACACGAAGGGTTCCGTGCCACCGGACAATATAAATCCACACGTTTGTAGTATGGGAACCTTCTTCAGTTTTTAAATTTTTTTTGTTTTATTACTTGCTGTTTTAGCGGTGATAGGTACATAGGTAAGAAAAAAACGAGCAAAAAAATCACGTTTGTTATATGGGAGCCCCCTTACATATTTTATTCTGTTTTTTAGTATTTGTTGTTATAGCGGCAACAGAAATACATTATCTGTGAAAATTTCAACTGTCTAACTATCACGGTTCATGAGATACAGCCTAGTGACAGATAGACAGACGGACGGACAGCGGAGTCTTAGTAATAGTGTCCTGTTTGTTACTTTTTGGGTACGGAATATTCAAAACATATAATAAAAATAATGAAACTTTAAACATGTTTTTTACGGTACCCGTTAGTTTGCGCTATCTGCTCACTTGAAACTTTTTGTTTAGTACGACAGCTCTACACGTTCTATGTATAAGTTTGGACTACGTTCAGCAGAACACCCGGTATATTACTTACATTCAGAGGATGTCTGTTTTTTCCTCAAATTAATGTACCAATTTCTGGGAAATTAAATTGCTACAATCAAATTGAGTTTAATTTAGCTTGCACGGTTGTTTCAAGTACTCGAATTCCTTTGACGGCGAGGAAACCTTTGTGTCTTAATAAACAGTGGTGAGAATTAAATCCCGGATTAAATGATAATTATTTTAGGTATTTTCTACACGATAAATAAAAAAGAAATATTTCGTAGCACTTAAAGAGTTAAAAAATCCTTTCAACATACCTACTAATTAATATACAGGTTGGTAGCATAGGGTAAATAAATTTGGCAGCAGCGTTTGGTTTTAATAGAGTCAGAAATGTCACTTCACAGTATCGAAGAAATTCCAAACTTCGATAACTATCGAACTCTCCTACGTCACATCCCTACTTCTCTCATATATCTCATAACTACCCTCTTTCCTTTATATATTTATTCCGCCATTGCCTTTCTTATGCGACGCACTAAAATTAACCGCCTCTTTGCTTGATAGTTCTCACAAAAGTCCACTAAAAGCGCTGACGCTTCAGCGGTGAGCTCTGACGTTGTTCTTAAGAACTCGTGGGAGCTTTCAAAGGTTCAAGTGAACAGTTGGCTAAACCTAACAGTTACCGAGAAAAACATGTTCAAAGTTTAATTTATTTTTAACGGAATTCAAAGAAAGGAGGTTCTCAGTTTTACCTATGTATGTATGTATGTATGTATGTATGTATGTATGTATGTATGTATGTATGTTTGTCCACGATTGTCTCGACTTTGGCTGAACTGATTTTGATGCGATTTTCAGAAAAGTGTTTGTTACATTTAGGAGAAGGTTTTGGTATTTTAACCGACTTTAAAAAAGGAGGTTCTTAGTTTTACCCGTATGTATGTATGTTTGTCCGTGATTATCCAGCGTTTGGCTGAACCGATTTTGATGTGATTTCCAGAAAACTATTTTAACCGATTTAAAAAAAAATTAAATAAATAAAAAACCAAAACAAAAATGACAATTTAATTTCTTTTCTTTTTTTCGTTCAGTTGTTCGACGATTTTGTTGGTTTGGCACTGACTTCAAAAACTAAGTAAATACCTATTATTTATTTATTTATTATTATTATTAATTTTCTTATCTTATTATTAGGTAATAACTAATTTTTGGCTGTGACTGTTTTTTATAGGCTTTTCCCTTTTTTTTTTAAAAAAAGAAATTAAATTGTTATCATTTTGTTTAGATTTTTAAAAAGAGAAATTGAATTATCATTTTTGTTTTGGTTTTGTTTCATTCAATAGTATGTATATACAGATGAACACAATGAGAAGGTCGCATCGCGTTTCGTCGTAAATTGATCGAGTTGGCCAAACAATTTTGACCTTAATGTGAGCGACATAAAGTTGATACTGAATTGTAATTTAGGTCAGTTAAGTTCGGCCACGCAAGAAACCCGGTGGGACTTGTTTGTTGTTTCCATCTGTAACTAGTTGTGATGGGTAATACACTATGACGTAGACACAACACAAAATCCAGGTAGTAACCAATAGCGTTGGCCTTACGTGCGTATCGCCCGTCTTCTTTCCTCATTCTACCAAGGCTCAAATGTGATAACTAAACGGTCAACATTATTCCTCTATTGAACTAATTCGAAGTTCGGTGGTAAGTACTTAAAGTCGCCAAATCCCGAACTGTATACAGGATATTGTTCCCAAAACATACATAAATGAAATGTATTTTAAAGCGTTTCCTATTTTCCTTGCAGGGAGAGTGAAAAGCAAAAGGCTCAAAATCATTTCTCTATCGGGTGGGGCAATGAATTCCTCGCTAAGTAAAAGGTTAAATAACTTTCTTGACTGACGGATTAGCCGAGTGGCTAGAGCCCCTAACTGCAGAGCCAAGGTTAGGAGGGTCGATTCCCGCGCAGGACAGATAATTGTGTGCATGAACATATCTCTTTGTTCCGTGACTGGGTGTAAAAGTATGTATATATGTATAAATTATAAATAATATTAAATTTGAATTATTAAAAAAAAAAAAATATTTAAGTATGTATATCAGTTGTCTAGTAACACATAACACAAGCATAATTCTTGCTTACTATGTGATTAGATGGCGCTATATGGGATGTCCCATGTTTTATTATTATTATTAATATTTCAGTATGTATATCACTTGCCTAGTACCCCATAGTACAAGCATAATACTTGCTTACTTTGGGACTAGATAGCGCTGTATGGGATGTCCTAGATATTATTATTATTATTTCTATCATCATTTTGCTCTTTTGCACTTGAGGTTTAACATTGTACATTTTTTGGATTTTGCAAATTATTCGTTACAGATCTAAAAAAAAGTATTTCTATATTATTTGTATGTACTTAGTCATAATAAGATTTATTTTAAATTTATGTGAGGCAATGTTAATAAGCTTAAGTATTTCATTATTAGCGTTTCATTCTAAAATACATTACGTTATGGTAATTTATTTAATTTCAAGACGCCCGCCCTTAGGAAGATTTTTAATGGAACGAAAATTCGACATTAGCCATCTCGTTTTAAACTTGAAGTCATGATAAGAAAGCCCATTTACTTAAGCAAATATCTCGAGGCCCTGGCATATTGGCGTTCAGGCAAGTTTTTTATTTGGAAATTGTATACGTCGCAGTATGCTGGATAAAGCCATGTACCGTAATATTACTATGATATAAGCACAATCTGGTAATATAGTTATAAATAGTAATATAGTTATCTTACTAGACTAATCTAGTGAAATAATAATAATAACGTATACATGACAACAACGTCTAGGCCCCAAACTAAGCATTAGCTTGTGTCTTGGGTACCAAGCGAAGACCCCACATACATAATATATAACGACCAATAATAATAAAGACAAAATAATTAGAAATATGTATTTCATTTTCTTTTTCAATTCAAGCATTTTTTTAAACCTTCACATCATCATCATCAGCCCATTTTACACCACTGGAGGGGTTCAGGCCTCCCCCAGGGTGAGGAGGGGGGTTTGGAGCTTAAATCCACCACGCTACTCCACTGCGGGTTGGGCATTGTAACGACCGCCATCTATTGACAGCGTCCAAAACACACATAAAACAAGCCAACTGAAGTTAGTTGAATGTAACTTAAATCCATATAGTCCATAGAGTAACACGACGCAAACAAACCGCATATGTTACCATTTGATTATATACGACCATTTTATTGAATACTGAACAAAAAATGGTTAACGATTTCTAATTAAATCAATAGACTTCCGAGTGGTTCATCGCTCCACCACGCTGCGAGTTTGAAAATGGACCAGTAGCATCAATGAACCAAATTCAAAATTAAATAGTTTATAATTTTATAGACTTCTAATCTATAAAATTCACTAGATTTAGATTAGATTAGATCTAGATAAGGCTCATCAATAAATTCACTAGATTTATCTAGTAAGATAGTTACATCACTAGATCGTTGTCGTATCATAGTTATCTAGTTAGTATCGAGAGAGCGAAGTTTCCCGCCCGCCGCCCCATTAGAGACACAGTAAGATCCTTACTAATATTATAAACACGAAAGTTTGTATGTACGGATGTTTGTTGCTCATTCACGCAAAAACAACTAAATGGATTTTAATGAAACTTTACAGTAA
This sequence comes from Luffia ferchaultella, assembly GCA_949709985.1. NCBI lineage: Eukaryota > Metazoa > Arthropoda > Insecta > Lepidoptera > Psychidae > Luffia > Luffia ferchaultella. The sequence continues at coordinate 4,673,327 of OX453263.1, forward strand.
TATAGCTTACACATCAGAATAATACACAAGCTATAACTTATTAAGATACTAGCTTTCGGTCTGCGGTTCTGCTCGCGTGGATTACACAGTTGTACCGGGACCGTTATAATTTTTTCCATATAGTTTATAAACTGAAGAGTGCCATAGGTTACTTTACGGGAAAAAGGGTCCCGGTACAACCGTGTAGTCCACGCGAGCGAAGCCGCGGGCGGAAAGCTAGTATTTACTATACGAAACGCAGGGCTTAATTTAGTGGGGGTGTGAGTCGCGTTTGCGCGTGGAAGGGTCCACACAATTTCATACTTACACGTCATGAAAGGGTTACACGTGGTTACACCAATTAACGTTGTTTTTTTTGTTTTTGGGCGTGTTTTTACATTTCACTGTATTCGGCGTTTTCGCGATGGAATACTTGATAACGTGCATTTGTAGACTAACGACTGGTGGTGGCATATACTACTAACGCGGTGTATGCGCGTCCTGTCGATAGCTTGCTGTCGTTCTACGTTTTTATGAAAATTCTCCATATGAAACTCTTTGCTTTTCATTTTTTTTTCTTGCTGTTCTACTCCTAAAAATAGTTGCGTGATGATACACGTACTAACCTTACATTGTTATGATGAAATACATAAATTTCATCAAACTCGGGATAAGTAGTTTTTGAATTTTCAACAAACATATGAGACTATGAAAATAAATGTGTTTTTCGTGATCAGAGATGTTTTTTGGTCGATTTCAATATACTCCACAATCGTATTGCAGTGCTTCATCGATTATTCAGTAGAGTTTTAATAACGTCTGTGGCTAAACGAATTTAATTAGTTATGGATGCGACGACTTCCGGCCAACGTTTTACGTAAAAGAACGAAGCAGGTAGTGGAGAGAGCACCGTTTACTTTCGCATGCGTCTTATATCTACTAACAATTATTAACTATATCTAAGCTATCGTATACTTAAAAGCTCGGTTTTCATATCTATTTAAACTTCTAACTAAGCGGCCCTATGTCGTAACGTTATCGTATTTCGTCTTAAAACAATATCGTCACTACACTATTTATTACTATTTAACACTATTATATTTACAAATGTACACGACACTTCACAAATAGGCACGGCCGGCGGGCCGTATCGTCGACGACAATTTTTCCCGATAACGATTTAAATAACCTCTCAAACCGCTATATATTCGATGACAGAAAACTTTTTAAGTTCACCACAATTTTAATATTTTACGACGACGAAACAACATTCGGTTTCAGTCTTTCGCTTCGAAATGCTAAAATGGTAGAAAATTTATTCAGAAAAAGAGTTTCTCGTAAAAGCGCCACAAAGAAAACTTATCCCTAAACGAATACTGAAAATACACGTTACAATTGGAAAGCGTTTATGTAATACCACAAAAGGCTGAGGCTGAATTTTAATAGAAACTCGGTGCGCGCTCGCAAAAGGAGGAAATTTCTTTGAAAACTAACAACGCGTTTGTAAAACGCTTGTCTGTTTATATTTATGGGTATGTAAGACGTGTTCGACGGGTATGTGTGGATCTGGTATAAAGGGAAACGTATCTAGTTAAAAATATTGGTTTGAGGCCCTAACTGCACGGCAAAAGGTCACATCACTTCACTTCAATTCATCAGCCCATTTTTTTTTACCCCACTGCACGGGCTTAAGCCTCCCCCAGGGCGAGGAGGGGGGCTTGGAGCTTAAATCCACCACGGATTCGAACCATGGCCCTATGGGGCCATATAAATTTGAGACAGTTTCGTTGCGCTTTGGGCTATCACGACTTAAAAGGTCGCGGGTTCGAATCTCGCCTGGGACAAATATTTGTGTGCATGTTCATACCTATTTGTTCCGTATCTAGATGTAAAAATATCTATATGTTATGTATATATTATAAAAAATATTTAAGTGGGCTTATCTGCTGTCTTAAAGAAAACTGTAATGGATACCTGTCTCCTGCCTAGTTTACTGTATGGCTGCCAAACGTGGACTTATATGAATAAAGTGAAAAAAAAAATACTACACAGAAAGCCATAGAAAGAATCGTACTAAAAATCAATAAAAAACATAAAATCAATAATGACGTAATAAGGCAAAAAACAAAAATAACAGATGCACTCACGCAAGCTCTAATGTTAAAGTGGAAATGGGCAGGACACGGATAGCAGGTGGACAATACAGACCACACGATGGAAAGGACCAATACTTCCAAAGTAAGCAAGTATTATGCTTGTCCTATGGGGTACTACACAAGTGATATACATATTGAAATATATATAAATAATAACCAAAAGAAAAGTTGGAATACCAAATAAGCGGTGGGCTGATGATATAGTAAAAAATTCAGGAAAAGACTGGATGGTTAAAGGAAGCAGTTGGAGGAGGCATTTACTCAAAACGACACCCATATCTCTGAAACTGTATAAAAGTAACCGTACTGATGTAAAAATTAGTTTAAACTAGGTTACATAAACTACTATAAGATTGAAATGTAAAATGTGCAGATAAGGAAATAAAAAGGCTTTATTATTATTATTTATCTGCTGTCTATTACCCCATAATACAAGTAGAATATTTGTTTACTTTAAATGTGAGATGTCCCACATTATTGTTATTATTATTGATAACATATTATTATTATTAAATATCGTGAAATGACGGATTTGGTACCACGACTCTTCACTTCATCAGTCCATTTTTTACCCCACTGCAGGGGCTTAGGCCTCCCCCAGAGTGAGGAGGGGGCTTAGACCTCCCCCAGGGTGAGGAGGGCGGGCTTAGGCCTCGCCCAATGTGAGGTGGGGGAAGGCTTGTACCTTAAATCCACCACGCTGCTCCACTGCGCCTTGGGGACTGTAACGACCGCCATCTACTGACAGCGTCCGGGACCGACTGTTTAACGTGCCCTTCGAAGCACGGAGTCAGTGATAGTTGTGAACTTAAGTCAGAAAAACTCATTGGTACACGCCCGGATTCGAACCATGGCCCTATGGAGCCTTATAAATTTGACACAGTACCACGAGTACGAGATTAAAGTAATTATCTGATTGCTTGTCGTACACTTATTTAAAAATGTAATCAATAATTAATGAATATATAACCACAATATCACTCAAACAACTTATTAACTCCCAACGTCCTGATCATGCGAAATTCAAACTTACGCTCCGACATGGCAACATGGCAGGCAAAGTGTTAAGAAAAGTCATGTAGATCTCTGACATTATTTCATTGTTCGACAACAAAAAGAAAATCTGATAAAGCGTATAAATCTTTCGTAGTTTTCCCCTGAAAGATTTAATTTCCTGAAACCGAGGGGCGCAGATAACTGAATTTCAGTAGATCCACTTTGTGGTGTCATTCGATTCGAGCATCGTCAAAATGCGATAGCATTGTGGTACCAAAATAAAACGCTATAGTATAAACACGTTGTTTTGGCACATTTGGATAACTTCACGATTTTAAAATGCAATTTTCCTTTTTATCAACGCACCGTATGTATTCTAAGGTGAATAGAAACGTAGGCGTCAATAGAAACGTGAAAACATTAAGTAAAGGAAAAATTACTTGGAATGAATGTGATTTGAAATTGAAGAATAAATTCATTTGAAAAATGAAATAGTCTGATTCTAGAAATGTTTAGGTTCATAACCGTAGCAGCAAAAAATTTGGATTAACAAAAAAAGCCGAATTAACAAAAACAAAGCCTTATTATCAAAAGAGCCGGATTACTGAATTATCATTGACATATAAGATTCAATGTGCATTAATTAAAAAAAAAACACTTATTGTTGTTATATATTATTTCGGTAAGTTCTACACGCTATATAAGTTTGGACTACCTTCAGTCGAACATCCGGTACACTAAAACTAAAAACTGGGGCGACGCATAGACATTTTATAACTGTAGTAAAATTACTTTCACGTCACATTCAACAATGACGTTAGGGACTCAAATGGCATATTACAAACTTTGCAAGCTTCAATTTCTTGATGGCTCCCCAGTGCATTTGTGCGTGCGTGTCTTTATTGTCATAGCTATGTACCAATATAAATGAACATATCCTTGTTGAATTAGGTAAGTGAGGTAATGATTCACATTCATACATAACACATGACTCTAACACACAGACCAGTCAACCTATAGACCACGCTTTAATAAACGAAAACGAAATCGCCAAAAAGTGGCGGGGTGCGGGGAGAGGTCGGCTAGTTTTCATTGGCTCGTTCAAAATTGACAATTTAATGGCTTCCGACGTGCTTCCAACTGACGGCTCACTAGTGACGTAGTTATGTAGTGTCACTACATAGCCTTGGCGAATGCTACTCCCTGTCAAAGCGTGGTCTATAAGGTTGACTTGTCTGTGCTCTAACACAAATTAGGACTTTAGGAGTGCATATTTCAATAACTGTTGACTTAAATAAAAGAAATTGTTTGAAACCTTGACATCATTTTTTAAGACCTATCGTTTGGTACTTCTCGCGTTAATATACGATTATTTTTTTTCGTACTTCAGTTACATGTATTGTGCCCTATCACATAAAAAAAAACTCTCAATTTCACTACGTACGTGTGTAGCGGCTCATAGACTACCTACACCTACTTTCCAAAAATCTATATATTGCCAATACTTTCCGAGAAAATTCCCAGACAGACAGACAGACAGATAGACAGACAGACGGACGGACGGACATGACAAAGGGTTTCTATTTTGCCATTTGGCTACTGAACCCTAAAAATTATACGCAATGATAAAAAATATATTATATATTTAGAGAGAATTATAGAGCATACTTTTAAGAAAGTAACTTTCTTGCGGTCTCTTCTCAGTACATTTATGAGAACATAATTTATTAAATGTTTTTTCTAAGGTTGGTGTTGGCCACAAATTAAACCATAGAGTAAATAAATTTGACAGAGGCGTTTAATTTGAATACAGTTAGAAATGCCATTTTATAGTGTCGAAACTGTCAAACGCAATTTCGCGGGGGTGAAGACCGGCACGCGTAGATCTCGCGGACTGAAATTCCCGCCATCTTGCACCAGCTAGTTAGAGTATGAGTGGTTAGACGGTAAACGCAGAAAAGAGCTTCTAGTCAATTCGTTTTTTCATGACTTACACACTTCAAGTCAACAATTATTTCATGTGAAATTGTATCCGTTTCTATAACGAAATTCCACAACGAATGTTAAAATTAAATCCTAATATTTTGTAAACGGTTGAAGTCAAACTCATGAAGAAAGTTTACTATTGCATTAAGAGGAGTGTGTAGTGGCTTTTCATACAAACGGCGTTATCGGTTGCACCCCATTAAACCTAAACCGATCGCAGCAAAAAAATTATAAGGAACAGCAAAAAGTAGGTTCATACGTTTAATTTAAATTTTTTAAATGTTTTGATACATCATACAAAAAAAAAATTGAATGCGCGGGGTTATATTTCGAGGTTTTTTTTTTATTTCTAGATGATGGGAAAATGCAATTAGTTTTATGTTTAACCTGTTGTGGAAAATGAAATAACTTCGAAAAAAAAAACTCTGTACATTTTTAACTTTTTTTCTTAAGCGCCCCATATTTCTAAAAAATGCTGTTCTATACTGCACTGTAAATAATAATAATAATAATAATAATAACGTCTACATCACACCAACATCTTGGCCGCAAACTAAGCATTAGCTTGTGTTTTGGGTACCAAGCGAAGACACCACATACATATAACAACCAAGACCTGGTACCAGTATCAATATTCATCATATAAATGCTGACCCGACCTGGGATTCCAATCCGGGACCTCCAGCTTCGCAGGACTAGGTAGGGTCACTACCCACTAGGCTAAGCGGTCGTCGTGAAATGAAATACTAGTTTGTTTAGTTCGGCTATATTTATCTTCGAAAAATTCTATTACCTATATTTATCAAATAGATAGCCATTCAATTATTTTATTAACGTACCTAAAAGGAATATCTTAGAATATGTCATCATCATCATCATCATCATCAGCCCATTTTTACCCCACTGCAAGGGCTTAGGCCTCCCCCAGGGTGAGGAGGGGGGCTTGGAGCTTAAGTCCTCCACGCTGCTCCACTGCGGGTTGGGAACTGTAACGACCGCCATTTATTGACAGCGTCCGGGACCGACTGCTTAACGTGCCCTCCGAAGCACGGTGTCAGTGATATTGTATACTTAAGTCAGAAAAACTCATTGGTACACGCCCGAATTCGAACCATGGCCTGTTGGGGCCAAATTTGAGACAGGCTCGTTGCGCTCTGGGCTATCAGGGCACTTAGAATATGTACTTACTATGTAAGTTATTTTAGTTTTTATTCAACCGCAAACGCAAATTAACGAAATAAAATTGCCGTTTCCGATCAATGTTGCCTCACTACAAAATATACCTAACAAAAATTGCTAATGCGCCCAAGAAGTGAAACTTCTATGGTTTATACACACTGTTTGTGTATTTTATTTTAGCATATGTAGTTATTTTTTCCGTCTGATGTACGTAATAAAAGGATTCCATAAAGCAATAAACTGCTTCTCTTTCCACGTAAAAAGTTAAAACCACGGAATTTAGAAGAGAATCGAAGTGTTTAGAAAATTATTCTACGTGCGATCAGCTATCGTCAAATTCAAATTCACACAATTTAATACAATTATATTCTTATTGGCAAACATATGTAACACCATATTTTTCTCCTCTTTGCATCTAATTTAATTTCCACACAAATCTACTGCAATGAGACATTTCTTAACACTATCGTCTACTTCAAATACAGTGCATTGAAGTTCAATTCATTCATGCCCATATCGCGTGCTTTTATATCGTATATCATTTTCAACTTCTTCTACGTTCCGTATGGTTGAAACGATTCAATGCATCATCGTATTCCCATAATATTATCATATCGTACCTCAAATAATTATAATTGGATCCAATAGAACGAGACCAAAACTTTTTTAATAACCGGATAGGTGTCACGGCGTCGACGGGCGGACGGACACGCCTAAAACTCGAATTCGAAAGCTTTTCACTTAATAGAATCCCGGACTGCGAAAGTTCGCGACTTAAAATTACTTTAAAAGTTTGTATCATTCGCGCCACGAGCCTTATTAGGGGAGACTTCGAATTAATTCCATTAATTTGTACAAAACAAGGCCTTTGAACGTACTCCAGGTATTTTAATTAGTTTTATTGCTTGACTTCCTCACTGACTGTCTAAAGTCATGATCCTTATTTCTTACTCTTGAGTTTCGCACCTCGAAGAGTGAAAACAAAATTTATTCGTGACTTTCGGTAAGGGCCAGAGTAGGGCTGGTGGCCCTGGGTGCTTATTATTTGTACTTGGTGGTCTTAGACTAAAGGAAATGAAGCACCGAAAACTTGGCGATTTGCTTGTAGTGACAAGAAGTACGCTTATTTTTTTTTGTGAAAACAAAAAAAAAAATTTATTCACACGTTTGCGTATATTCGCGAAACATTAAAATTAAACTCTTATTAACGTTTTATCGTGCATTTTACTGACGCTTCAACGTCTCAAGTTTCGCTTTTCCACGATTTTACATAATCCTTTTTTTAGTCAATTAAATTAATTTAATTTTACTTCTTTCATATTTTTTTTTCACACCAGTGCCTTCTGTTATATATTTACAGTATAGATTACATAGAAAAAAATAACAAGACGAAATGTTCACATTCAAACGAGTCGAAATAAGTGAAGACAAATGTCTATGTTGTGTCAAATGTCAATAAGTGTAATGACTGATTGATACCTATTACCTGATTGACAGTTCTTATAATAATAATAAAATAATAATAATAATAAGATCTGGGAGATCCAACACAGTGCCATCTAGTCCCAAAGTAAGCAAGTATTGTGCTTGTGTTATGGGTTACTAGGCAACTAACATACATATTTAAATATTCTTTTTTTATAATTTATAGAAACTTTTTACACCCACACACCGAACAAATAGACATGTTCATACACATAAATGTTTACCCCGGGCGAGAATCGAACTCGCGACCCTAGGCTCCGCAGTTAGGGTCTCTATGCACTTGACCAATCGGTCAGTCAAAGTTCTTGACTTGGTTTTCTTTAATTTTAATAGTATAAAATCGCCGTATTCTAAAGAAAAATTTCAAAGAATACTGTAGGTAATATTTACTATATATATTTGCAAAAATGTATAAAAATGGCATATTATTATGAAATTTTTTTTTTGTTAATATGTCGCTAATCTGAGGTCTATAATATCTAAATTTACTAAGGGAGTAATTACGGTTTACGTGTTTAAATATATAACAGGTACAAATTCCCACAGGAAAGGGCTCGAAGGGTCCAACAATTCCATTAAATACTTGTCCCATTTAGTGATAAAGTTGAGTCCCACATTAGAAGTGTGTGAACCTTTAAAACTAACGAGGCGTTTGTCAAATCAAATTACCTTACTTTCGGGTACTAAAGGAAATTACAACTTAAATATATTGCTAACTGTATTATATAAAAGATTTTTTTTATTTTTATTACAACCAGTTTGCGTATATTCAATTATGGACACATCTTAGTAGAACCCTCAATGTTTATATAGATACAACGTTGTGACAACTAAAACGTAAGCAAAAAAATATACGCCATACCAAATATACACCAGTCGATGCTTTAAAACATTCGCTGCGAAGTAAAATTTCGTGTGACCATGTAAAATTCGTACAGGAAAGAAATAACGAGTCTGAAATTACATTTGATGCGTGGTTTAATAAAATGTTTGTTTAAAACAATGTTAATGACGTAAGCATGGTCTATCTAATCATTAAGTCTGACATTTGGATCACGTTTGTTTTCGATCGTTTATACAGGATGAGGTTTTAATTACCAGCCAAATTTTAATTTAATGATCTTTGGTAGGAAACCTATACCCGTCTTGTTTCCTTTTAGTATCGTTCTATAGAAAAATAATGAGATATGACTACACAAACCTTTCCCGAAAAAACCAATAACTCTAGTCACCATTCATGCCCGCCGCCCATTCCGTTTTAAGGTTTCGGGCTCGTACGTTCACTATAGCGTTAAGAAGGCAACCAAACGTTATAAAATAACACTGTAGATAAAATAATTTAGTATGAAAATGTAACTCACATTTTTTATTTACGCAATGAGGTCTATTGGTGATACATAACATCTAGAAAAATTTTGGTCGGTCACTAAAATCTCACCTTGTATAATATAAGACTATGACATAGACAAATGCATATAAAACTTATATTAATCATTATTAAGAGTAGAACAAAAATAATTCAAAACGAGAAATATAAAAAAAGATGGCGAAGTATCATAAATAAATTACGAATCCATTCAAATGATAATTACTAACAAGATAAATGCAAATATTTATTATAAATAGTTTTATATCTTAAGCGAAAGTTATAGAATATCCATCGAAGATGAATTCTGTGCGTACAGTGAAAAAGGGTTGAAATCGAATTGGACCCATTTGCAATAGAAAAAATTCCGCTTCGATTGGTCTTATTAACATTATGAACCTAAGTTTCTTAGTTTTTACCAATTCATCCAAAGGTTGTCTGAAAGAAATTGCTTTTAGCGAGAAGACCGCCCATCGTACCAAACTTAGTTGTAAAAGATATTTTGTTTATTATTGTTTAAGTCGTCGGCGTCGTCGATTATTAATATTATTATTATCATCATCGTCATTATTATTATTTTTATTATTATTATTATTAGATAAGAAATGCTTAGAAGGTAAAAAAAAATTGTCCAGTACAGACGGTATCACTTTACTAATATAATGATAGCTTCTAACGATGCTATCAGTTTAACCAGGTACCTCCAGGGCTCTTTATTACTTCATGTCCAAATGACAAAAAACAGAACCTCTGTATGTCTGTCTATACATCTGCCGGAGCCGTTTTTTAACTCAATACACTCGTCCAAAAAGGGACATTTTTGGCTTACACTCACCATAGTAAAGTCCAACAACGAAGGGTCTTTTGTTGTCACTCTAATCTAGGATACATAAAATGGGCCAAAAAGAATAATTACTACTAGAATGTACTGGCAAGCCATCCACATTAACTGTTACAGACATTAATAATAATAATAATAATATAATAACACATACAATCACAACAACGTCGGGTCAGCATTTATATGATGAATATTAATACTGGCACCGGGTCTTGGTTGTTATATGTATGTGGTGTCTTCGCTTGGTACCCAAAATACAAATTTTGGGTACCAAGCGAAGACACCACATACATATAACAACCAAGACCCGGTGCCAGTATTAATATTCATCATATAAATGCTGACCCGACCTGGGATTCGAACCCGGGACCTCCAGCTTCGTAGGCAGGGTCGCTGCCCACTAGGCTAAGCGGTCGTCATTGAATTCGTATTCATTTATCTTTGATCACACTTCGAGATTTTGTTCTTTTTGCTACCCCGGATTAAGAAGAAAAATTAGGTAGTATTTGTTCTTAATCTGCTATTTTCGCGTTCTCCGTCCTTGTCTTTGGCGAATCTAAACCTACCTATTAAAATTTCAATAATTTCATGATCAGATGCTTTCTCAGCAATTTTATTTTTGCGTACTGCAGCTGAAGTATAATTTTATAACATTAGTGTAAACCTTGAAATTTGGCGTCTGAGTAGCTAAAACATTAAATCTATATAAAATATAGAGCCATCCCTACATAAGTTTTCATAATTAGAAAAAAAAATTATAAGGATTCTGTACTATAGGCACGCATACAGCAAAATGTTTATGTACGGCCACTTCTAAGTAAATATTAAGATATCACTATTTATGCGAGACATATTTGTTATATTGATATATGATATATAACATTTATATATTACTAGCGGCCCGTCCCGGCTTCGCACGGGTAGTATTCGTTTCTCATAAGAATCACTTTTTTTATCTCAGTCTTGTCTCATTCCCGTTCTTCCTTTCATTTTTTCGTTCCCATCGCAAAAATACTTTATTATTTCTGTTCTTGGCCCTAGTGTAGCTTCGTTTTCGTTTCCATTCTCATCAAAAATAACTTTTTTATCTCCGTCTTAAATCATTCCCGTTCTTCCCTTTCCCGTTTTTGTTCCCATCGCATAAATATTTTATCGTTTCTGTTCCTGGCCCTGGTCTCATTTCCTTTTTGTTTTCATTCTCATCAAGTACAACTTTTTTATTTCAGTCTTAACTCTTTCCCGTTCTTCCCTTTCCCGTTTTCGTTCCCGTAACACAAATATTTATCGTTTCAACAATTTCTGTCAGTCTTAATTAAATAAATTACACTTTTGCGAAATAATATTTAGTTATGCAATTATTAAATTACTAAAATGGCTATTAAAAAATAAGGGTTGATCGTAGAAGGGTGAAAATTGAGGATTGTATGTATTTTTGTATGTTGTATCATAAAAAAATAGAAATTAAAAATTTTGTCTAAAAAAAAAAAAATTTAGGGGTGGACTACCCCTAACATTTAGGGGGATGAAAAATAGATGTTGGCCGATTCTCATAGATACCGGATAAGCACAAAAAATTTCATCGAAATTGGTCAAGCCGTTTCGGAGGAGTATGGCAACTAAAACTGTGACACGAGAATTTTATATATTAGATTTATATTTGTGTATGTTAAATATTCCCATTAGTTGACTAATTATGAGTCTTAAGCCATTATCGTTTTTAAGATACAGCCTTAAAGAATTGACGAGAATTTCAAACCTTTGACAGTTTCCAAATTTAATATTAGCTTGTTGAATAAAAATATGTATATACATATAACAATAGTGACCCCTGGGACATCCCACACAGCGCTATCTTGTCTTTGCTTTGTTTTGTTAAAAAATGTGGAGTTACGTCCAATTTAGATAAATAATTAAATAAAATTATATTAAGTATCAGGTATAGCTAAGTGATTTGTGCCATAGAGTCATGTCAAAACAGAATAATGTTTTGTGTAGCAAAAATGACATAATTTTTTTATAATTTTTATCGTTACAGTGTCACTACTCAAATTTTTTGAAATTTTTTTTTCATCATAGACTATTTTATATACCGTTTTGTTGAGCTTCAAAAAACTTTGTAAATTAAAAAAGCTTATAAAGCAAGTTTTTTTAGTTTTCAAGTTATGATCGAAAAAAAGTTCGAATAAACTTCACACGTCTCGTTCTCGACGTTTGTTTTTTTTTTTATGACACTATTTAAGCGGGGGTGCGATATGTGTAGAACGTGTCCTCCCAAATAAAAGGGACTTTAGACTAAAATTGTTATTCTAACCACTTAAAATAAAAATGAAACCAACATGGTAAAAGTTTATAATTTTGTGGCTTTTTTAAATATAAGCACTGTGTTCTAAATTCAAAATTAACAAAGGGATTCGATGATTTCTTTTTAATTTCTATCACATCGTGTCTGCGCTTAAACATGTACTTTGCATGTATTGTACACGTCGAAAAGATGGATGGCAAGTTCGTACCTTGGATTGTGAAATTATGAAACCTTTACCAATAGTTAGACGTTTGATTGTTTGATTTTGAAAATTCCTAGATGTGGCATTAAAAAATAGTAAATCATGTCTAAGTTTTTTACTGCATTAACACAACAACAGTAGAATCTAGTTTGGTATTTGACAGATAATATGAAGTTTACAGTGTTGCGGATAAAGAACTACTCCTCGAACATTTTAGTAATTATCTAATCAGGGTCAAGTTGTACAGGTAAATTAGTAAGCTATATGTTCTTTAACTAGTGTCTTTAACACAAAGAAATTTTTGTTATAATTTCACAACTTAAAATAAGTTCAGGTACACCACATGTATGGGGACTCGCCGTTGTTATTTAATAATTTTTGTATACGAGTTCTATCAGTATCTTCAGAATAACATAGAGCTGGGAAAATCAATGCTGTGTTTGGAGGAAACACGACTAATGAACACACCGTACGTTTTTTGTCGAGTCGCTTTCGCAGGGTTGCTTACCATAATATATCAACTACAGCTAGCTTTCCTCCAGCGGCTCCGTTCGCGTGGACTATAATTATTTGCATAGGTATAGTTTATATGTATAACGTTTATATGTTGACGACCGCTTAGCCTAGTGGGCAGCGACCCTGCCTGCGAAGCTGGAGGTCCCGGGTTCGAATCCCAGGTCGGGTCAGTATTTATATGATGAATATTAATACTGGCACCGGGTCTTGGTTGTTATATGTACCTATGTGGTGTCTTCGCTTGGTACCCAAAATACAAGCTAATGCTTAGTTTTGGACTTAGGCGTTGTTGTGATTGTGTGTGTTATTATTATTATTATTATTATAAGCTGAAGAGTGACATAGGCTACCTTTTATCCCGGAAAAAGGGGTCCCGATACCAACTAATGGGAATGTTTTTTTCACATTTGTCGCCAGTTGGAACGAAGCCAGTGGTAACGACTGGTACAAAGATTGTTCTGGCTACTTTTTCCAAATGTCACCATATATTCTTGATGAGAGTCCACACAGACCCTTAGATATCGATTTAAAAACAATCAATTCAGTAACTAAAAAGATGAAAATAGCGGTCACTTTTTTTCAAATTTTGACCAAATTTGAATTTTTCCATTCCATTCCATCAGCCCTTTTTGTAACCCACTGTAGACGCTTAGGCCTCCACTCAAGATGAAGGCTTGGAGCTTTAATCCACCACGCTGCTCCAATGCGGGTTGGCAAATTGTAACGACCGCCATCTATTGAGATCAGCCGAGGCCGACTGCTTAATGTGCTCTCCGAGGCAAGGAGTCAGTGACAGTTAATGTACTTAAGTCAGTAAAAACTCATTGGTACACGCTCGGACTCGAACCATGGCCACATGGCCTTATAGATTTGAAACAGGTTCGCTGTGTTCGAGCTATCACATTTGAATTATTTTTTGTAATTTAGGAACCTTATTGTCGATTTTAGAGATAATATAAACTGTATTCTTTGTAATTCTATACATTTTACAGTAGACCGTTTTAATGTTAGCAATAAAAGAAAGCGACGCTTATTTCCACAATCTGTTCCAAATCTTTCTTTTTCAATCAATCAATCAATCATCAATTTAATAGTAATTTGTTGTTTAATCATATTGTAATTATCTCTGTGCCTCGGAGAGCACGTTGAGCCGTCGGTCCAGGCTGCCGTCAATAGATGACAGTCGTTACAATCGATCAACCCGCTTTGGAGTAGCGCGTTGGATTAGCCCCCTCATCCCGACGGGAGGCCTAAGCCCCTACAGTGAAGTATTATTGGGCTGATCGTATAGTATGGTACTGTAGAACCCTTGGGTAAAAGCTTTATAGTTGCCCAATTTTCGAAAATGCTATAATTTAAAAAAATATGAACATTAAAAAAATCACTAAAACGCGTCTAGTAGTTTTTAAGTTAAATCTTCATAAACACACAAATCAAGAATTTTATGTAAAAGTATATAGAGAGACAATCATACATAAATACTAGCTTTCCGCCCGCGTGGACTACACAGTTGTATTAGGACCCCCTTTCCGGGGGAAAAATAGCCTATATCACTTCTCAGCTTATGTACTTTGTCTATGCAAAAAATTATAGCGGTCCCGATACAAATGAGTAGTACACGGGAGCAGAGCCGCGGGCGGAAAGCTAGTTTGAAAATGAAAGCCCATGCTACTCGCCGATAACGTAGCTTTCAATAAGTGAAAGAAATTTTAAAATCAGTTCTTTCCTGTTTATAATATTAGTATAGGTAATCTTAGACAATCCTACTAATATTATAAACGCGAAAGTTTGTTCGTATGGGATGTATGGATCTATGGATATATGGATGTTGGATATTTGTTGCTCTTTCACGCAAAAACTACTGAATGGATTTTAATGAAACTTTACAATAATATAGCTTATACACAAGAATAACACATAGGCTATAATTAATAAAGATACTAACTTTCTGCCTGCGGCTTCGCTCGCGTGAACTACACAGTTGTACACTGATTGTAAATTTCACCTATAGATAGCTACTTTATCAGCCAGTAACATAGGCAATATTTTATTTTCAAACTAGCTTTCCGAGGCGAGGTGAGGAAAAAGCCGCTTATCATTGAGTGCGGATCCGAACACGGGCGGACGTGTGAGGGCAGACGTCATTGACGGTTGTGTCCGTTTTGCGAATTTTCAAAGCACTGGCGATTTGTTAAAAACGCACTGTATGTATGTAAAATAATAAATAGGTACCTATAGTAAAAAAAATACTTTTTAGGGAGTATAGAGGGAGGATTGATAGGGGTGAGGTAGGGTAAGGGGATAGGAGGGTAGGGGAGAGTAAGTGGGTGAAAAGAAAGAGGGGTGTTGGAGGGAATTGGAGGGTGAACGTTTCTATAGTCCATACGGGCAAAGCCGGGTACGACCGCTAGTATCACTGACATCAGTATAATATAGAACCTTAGACACACGACTTCGTCTCGCAGTTAATATACAAGAAAACAATTTTGTAACAGTCATTACAGACTTTAAGTTGACATTTGCTGCGTCCTAATTTACAATAGCGGCGTTAAAATTTATTATACCGCAATCGAATGCCTCCACTTCTTAGATGTCGTAAATAGTTTGCACTCTGAAATGTGTGTAAATTATAAGGACAGACAAGTAAACCACACTCGATGTACACGGAGTGTCATCAAATAGTCGATGCTCAAACTTGTTACAGAACATTACTTAAGTGAATTGCCAGTAATAAATCGAGAGCCAACGCAACGTTTTAGCAGGTTGTTACATTGTTTGTTTAAAATATATACTAAAAACGATTATATCTTGAATGGAATCGATATTGGGATTCGCTAGATCGAGGATTCGCTAGATGGCGTAACGTAGTAAACACTGGCTCCGTATAAATTTATTCTTTAAAAATAGTAATATTGTGATATTCATAATAATTTAATTAATTTTGTTTAGATATTTATGCATGTGCAAGTGTCTATCATTATTTCTAACAAGTATTCTAAAATAAAGTATATATACATTATAAATTGGTGGATAGTGCATTGGCCATATATAACATTTAATGTGAACTAAAATTAATACAAAAGTGAAGCCTGTTCATGTATGGCTATCAACAAATAAGTGAACTGAAAAGGGAAAATATTGGAGTTTCTAAAAAACTGCAAAAACACAAATATTCGTTTTTTCTAACTACCTACCTATTTCAGTAATAATGAATCAGATATGTAGCAAGTGCAAGAAATCCTTTTTGGACCGGAAGATCCTACAATGTGCAGAATGTCAACAGAATTACCACGTGCTATGCACTTATGTTCCAGAAAAAATTTTTTACTTAATGTCACCAAATACGAAAAAATACTGGAAGTGTCGGCAATGTCCGCAAAGTTCAAACCTTTCGGAAAACATGGAAAGCCATTGTTCACCACAGGACTCACCTACTCGTTGCTTCGTTACTACTCGACAGAAATTAACAGCGAACGTGACTACTGACAACTCCTTTGTATGTCTCTCTGATGATGACAATTTAGAATACTCGTCACTAAACTCATCATTGCAGGCAGATGAGGATACCCAAAAAATACATAGTAATTTATCAAACATGGAAAATAAAATACAAAATCTTGAAAAACGATTAGCAGAGGCCATTGAAGAATTAGAAAAGGTATCATCGGAAAACCTCTTACTTAAAAAAACTATATCTGAATACGAAATAAAAAAAGGGAAGCTGTCACCCTCCTGTAATTCATCTTCAAAGAAAAAGAAAACCTCAGAGGAAAAAGGAAATAGTCTGAAGAGGAATGGACTTGATTTTGGATTGCAGAATGATTCTCACGATAACTGCAGTAGTGATAACACTACGCTAAAAGTCAGCCATCAACTGCAAACATTTAACTCAAAGCCCGGTAATGTTCAAAAGTTGAAGGAAAATATTCAAGATAAGGTCAAAACACGGCTAATAGAAACCAAAGAGAGAATAAACAAGAATAAAATCTACATTTTCAGCAGTAATACAACCAACAATGTATTAGATATAAGTTTAGCTACATTTGGTGAGCATTTCCAAATATGTCATTATTTGACCCCAGAGTCAGATATTGAGCATCTTTTCAATGATTTAAATCGAAAAACTTGCTCTCTAACTATGCAGGATCATTGTGTAATTTTTATAGGAGAGCGTGATTTCCAAGTTACTAAAGACTATCAGAAAACTATAACTTATATACGAGAAAAATGCAAGAAGATACATAACACGAATATAACAATATGCCTTCCCACTTTTAAATTTTCCAATTATTGCTCTATATTTAATCGCAGAATAGAAGTATTTAACTCTTTGCTTTATTTAGATATACAAACTAATAGTTATGCTAAAATTTTGGATTCAAATTTAAATTTGTCTTATGATTATGTCATGTTTTCTAAACGACATGGAAAGTTAAACAATACTGGTGTAAAAACTATAATGAATGATTTAAAGGGCTTTCTTACACGTTTGCACACCCCCAAAAAAGGGACTATTCCTTATCTGTTTAGCTTGATGAAACAAAAACAAAGCACATATAAACATGCAAACAGTAACACTGACAATAAATTTTTTCGATCCTATCATTAAACGTTCAGTAACACTACTCCATCAAAATATACAAGGTCTATTAAATAAAAGAGTAGCTATAGAGACAACATTGGAGGAATGGTCTAAAATTATCGGAAACGTAGATATAATCTGTTTCACTGAAACTTTTATCAAAAATGGTGCCGAATCAAACCTTGTAATTAATAACTTTAGCCTAGCGTCAAGTTACTGCCGAAATACTGAGCGTAGAGGTGGTGCGTGTATCCTAATCAATAATAAATTGGAGCATAGTATAATAGAAACCCCAATCAGACCAATACCATATCTCTTCGAGTACTGTGCAGCTGAAATTCCAGAGTTTGATGTCATTGTTATATGCATATATAGAACCAAGGATAAGCTTACAAAACAAAGTGATTGTATAAATTCTTTTTTTTATTATTTAGAAAAATTATTACGTAATATAACTAGAAGATTTAGCAAAAAAAAGATCATCGTTTGCGGTGATTGGAATATTAATTTGTTAAAAGATTGTAACTATTCTAAGGAACTTAATTCAATACTCTCTAATTTTAATATGGAAAATCATATTGTTGCGCCGACTAGACATTCATCCTGTTTGGACCTAATAGCAAGCAATATAAAAAATGTTAGCTCTGGTACTCATCAAATGGCTCTATCGGACCATGAAATGTCTCAAACGCTAACTTTTGAAGCTGATTTTAATCCCAATAATGTTACAACAAATTGCTGGTTCGAAAAGAAAAGAGACCTTAACATAAATAATGTAAATAAATTTGTAGATTGTCTGTCATCTCTATCATATAATGATGTATATGCTGAGTCGGAGGCAACCAAGGCTTTTGATCTGTTCCATGAACATTTGGTTCTATTTTATGAGCTTTGTTTTCCATTATTAACTGTAAAAAGAGTAAATAAACCGATTAAAAATCAATGGCTAACCAAGGGACTCAGAAATTGCTGCTCAAAAAAAAGACAACTATATCTTAATTATAAATTTACGCCTACTAATAAACGGTCTAACCATAAATTTTACTCTAATTATTCTAAAATATTAAAAAAATGTATTTTGTTTGCTCAAAGAACCGTAACTACCAAGCGATTAAGCAAAGTGCGTAATAAAAGTAAAGTAGCATGGGAAATAATTAACTCGCAAACGAATAATAAAAAGATTGGTTCAGAAATTAAATCAATTATATATAATAATACTATACATACTTGCCCCCAAGATATAGCAGAATCATTTAATAACCATTATATCGACCTTTGTGCCCCCTCAGCTAACACTTTAAACCCTATTCAAATAGCTAACACAAATAAAAAAACCTACATTAATAGCATTTACCTAACACCGACTGATCCTAATGAAATTTTAAAAATTATCAAGTCTTTACATAATACTAATGCCACTGGATACGACAACATAAATATAAAAATACTAAAGCATTGCGCACATGCTATAGTATTTCCACTTAGCAATTTGATAAACTTATCTATGTCGCAAGGAGTATTTCCTGATAGGCTAAAACTATCCATTGTCAAACCATTATATAAGAAAGGTGATAGAACTGTTGTGAGCAATTACAGACCGATTACTCTGATACCGGTTATATCTAAAATATATGAAAAAGCAATATACTCAAGGCTCTACAATTTCCTAATGGCCCAAAATATATTAAACAACCAACAATTTGGCTTTCGAAAGAATATGTCGACAACAATGGCCTGTTTTTCACTCATTAAATCTATCACAGAAAGTCTAGATAAAGGTACACGAGCTTTCACCGTATTCCTTGATCTGAGCAAGGCATTCGATTTAGTATCGCACAACATTTTACTTAATAAAATTACTAGTTATGGTATAAGAGGGGTAGCAAATGACTGGATTGCTAGTTATTTGCATGAAAGACGACAATGTGTTGAAGTTACTAATATTACAAAATTTCGCCAAAAAATATATCATAAAGTCATTTGTAGGTCATCATATCGCACAAATAGAGTAGGAGTGCCACAAGGAAGTGTACTTGGGCCTCTACTTTTCCTTCTGTATATTAACGATTTGCCTGAATCGACACACAATGACTGCATACTATTTGCTGATGATACCACTCTGGTTTTTAAAGGTAAAGATCGTAATACATTAGAAATTAACATGAATACAACTTTGTCGATGGTCAGTGACTGGTTGATTGCAAATAACCTACAAGTAAATGTATCTAAAACTAAGCTCATGGAATTTCAGACATACAACAGTCAAGCTCTTGCACCTTCTGTCATATTCAATAATGAGCAAATAGCATATGTCGATAATGCGTTGTTCTTAGGTATCACGCTCGATAAATATTGCAATTGGAAGTCACATATTAATAATCTCTGTACGAAACTGGATAGATATGTTTATGTACTGAATCGTTTGAGGCTCATTTCTACAAAAGAGTCTACACTTATGGCCTATCATGGTTTTGTGTCATCTAGTTTGAGGTATGGTATCGTTTTATGGGGTTCCTCTGTGGATTTTTGTAGAGCCTTCAAGGCACAAAAAAAATGTATCAGGGCCATATTTGGTGCCAGTTCTTCGGATAGCTGCATACCCTTATTTAAGCAAGAAAAGATACATCCACTACCGTGTATGTATTTGTACGAAACATGTTTGTTTGTTCATAAACATACACATTTATTTTTGAAACAATGTGATGTTTGGAATAAAAGAGAAAAATATAAAAACAAACTAGTAGTTCCTATTCAAAGAAAAAATGTTAATAGTAAAAATTCATATTGTATGGCAGTAAGAATATATAATAGAATACCACACCGTTTCAAAGGATTAAATACTAGAGATTTTAAAAAACAAACGTTCAGTTACCTATTAAACAAATGTTATTACTCGATCACAGAATTTTTAAATGACACTGAATTATGAATTACTTGTAACTATATCTGTATTTAAACTCGTTATTTAGTCTGACCTTTTAATGTTTTTAAATATTTGCACACTGCCTTGACAGTAGAGCGTAGCTGACAATAAATTGTGTAAAAACTATTTTGTGTACTACGTTTTAAGCAAATAAATGGTATTTCATTTCATTTCATTTCATTTTCATTGTCAAGAGAAACGATATTTTAGGGTTCGGTATCCCAAAAATAAAAACGGGACCCTTATAGGATCACTTTGTTGTCCGTCTGTCTGCCGGTCCGTTTATCTGTCAAGACCCTTTATCTCGGGAACGCGTGGAGGTACCAAATTAAAATTAAAACCATATACTCTAGTCTACAGTCCCATTGAAGCTGTGAAAAAATCAAACTTCTAAATTAACAAAAAAAAAATACGGCCGTTTATGCCGCGAAAAACGTATATTTCGAAACTCTCAAGAGAATCAAAATGTATAGGGTACTTTCCGTTGACCTACAACTTTGAAATTTAGCAAGTAATACCGTCCTATGCTACAAGTATATGGAAAAATTTGAAAACTATACATTTGTAATTAAATCATAAAAAATATAGTTTTTATTTGAAGTACGTAATCAATCAGCAAGGTTAAGCAACGGTAGGTTAGCAAGGTTAAGCATGTCGTGATAGCCCAGAGCGCAACGAGCCTGTCTCAAATTTGGCCCCATCGGGCCATGGTTCGAATCCGGGCGTGTACCAATGAGTTTTTCTGACTTAAGTATACAATATCACTGACACCGTGCTTCGGAGGGCACGTTAAGCAGTCGGTCCCGGACGCTGTCAATTGATGGCGGTCGTTACAGTTCCTAACCCGCAGTGGAGCAGCGTGGTGGACTTAAGCTCCAAGCCCCCCTCCTCACCCTGGGGGAGACCTAAGCCCCTGCAGTGGGGTAAAAATGGGCTGATGATGATGATGATGATGATGAAGCAATGGTATGCGCGGTCATAATAGTATGGGTGACCAAATCTTTTTTTATATAGCGGTGATACAGAATCCTACAAAAAAGTCTTCGAGTGGAGGTCACGCACGGGAAAGCATTGCGTCGGGCGCCCCTGATTCGATGAACCGACGACCTGAAATAGGCGGCAGGTCGCCGTTGGATGCAGCAAGCAGAGAATCGCGTCGCCTGGCGTGCAGTGAAGGAATCTTATGTTCAGCAGTGGACAGACTAAGGCTGAAATGTTGATGATGACAGAACCCTTCGTGTGGGAGTCCGATTACCATTTGGTTAGTTTTTCCCAGCAAACGATCTATATAGGTTTTTAAATAAATCCACATGAGAGGATTATTTTTGAAAATAAATAAAACGCAGCCTTCTTCGCGTTGTCATTCCAGCTTTAATGCAAATCATAAAACTTTTTCCTTTTGTACTCTATTCTTTTCACTATTATCTTTGACCCTAAAAGTATTAGAATTTAGCAAATCAGTGTACTACTAAGACTTTTTCCAACGCTATCCTAAAATTATTTTCCCGACCCGCCATCTCTCAGATACTTATAAGGTCGATAAACACTAATTGACATAATTATAATAAAATCCTAGACTTTCCGTGTTTGTTTTCATTAACGATATTTACAAAAAAATAACTGGGAGATGCCAGAAATAAGTAGTACGTGTAAACCAATTTTTGAAATTTTCGTCTGTTTGTCGGTTTGTTTATTGGTTTGTATGCGCATCATAAAAGCCGCTCATTGGATTCAACATGCAATTACTGTAAAACATAAAGCTATATTGTGAATAAAATATAGTGTTTATTTAACCAAGGCCAACCCACAGAATCAAAAGATATTCAATTTTTAAATTTAGTCAGAAACCTTCTAGCACCACCATGATAGCACCACGCTGCCACTCCGCCTCAGAACACGCGTGCCGCGGGAGGTATGTCGCGGGGGGCCTAAATTCACGCGAGCGAAGTCGTGGGCACAACTTGTATACATATAATATTGTAAGTTGCGGGCTAAGTTGTAAGTAGTTTTATTCCGAGATCATTCAGTTCACTTAAAAAGGATTCCCAACCAGCTTATCTCCTCACAATGAAGGATATTATTGTAAATAGTACAAAATCCGAAGAAAGCTCGTCCTTCCCCTATCAGTTTACTAAAAAATAACATTCTTTTAATCAAATATTATGTATAAACAAATATAATGCAAATATATTGGCTAATAAAGTATGTTCAGGGCTATCATAAAAGACTAGTAGCCCTCTTCTGTGTTGACCGCTAGCTGGTGGAAGATGACAAGTTTTACTCCGAGTTTCTGTGCGCGAGGTCCCCGCGCGCCAGTCTTCAACCCCGTAAAATTGAGCAATATCACTTCGATACTGTGAATTGACATTTATGGCTTTATTAAAACCAGACGCTGCTGTCAAATCAATTTACTCGATGATGGCTACCCTTATTTAAAAAAAAAACCTATAATCTTTTTTTTTTTTTTTTTCAATTTGTTGCTTACCAAACGAATATAATACAAATCGAAAGTATGAAGTGACCTTTATGAGAAGACCTTTAGTGAAAATAATGAAACACGAGTTTTTCTTTTAGTGTCACTCAGTACAAAAATATTGTCATATAGCCCGACAGAGGTATCGAATTACCGTCGAGATGCGTGGATAACCGATAATTGCGTCGATCAGCGGCCGTCGTCGGCGGAATACTTTTCTCCTCTACGCCCACGATTGCACGTTATTCATTCATATTTAACCTAGTTACCACGCTGTATCGATAATTCTTTCGGGAAAAATATTTTAAATGTGAAAAAATATAAACTGCTTTTTTTTCAAAAATGGATTTATTAGATGCTAAAAAAACTAGCTTAAATAATTAAAATTAAAGCCTAGTAAAAATTTGGCTAGAGATAAAAAAAAATCTCCAATTCCAATCAAACCTTATGGCGGATGTGAACATAGGCACAAGTCGCGTCGCAATAACCAGCTTTAGGTGTAGCGGGACGCAGTGGAGCGAGGGGCATATGACTGAACTTGCGCAAGCACACATAAAGCGTTGTACTCCGATCCGCCATAAAGTTTGATTGGAACTACACCAGCTATAAAAAAGTTAGTTGATACAGTTGATTGCATTGATCAACAAACTTTTATATATTCCTTATTATTATTTATACTTTTTGTGACTGACTGCTTGGCCGAGTGGTTAGAGACCCTAACTGCGGAGCCAAGAGTCGCGGGCTCGATTCCCGCCCGGTACAAATATTTGTGTGCATGTACATGTCTATTTGTCCCGTGTCTGGGTGTAACATATTCATATATGTATATGTTGCAAAGAATATTTAAGTACGTATATCACTTGTCTGGTACTTAATAATACAAGCTTTGCTTAGTTTGGGACTAGATGGCGCTGTGTGGGATGTCCTAGGTATTATTATTATTATCACTTTCTCATCATCATCATCAGCCCGTGTCTCTCCACTGCAGGATATAGGCCTCTCCCAAGGCTCGCCACCACACACGGTCCTCCGCCTTCCGCATCCAATTACCCCCGGTATGGTGCTTCAGGTCATCAGTCCACTTTGTCGGAGGGCGTCCAACGCTCAGCCGAATCGTATCCGGGGATTCTTCGCACCCCTCAGGAATTAGTCAGGAATAGAAGGGCCGCCGGAGACTGGGGGCCCTACTGTTTTTGTGTCTACCATTGGGAGGGTTTGCCAATAATCACCACGCTTGGCAGGCGGGTTGGCAGAGAGATGCTGCTGCCCATCTTCTGCTAACCTGGGTTAGTCGCCTCTTACGACACGCTTCCCGGTGGCGGTGGGGAATAGTATTCTATGCCGTCCCCACACGGCACATCGATGACTTTCTATTAGTAATAAAATTGTTTATAAGCCAAGAAGTGGAATGTAGAAAAAAAAATTATTAACTACAGCATTCTTTTAAGAATAACCATGGATAGGTATATAATAGGTAATATATTCGCGATATATTTGTTTATAGGATGAGATTTCAGTAACCAACCAAAAATTTTCTACAATCTTAGGAATATTCATTACTAATAATTCAATCCTAAATATTTTTTAACAACATTTAGCTTCCTTCTACTTACATACGAAAGGGCGGCGCATGGGGCATGTGGGCGGGGCGCGTGCACATGCACTGGCGCCCTCGTGAACGGTGACAAATATTAGTAGTTTTGGGAAAGCTTTACGTAGTCTTAACTGAATATTTTTCTATTGAACTATATTAAAAAGGAACAAGACGGTCCACCACGGTAAATAGGTGGGTGAAAGACGAGCTCTCTTCGGATCTTAGACTATTAACGCTATATTCGGTATTGTGAAGAAAAAACATTCTCGCTCAAACGCATTGTTTAGTGACTAAATATCGATATATTTACTGCAGGGTTACAAATACATAAGTAAAAAAGAGATGAAAAAAAAATTAGTCACTTTTGAAGAACCGCGAAAACTGTGAAGCGAATAAAACTTTCGATGGAGCTTTTATGATCCGTATTTAATTTACGGAAAAGAAAGGAAACGGGAATGAGAAATTAGATAAATGTATTAAAAGTTGATAATTACTTAAGTTACGATTAAAACGACTTATTGCGTGAATCGAAAGTTTGTTACGGCATGAAGAGATTTTATAAGAGGTCGTGATAAAAGTAGTATTCGAGATCAGACCAAAAAAAAACAGATCAAGTGAGAGTCGTAGATGAAGGGTTCCGTAAAATGAAAATTAAAAAAAAGATCTATTGATCTTCTGATGTGTGCACACTTTTATTCAAAGTTAAAACGAATTAGGTACCTGTTCAGAAAACCAGAAGTAGAAGAACCGGCAAGAAATTCCTGCTTGTTTATTTTATTTAAATATGTATTTAAGAAATTCTTTTTTTAAATTTAAAATACAAACAATGACGTCCATGCGCACTTTTGGCGGACCGTTTGGCCGAGTGATTAGAGACCCTAACTGCGGAGCTGAGGGTCGCGGGTTCGATTCCCGCCCGGGACAAGTATTTGTGTGCACGAACATGTTTATTTAGTCCGTGTCTGGATGTAAAAAGTATCTATATATGATTTAAAAAAAGAAGATTTAAGTAAATATATGTATATATCAGTTGTCTAGTGCCCCATAATACAAACATAATACTTGCTTACTTCGGGACTAGACGACGCTGTGTGGGATGTCCTACATATTATTATATTATTACTTATCATTTAAATATTCGGTAATACGATAGTAAGCTTTTTTCATGAGCTGGACTTAAACTGTATTTACTTACACTTGTCCGATTTTTATTATTTGTTATTATACTTAAGTTTATGCAAAATAGTTGGACCCATTTATTTTTTAAATTCATATAATTTTATTAGTTTTCTGCTACATTATATTTGTCATAGCAATACACGATGAAAATTTCAAGTGTCTAACCTATTACCAAAAGATACAGCCCTATGATAAACAGACGGACGGACATTGAAACCCCACTGATAGGGTTCCTAGGCACCTTTTGGGGCCGTGATACAACGCATCGAAGCCCTACACACAAATAAATGTGCGACTGACCTTGGACGCCTGAAACATCAATCGACTACTCGTTTTCGACCGTTGAATTAAAGGCCCCATTTCACGAAATAAGGGTATCGTTCCAAACCATCGAAAGCTGGCTAGATGCCGGGAAGTATTTGGTGTCAAAACTCGTATGAACATTATTAGATAGGACTATTTTTCGAAAATTTAAAAAATATCCTAATTATTTGGGCGAAAAATATCTGTTTTTTTTTTTACTTTCGACTTGATATTTCAGGACTGGGAGTAGATAAGAAGAAAAATCAAAAATACTTTACCACCTGCTAGAATCACTAGTTGCGTTTTCGATGTACTCGATAGATGTGGGAAGCGCTAAATCTGTGAATTTTTTCACACCAGGGACCTGCAGGTAAGCGTCTACATATAGGCATGTGTGCGTGTGTCGTGTATAAACAGTGCGTGTAAAGCTTACCGAATTAATCAAAAAGTTTCAAGTTAGCAGATGGCGCAAATGAACGGTTTACGTCGCTTGTCTTTCTGAGCAAACTAATAATAATATCTGATACATCCAATACAGTGCCATCTAGTCCCAAACGAAGTAAAACTTGTATTTTGGGTACCATACAACTGATATACATCCTTAATTTGTCTTTATAATATATAGATACTTTTACACCCAGACCCGCGATTTCTACAGACACGGAACAAATAGACATGTTCATGCACACAAATATTTGTTCCGGGCGGGAATCGAACCCACCACACTTGGCTTCGCAGTTAGGGTCTTTAACCACTCGGCCAATTAGTCACTCAATAAAGGTAACAAGTAATACGGGTGACATCCAGGCTGCATTGGTAGTATCCATAAAAATGCGAATTGACTTAGAAACCCTCTTCTGCGTTTACCGTCTAACCACTCATACTCTAGCTAGCTGGTGCAAGATGGCGAATTTAAATCCGAGTTTAAGTGCGCAAGGTCTCCGCGCGCCGGTCTTCACATTCAAATTGCGTAATGTCACTTCGATACTGTGAAGTGACATTTATGACTCAATTAAAACGAAACGCTGCTGTCAAATTAATTAACTCTATGGTAGTAACTAATAGTTATAATACGTAAAAAGCGCTAGTTCAATACAAAATTTATTACTCAACCTAGAGACACAAAGGGGCGAGCAAAACGTACGGCGAGAGAAAATAAATGGCCAGCGTCTAATGTACCGGAAACGCTCAATGTGTAGGTGAAAGCGAAAGGGCATCGTATTTATAATACGTTCTATCAATCCTTTCGTTCGTTCACTAGGATGAATGAGTGAACGATTTTTTGTCATGGAGTAATCTATTTTAGACAAGAAGTTTGAAAGGATTTTATGAATCGGTTAGGAGTGCTTAAAATATACTACAAAACGAATGATTTAGAAATGATTATTAATAATAATATCTGGGACATCCCACACAGCGCTGTCTAGTCCCAAAGTAAGCGAGTATTATGCTTGTATTATGGGGTACTAGACAACTGATATACAAGGTGAGATTTTAGTAACATTTACATAAAAATAAAAATCGTAAATAAAAAATATGGGTTACATTTTCATACTAAATTATTTTATAACGTTTGGTTGTCTTCTTAACGCTATAGTAAACGTACGCGCCCGAGGCCTTTGAAACGGAATGGTGCGGCGGGCATGAATGGTGACTAGAGTTATTGGTTTTTTCGGGAAAGGTTTTTGTAGTCATATCTCAATATTTTTGTATAGAACGATATTAAAAAGAAACAAGACGGCTATCGGTTTTCTACCAAAGATCATTATATTAAAATTTGGCTGGTCATTAAAATCTCAGCTTGTATATACCAACTTATATATTATTTTTTTAATTATGTATAAATATATAGATACTTTTACACCTAGACACGGAACAATAGGCATGTTCATGCACACAATATTTGTCCCGGCCGGGGATCGTAGTCGCGACCCTCGGCTCCGTATTTAGAGTTTCTAGCCACTCGGCCAACCGGTCAGTCACGATTGAAAAGATAGTAATTTTAAACAAATATGTTTTTTATTGAATGTTATTTTTAAGGTGTAGACTATTTTCATGACTTTTTCAGGCTTCCGTACCCAAGGAGTAAATGTGACCTTAATTTGCATATAATATGTGATATTATGCAACTTACTACGACAAGCAACAAAAATAACAATAAGTTTAAAGCCAATTCAAGAGAGGTACCCAAAACGATAACATTAAAAACATTTTTTTTTAAATTAACCGACCTTAAAAACTTAAACTAAAAAGTAAAAAAAAAATTTTTTTTTTCAATTTAAAGGGATGAGCTTTGGTAGGAGGCATATAGTTTACGAAGTCGGTGCCAAGTCATTCACTTTATAATTGTCTTTGTTCGATATTTGTTATAGTTGTAAATATATCTTTGCTGTAATTGTTATTACAAAATTTAAAAAGTTTTTATTCAATATACGATGTTTACACTCACTTACCTATTGAAAGTCAAAATGACTTGATTAGGTATCAATTCAAAAAACTAGAAGGAGAAGAACCGGCAAGAAACACCTCCCTTTTTATTTAATTTAAATATAGGATGAGATTTACTACTTTAATCCAGCCAAAT
The DNA here is from genome assembly GCA_949709985.1 of Luffia ferchaultella. Taxonomy (NCBI): domain Eukaryota; kingdom Metazoa; phylum Arthropoda; class Insecta; order Lepidoptera; family Psychidae; genus Luffia; species Luffia ferchaultella. The sequence goes on from OX453263.1 coordinate 4,701,973, forward strand.
TTTAATATAATGACCTTTGATAAAAATCCGTCGGCCGTCTTGTTCCTTTTTAGTATCGTTCAATAGGAAAGTATTCAGTTAAGACTACGTAAACCATTCCCAAAATTACCAATATACTAGTCACCGTTCACCAGGGCGCCAGTGCACGTACACGCGCCGCGCCCACATGCCCTATGCCCCGCCCTTGCGCTCTATGTAAGTAGAAGGTAGCCAAATATTTTTTAACAAAATTTGGCTACGCAGACGCAAACACCTGAATAACAAAAAATAGACTTCAAACACACTATGCGTGCCTGTATGTTTTGCGGGTATGCCCCGATTTCTCTGGGACTCCATCATCAGATCGTAACATGATGATATTGAGACCACCTCGAGAGTATACCCTTAAAAAACATTTTCTAAATTGGTTCACAATGGAATTCCAATTGCAAAGCGTAGTATAGATGGCGCCAGTGGCGACCGGACTGCTGTCAATCAAGTAACCGCTAATGATTTCGTTGTGTCTTTTGCTGAAGGTTTATTCGTCCTCTCTGTTAAATCCGGCTAATTCAGGGACTATACAATCAACATGAAATTTAAAGGATTTAAAGGCTGAATTAAAAAAGGGGTGCCATTAAGTTTGTAAGGAAAGTAGACCTTGTTGACAGGTATGGACTGTTGGAGGCAAATTTATATGATATTCTTTGAAAACAGTAGAGCACGTGAATTAATACATACACCTGCGTTGTTTACATAATAAATAATAATATACAAGATAAGTTAGAAATTGTATGTCAATGGTCAATATTTCCCCCTTTATAGGGAGGAATTGGCAGTTGGGATCCCTATTGACGAAGATATCGGCGACCATACATAAAAAACACACACAAACGAACGTAGAACCTCTTTATTTTTGAAGTCGGTTAAAAACGTCTAATTTATGTATCTTTATACCGACGTGTCTTTTCCTTTCTTCTGGGGGCGGGGGCGGGGGGGGGGGGGGAGTGATAAATAGCTATTATTTGTGTAACTTAATAATATTATATCACATATTATAAATGAAACATTACAATATATTTATATGAACTCGTAAAAGGTAGTTTTACTGAAAACAAAAAATAATATATAATACCTACTCAGTTTTTGTGGATGCTTGACATGGGGTCGGCCGCAGCTGCTGACATTCATATATTAATTTCTCGCAAAAGGGATTTCTTGGAAAAAACGCAATCCATCATAGACTTTAGGTACGCCCCGACTTTGGGCCTAAGACCAGGGTTATCTATCTTTTTAATGCGCTGACTCTTGAGGCGTTTTGTTTTATACACTGTTTCATAACCTGACATCGCAAAAGCAGGAATAATATAATAGTAAGACTAGAACAAGCGCTATACAACTGAACTATTAAAACCTCGTAAGCCCCGCAAATGCGGGGGAAGGTTATAAGGCGAAGTATGGGAGGGGTTAACACGACAGCGATAGTTAGTCACGGGAAGGGGAAATAGGGCGTCAGAATTATAGATATCGATTTCTATAATTTTTCTTTATTAAAATTAACAGTGTACCGGATTTCTAAGAAGAACTGTTGTCAAAAGCGGTTCGTCAACTACACTTAATTTAAGCGTAGTTCCGGTACAATACAATATTTAAAGAAAATCGGACTCTTTTATTGCGTCAACTTTTTTTTATATTAATTTCAGCTTGACACCTTCACGCGTTCTTAAAAAAAAGGATCTTGATCAGGCAGACGGACGACGTGATGCAAAAAAGGTTCCTTTTAAAGGCCACTTTTTAAGTTGATGCTTGTCGGATCAACTTCATTCTGCAGCAAAACCGTATTAAGGTTTGATTTAAAGCTTAGCTTGGGATTTGGTTTAACATTTAGGGTAATTCGCGGGTGGGGTTTCATTTACAAAAAAAAATAAAATATTTTTTAATAGTAATATTTACGTAAATACGTAAAATTTATATTGCTTAATTAACACATACGTGAACAATGGGATTAAATTAATTTTCAGAAAATGGCATAAACGTAGGTAATAACTTGGATAACAACAGACGAAATCTAATAATTCCTTTGTTTTATTCTTACACAACATAAATTTTAGTTTTTATTTTTACTTCTTTAATAATAGATCTTGCTTTATACTTTTTTTGATAATATGAATGAATTCTACTCCAACGGCCATTTTATTTGAACCATTCTATTAATAACCGAAGAGCGGCGTTTGCATTTCTTTCATTTTCATTTTCAAACTCGTCGATAAAAGTTAACAATAGATCGACGCTCACATAATGAAATCGTTGAATGATGGACTTCAATGAAAAGCTTTTTATGTTGGCGACAGATATCACTTTTTGCAAACTCAAAATAGAAATATTTTTATTTAATTTGGCATTCGTAAGAATTACTAAATCATCGAAATTACAGTAACAGATCCTTCAAAGCTGTTATAAAGTTTCAGAGCTTTGACTGGAAAAAACAATTAAGGAACTCAGCAGTTACTCTTTACAAAATATTAAAAATTTAATAATAAATAAATATGTGCTGATTATCACTACATATTATAAAATAAAGTCCCCCGCCGCGTCTGTCTGCCTGTCTGTCTGTCTGAACGCGATAAACTCAAAACTACCGAACGGGTTGGTATATGAACAGAGTGATTCAAGAGGAAGGTTTACGTGTATGATTTACTAGCGACCGCCCGCAGCTTCGCTTGCGTAGACTACGAATTCCTATTATAGATAGGTACTATTAACGTTCGAGATGGTTTATACGTACTTTTCGCTGGAACCAATTTTGGTTACACCCATTCAAACTTTCAGTCTTCATTCCCCTTCCACCCTTTAAAAAAACCGATACAATTTTTCATCTCCCGTTTCCCACCCTTAAAATGTTGAAATCTAAAAACCCTGAAACACGTCATTATTTGAGTCCCTCCATTCCCATCCTTAAAAGTTTGAAATTTCTAAAAAAGCCTTTCTAACTTAATGCTCACGTTATAAAATAAACTTATGCTCCAAATTTAAGCTTCCTAGACTTACTAGTTTTGGCTGTAGTAGTTGATAGATCAGTGTGGACAACCGACAGACAGATAGACAGACAATCAAACACAAAAAGTTGCTTATGACACTCTTGACAATCTTCTATCACGTCTGCAAAGTTTCATTAAAATCTGTTCAGCCGTATTGGAAATAAGCTCGAATAGATAAAATTGAATTGAATAGACACATAGACGTACAGACAAACAGACAGACAAAAATTAGCTAATGTCAAATCTCTTGACAACCTTCTTTCCCGTCTGCAAAGTTTCCATAAAATCTGTTTAGCCGTTTTGGAGATTAGCTCAAATAGACAGATACACGTACAGACAGACAGACGGACAAAAAGTAACATTTGTTGGTTTTGACGACCTTACACGTACAGACAGACAGACGGACAAAAAGTAACATTTGTTAGTTTTCACGACCTTCTTTTCATACTTGTGATGTTTCATTAAAATTCAAAAAAAATAAAATCACTTTTGACTACATCCTTTCCATATGTGTAAAGTTGCATCAAAATCGGTTAAGCTGTTTTGGCCGAAACCTATTTGCTCGAATAGACAGACAGTTCGTTTTCATATATATAGGCTATAACCCTCCGCTAGATTCAGGCTATCAAAGGCAAAAAAAATAATTCAAATCCGACTGGTAGTTTCAGAGATGAGCGCATTCAAACAAACAAACAAACTCTTCAGCTTTATAATAAGTATTTCTATTATATAGATTAATAGATTATAAGATAATAAGAAAATAAGATATTACTGAAAACCGTATCAAAGTCTATTGCGTGGTTTGGAAGTAAAAAGTTAACGAACAGAGGCAGAGCGAATTTATTTTCTCCCGCTATAGTTTTCATATTCTGATAAAAAACTGCTATGATAATAATTTAAATTGTGTAGTGTAAAGGGCAATTATGATATGCATGGAATGCTTAAGAAAACTAACGTATTTAATTTGATAAGGATTAATATCACGTTTAAAAAACATCTTCGCAAATAGTACATAATGTTAGAACAAATTTGATTGTCATAAAAAGGTTATAGTAAGTTAACCTTAAAAGATACACATATGCTGTCGCGGACTTTTGGTTAGAACTTTTAAAGGGGAACCATTCCGTAATACTTGATTTTTGGTTAACATCAACCTTTTACGCAGCGCGCGCGACGGAAGCTCTCAAAAGGAATATTTTTTCCCGTTTTTGCTACATTTTTCGTTGATGCTCCACTCCTACTAGTCGTAGCGTGATGTAGTATAGCCTATAGCCTTCCTCGATAAATGGACTATCCAACACAACTATAATTTTTCAATTTGAATCAGTAGTTCCTGAGATTTGCGCGTTCAAACAAACAAACAAACAAACAAACAAACAAACAAACAAACAAACAAACAAACAAACAAACAAACAAACAAACAAACAAACAAACAAACAAACAAACAAACAAACAAACAAACAAACAAACAAACAAACAAACAAACAAACAAACAAACAAACAAACAAACAAACAAACAAACAAACAAACAAACAAACAAACAAACAAACAAACAAACAAACAAACAAACAAACAAACAAACAAACAAACAAACAAACAAACAAACAAACAAACAAACAAACAAACAAACAAACAAACAAACAAACAAACAAACAAACAAACAAACAAACAAACAAACAAACAAACAAACAAACAAACAAACAAACAAACAAACAAACAAACAAACAAACAAACAAACAAACAAACAAACAAACAAACAAACAAACAAACAAACAAACAAACAAACAAACAAACAAACAAACAAACAAACAAACAAACAAACAAACAAACAAACAAACAAACAAACAAACAAACAAACAAACAAACAAACAAACAAACAAACAAACAAACAAACAAACAAACAAACAAACAAACAAACAAACAAACAAACAAACAAACAAACAAACAAACAAACAAACAAACAAACAAACAAACAAACAAACAAACAAACAAACAAACAAACAAACAAACAAACAAACAAACAAACAAACAAACAAACAAACAAACAAACAAACAAACAAACAAACAAACAAACAAACAAACAAACAAACAAACAAACAAACAAACAAACAAACAAACAAACAAACAAACAAACAAACAAACAAACAAACAAACAAACAAACAAACAAACAAACAAACAAACAAACAAACAAACAAACAAACAAACAAACAAACAAACAAACAAACAAACAAACAAACAAACAAACAAACAAACAAACAAACAAACAAACAAACAAACAAACAAACAAACAAACAAACAAACAAACAAACAAACAAACAAACAAACAAACAAACAAACAAACAAACAAACAAACAAACAAACAAACAAACAAACAAACAAACAAACAAACAAACAAACAAACAAACAAACAAACAAACAAACAAACAAACAAACAAACAAACAAACAAACAAACAAACAAACAAACAAACAAACAAACAAACAAACAAACAAACAAACAAACAAACAAACAAACAAACAAACAAACAAACAAACAAACAAACAAACAAACAAACAAACAAACAAACAAACAAACAAACAAACAAACAAACAAACAAACAAACAAACAAACAAACAAACAAACAAACAAACAAACAAACAAACAAACAAACAAACAAACAAACAAACAAACAAACAAACAAACAAACAAACAAACAAACAAACAAACAAACAAACAAACAAACAAACAAACAAACAAACAAACAAACAAACAAACAAACAAACAAACAAACAAACAAACAAACAAACAAACAAACAAACAAACAAACAAACAAACAAACAAACAAACAAACAAACAAACAAACAAACAAACAAACAAACAAACAAACAAACAAACAAACAAACAAACAAACAAACAAACAAACAAACAAACAAACAAACAAACAAACAAACAAACAAACAAACAAACAAACAAACAAACAAACAAACAAACAAACAAACAAACAAACAAACAAACAAACAAACAAACAAACAAACAAACAAACAAACAAACAAACAAACAAACAAACAAACAAACAAACAAACAAACAAACAAACAAACAAACAAACAAACAAACAAACAAACAAACAAACAAACAAACAAACAAACAAACAAACAAACAAACAAACAAACAAACAAACAAACAAACAAACAAACAAACAAACAAACAAACAAACAAACAAACAAACAAACAAACAAACAAACAAACAAACAAACAAACAAACAAACAAACAAACAAACAAACAAACAAACAAACAAACAAACAAACAAACAAACAAACAAACAAACAAACAAACAAACAAACAAACAAACAAACAAACAAACAAACAAACAAACAAACAAACAAACAAACAAACAAACAAACAAACAAACAAACAAACAAACAAACAAACAAACAAACAAACAAACAAACAAACAAACAAACAAACAAACAAACAAACAAACAAACAAACAAACAAACAAACAAACAAACAAACAAACAAACAAACAAACAAACAAACAAACAAACAAACAAACAAACAAACAAACAAACAAACAAACAAACAAACAAACAAACAAACAAACAAACAAACAAACAAACAAACAAACAAACAAACAAACAAACAAACAAACAAACAAACAAACAAACAAACAAACAAACAAACAAACAAACAAACAAACAAACAAACAAACAAACAAACAAACAAACAAACAAACAAACAAACAAACAAACAAACAAACAAACAAACAAACAAACAAACAAACAAACAAACAAACAAACAAACAAACAAACAAACAAACAAACAAACAAACAAACAAACAAACAAACAAACAAACAAACAAACAAACAAACAAACAAACAAACAAACAAACAAACAAACAAACAAACAAACAAACAAACAAACAAACAAACAAACAAACAAACAAACAAACAAACAAACAAACAAACAAACAAACAAACAAACAAACAAACAAACAAACAAACAAACAAACAAACAAACAAACAAACAAACAAACAAACAAACAAACAAACAAACAAACAAACAAACAAACAAACAAACAAACAAACAAACAAACAAACAAACAAACAAACAAACAAACAAACAAACAAACAAACAAACAAACAAACAAACAAACAAACAAACAAACAAACAAACAAACAAACAAACAAACAAACAAACAAACAAACAAACAAACAAACAAACAAACAAACAAACAAACAAACAAACAAACAAACAAACAAACAAACAAACAAACAAACAAACAAACAAACAAACAAACAAACAAACAAACAAACAAACAAACAAACAAACAAACAAACAAACAAACAAACAAACAAACAAACAAACAAACAAACAAACAAACAAACAAACAAACAAACAAACAAACAAACAAACAAACAAACAAACAAACAAACAAACAAACAAACAAACAAACAAACAAACAAACAAACAAACAAACAAACAAACAAACAAACAAACAAACAAACAAACAAACAAACAAACAAACAAACAAACAAACAAACAAACAAACAAACAAACAAACAAACAAACAAACAAACAAACAAACAAACAAACAAACAAACAAACAAACAAACAAACAAACAAACAAACAAACAAACAAACAAACAAACAAACAAACAAACAAACAAACAAACAAACAAACAAACAAACAAACAAACAAACAAACAAACAAACAAACAAACAAACAAACAAACAAACAAACAAACAAACAAACAAACAAACAAACAAACAAACAAACAAACAAACAAACAAACAAACAAACAAACAAACAAACAAACAAACAAACAAACAAACAAACAAACAAACAAACAAACAAACAAACAAACAAACAAACAAACAAACAAACAAACAAACAAACAAACAAACAAACAAACAAACAAACAAACAAACAAACAAACAAACAAACAAACAAACAAACAAACAAACAAACAAACAAACAAACAAACAAACAAACAAACAAACAAACAAACAAACAAACAAACAAACAAACAAACAAACAAACAAACAAACAAACAAACAAACAAACAAACAAACAAACAAACAAACAAACAAACAAACAAACAAACAAACAAACAAACAAACAAACAAACAAACAAACAAACAAACAAACAAACAAACAAACAAACAAACAAACAAACAAACAAACAAACAAACAAACAAACAAACAAACAAACAAACAAACAAACAAACAAACAAACAAACAAACAAACAAACAAACAAACAAACAAACAAACAAACAAACAAACAAACAAACAAACAAACAAACAAACAAACAAACAAACAAACAAACAAACAAACAAACAAACAAACAAACAAACAAACAAACAAACAAACAAACAAACAAACAAACAAACAAACAAACAAACAAACAAACAAACAAACAAACAAACAAACAAACAAACAAACAAACAAACAAACAAACAAACAAACAAACAAACAAACAAACAAACAAACAAACAAACAAACAAACAAACAAACAAACAAACAAACAAACAAACAAACAAACAAACAAACAAACAAACAAACAAACAAACAAACAAACAAACAAACAAACAAACAAACAAACAAACAAACAAACAAACAAACAAACAAACAAACAAACAAACAAACAAACAAACAAACAAACAAACAAACAAACAAACAAACAAACAAACAAACAAACAAACAAACAAACAAACAAACAAACAAACAAACAAACAAACAAACAAACAAACAAACAAACAAACAAACAAACAAACAAACAAACAAACAAACAAACAAACAAACAAACAAACAAACAAACAAACAAACAAACAAACAAACAAACAAACAAACAAACAAACAAACAAACAAACAAACAAACAAACAAACAAACAAACAAACAAACAAACAAACAAACAAACAAACAAACAAACAAACAAACAAACAAACAAACAAACAAACAAACAAACAAACAAACAAACAAACAAACAAACAAACAAACAAACAAACAAACAAACAAACAAACAAACAAACAAACAAACAAACAAACAAACAAACAAACAAACAAACAAACAAACAAACAAACAAACAAACAAACAAACAAACAAACAAACAAACAAACAAACAAACAAACAAACAAACAAACAAACAAACAAACAAACAAACAAACAAACAAACAAACAAACAAACAAACAAACAAACAAACAAACAAACAAACAAACAAACAAACAAACAAACAAACAAACAAACAAACAAACAAACAAACTCTTCAGCTTTATAATATTAGTATAGATTAATGTTTTGTGCAAATTTGTTGATATATGACGATTATTGTTGAAGAAGTCGGAAAAAAATCAAGCCGACTGGGATCTTTCATCGAAAACGCTGCGTAATCCTTTTGAGATATAACAATATAATATATGTAGGAATTGTGTATCTTATATAGGACTACAAAAAAGTCCGCGATGGCACATGCCTATCTTTTATAGATAGCATTCTATATCTATTTTTATGTTTGAAAAATTGTTACACTTAAGTCATATAGTTCCCCAACATTTTATACATACCTATCCAAACTATGGTTTGTTTATTTACTGATGATAAGTTACGCCACTACCTTTTTTCTTCGAAGTTGACTCATTTTTAGACGTTGGCATTTTTGAATTGTTGTTTAAGTTATTTTAGTTTGTTTTTATGTAAGTATATATTCTTTACTTTTTCAAATATTTACGAAATTGGAAATAAAGTACATTAAAAATACTCCAAGTAGGATGAAATTACCGTACATATAAATCTAATTAAATGTAATCCACATGTTCGACGCAACAAGCTGATATGATACGACAGAAAAAACACTACGGCTTATATGCTGTGCTACCCGTGCAAAGCCGGGACAGGTCGCTAGTTTAATCAAATTTCCAATTTCCAGTCATTTCGCGCACTCAAATATTGAGCTGTAGGTAATAATGGGTGTTACAATTTTATTTTTTTTTATTTTAATTTACCGACACAGCTCTAAAAATCAGCAACCTGAAGTGGAAGTAATAATAACAATAACACACACAATCACAACAACGCCTAGGTCCCAAACTAAGCATTAGCTTGTATTTTGGGTACCAAGCGAAGACACCACATACATATAACAACCAAGACCCGGTGCCAGTATTAATATTCATCATATAAATACTGACCCGACCTGGGATTCGAACCCGGGACCTCCAGCTTCGCAGGCAGGGTCGCTGCCCACTAGGCTAAGCGGTCGTCAAGTGTCGGCAGTGGGCCGGACACACACGTTGCAGAATCGACACTCGATGGGCAAAAAGGTTCTCGAGTGGAGACTACGCACAGGAAAGCGTAGCGTCGGGCGCCCCCGACTCGATGAACCGATGACCTGAAGAAGGCGGCAGGTCGCCGTTGAATGCACCAAGTGGAGGATCGCCTCGCGTGACGTCCTATACGGGAAGCTTATATTCAGCAGTGGACAGACAAAGGCTGAAATGATGATGATGGTGATAAAAGACAAATTTGAAATCTCTGTAGGTATTTTACAAATTTAAAGTCGCTCAGCGCGCTATGGAGCGGGCTATGCTCGGCATTTCCTTGATGGACAAAATCAGGAATACTGAAATCCGTCGAAGAACTAAAGTTGTCGACATAGCCGAAGTGATTAGCAAGCTGAAGTGGCAATGGGCCGGTCACATTTGCCGTAGAACCGACAACCGATGGGGTAGACGGGTTCTCGAGTGGAGGCCAAGTATTGGGAAGCGAAGCGTTGGACGCCCTCTGGCAAGGTGGACTGATGACCTGAAGCACCATACCGGGGGTAATTGGATGCGGAAGGCGGAGGACCGTGTGTGGTGGCGAGCCTTGGGAGAGGCCTATATCCTGCAGTGGAGAGACACGGGCTGATGATGATGATGATGATGATGTAGGTATTTTCTTATAAAACAGTTATAGCCTTTTTTCAGGCCGTAAGATGGTGCGACTTGGACTATGATATAAAAATCTGGGAATCCTTCCTACAGGGTGGCCCGGGCTCTTAAGTTGTAAATTGCTTGATACGTAAGTACTATTGCCACAAATATACGAAACAGGTTATTTATGATGAATGTTACAAAGTTGTTCACGTGAACAGTACTTACTAGTCACCTGCGGCTCTGAAATTAGTCACAAAAGCGTCGTATTAACATAACATAACGTCCGCTTAGCCTAGTGGGTAGCGACCTTGCCTACGAAGCTGGAGGTCCCGGGTTCGAATCCCAGGTCGGGTTAGTATTTATATGACGAATATTGATACTGGTACAGGGTCTTGGTTGTTATATGTATGTAATAAGGGATTTGGATGGACATGGATGAACAATAGCTTTCTGCAAACAATGCTTGTTGTCACTTAGTGTTTTCTTTTGGACCATCTTATAACATGTTTTTTAGATATTAGGAGAATTTGGTCTAACTGAAAACTTGCGGCTTAGTTTTTTTTATTTTTCTTCGTAAATATTCATGTCTAGTCCAGGAATAAGTTTTTTCTTACTTTAGTACATAACTATCACTGAATCCGTGCCTCGGAGAGCACGTTAAGCACGTTAAGTCGCAGTTGCCATCATCAACTGGCAACTGAAGTCGTAAAAATCCACCAACCCGCACTGAAGCAGCGCGGTGGATTAAGCTCCAAGCGCCCTCGTCCTGAGGGGAGGCCTAAGACCCTGCAGTGGGGCACAATGGGCTGATATGGTATTCATAGTCAAAAAGTACAGGTTACTTTTTTAGGGTTACGTACTGAAAGGGTGCCAACGGAATCCTGTAACTGTATGTGTACAAAACTCTTCACTGTGCGTTGTCTGACGCACACTTGGTCGATTTTTAATTACATCAAAATTAAGTGTTTTATTGATATAATCCCCGACGCATGTTAATTTTATTTTGCTTTTATTCATAAAATCCCGACCATATCCAAAAATAATTGCAGTAACGCATTCGATGGATTGAAATCTTTGAATGTCAGATCATGCGTTTCATTTTAATGACAAGTCCTATACCAGCTACAAATTAATTTCTCATTTAGCAAGGAATACTGCAAAATCTGGATTTTCTTGACAACTACAGAAAATTTATAATGAACATATAAATACATACACATTTCTATTAATATTGTCCGTGGAATGGTTTCAATTAAAATAGCGTCAATTACTATAAAAAATATTTTATAATTACCAACTTTTTTAACAGAAATAAATAATATTAATATTTATATTACTTAAAATAACAGAAAAGGGGAGTTATTACACTTTTTAAGTTTCTTAGTTTTATCATAAGAAAATTAAAAAATGTACACGAATTAATACATTCTACATCTTTTGAATATAATTTAATTTAAATCCATATGTATTATGGTGAAATTGTAAAGGTATTATATCTACACGTGAAAAATGTCCCTGAAACTAAAAAAACTTTTATTATATTCTTGTCTGCGTGTCTGGTTGTTTGTATGCAAATATCTCTTATCTTTTTAGTGTTGATGAAACTTTCAATATTAACCCTAGAAACCTAATCTACGCCTGCGAGGCGTACACGCAACCGAATATCGTTTGTTTCTTTCTGACGGTTGAAGCTAGTGCGTCGTGCTCTTTCGCCAACTCAGCGGCCGACGGGAGCTAACATACGGTGCCCGTGTTGGTAATGTAAGTCCCGCCATTTTCGATGTTTGGAAGTATAGCACGCCCGCTAGACGTATGTTTAGGTTTTGTGTAACTTTTAACTAGGTTTTTCGCTATAATATATGGCCATAATATGGTGAAGAATAATAAAAAACTATTGAATAGAAAAAAGTTTATGAAGCAACTCAGCACAGATGTGGTCACGCCTTGGATGGAGAGCAGATTGAAGCTCAGACATTGAAAAGATCTTTACGAAAAAATATAAGCCAAATTCTCGTAAAACCTACTGATTCAAATAATGAAAATCTAGAAGAAAAACCAGAGCCAAATAAACGTAAATACTACGCCTTTTGCTCCTATAAAAAAAGAATGTCAAAATTAGTGTGTTATAAATGTAAAAAATCGGTGTATGGCGAGCACAAGTTTGATATGTGTGTAGACTCCTCTTAAAGTTTAACTAGTTTTTTAAAGTCATATTAGTTTTAATGTTTACTCTGAGAATAACTAATAAGCGTTAAAAAAATATAAAAAAATATATAGGTATCAGTTTTAGTTGATTTTGAAGAAGTTAATTTTTTTTGTTCCAATTTATGCACATCGTTTTTTAATGGTATTAAATATCTGTTATAATAGTTATAAGTCATAACAGTGTTGTTTTATTTTTAGTTTATATTCCAAATTAAAATTTCCGCTAAATAATATTTCTAAAATGGGGCTATTTTTCCATACAGATTGTAATTTATATGTGTACACTTCTGAGACGTATATTAAGGCTTTGTATACGTCTAAAATAGATTAGGTTTCTAGGGTTAAAAAGAATAAAAAATAGGCTATGTAAGTTCATGCCGCTACTGTAGAAACAAAGGAGTAAGAAAAAAATCTACAGATTTCGCGCTTCTCGCAGCTGTCGGAGGACATTGAAAATAATAACTTATGAAACATTTTTATCAAAAAAAATTATTAATTTTTTCGTAAAAGTTATGAACCAATTTGCAAACCATACGACGCCCCTCGAGCTCCTGCATCTTTTGACTCTACTGTTTTTTGTTCTCATACCTTTGTAACTTTCTGAAATATAGCCGAATCTCGCTCTCCGGAGTAACTGATCTGATAATCATTAAATGAAAAGGGCACCTGCCCAGCCTATTCCAACCAATTCCAAAATATATCATTCTTAATTTCGTCCTTTTTTCATCATTTTGGATTTTACGAAAAAGGTTACGAACCGATTTTTTTACACTTCGGTAGCATATTATGCCACATAAGTCCCTGCATCTTTTGATATCACTGCCTTTTGTCTGCCATCATAAATTTCTGAAATGTAACCGAATCACACCCGCCTACGAAAACGCAATCTGTTAATCATTTTCAATCTTAAAACTGTCAGTTTTCAGAAAAAATCATTATGTTATAAAACATGATAGTAGATAGATACTTTTACATCATAAACAGAAGATGTTCATTTCTTTCGTTTCACGAATCGTTCAGTGTTGCTAACAACATATATATTTTATGGCAAAAGTTAGCATAGCACAGAGAAATAAAATATACGTGTGAAATATTTGGTGCCACTTGTAGCCACCGGATCTCTTTTTTTCGGAATTGAGCCCACAAAATGTATCTAATCTAAGCGGTCGAAATAGTGAAGGCAAGGGGATCAACAACTGGAACATATCTGCTCCGCATCAGATCATCGGCCTCAGTTATTCCAATAACGTCATCTACATCCACCATTAATCCAGACATTAATGTGCTTCATGTGGTATATAACTTCATTACGCTGCCCCATCTTTAATATGCGGCTAAAGCCTGCTCTTTTTCAATTCCAGTAGCAATTTCATGAACTTTTTGTATAACGGCGGCATCAAAACTCTGGGACCTTTTGGAAAGGAGTGTCAATGTTAATATTTAGTGACAGCTGCAAAAATAAGGGTATAAAGTTGGTGGTAGGCTTCAATTATAATTTTAACTTATTTTTTTGATCATCATCATCGTCATCAGCCCATTTTTACCCCACTGCAGGGACTTAGGCCTCCCCCAGGGTGAGGAGGGGGGCTTGGAGCTTAAGTCCACCACGCTGCTCCACTGCGGGTTGGGAACTGTAACGACCGCCATCTATTGACAGCGTCCGGGACCGACTGCTTAGCGTGCCGGCCGAAGCACGGTGTCAGTGATTTTGTGTACTTAAGTCAGAAAAACTCATTGGTCCACGCCCGGATTCGAACCATGGCTCTATGTAGCCTTATAAATTTGAGACAGGTTCGTTGCGCTCTGGGCTATCACGACATAGACCCGTTCCCGCCCCATTGTAAGAAAAAATACGATCTAGTTGGACCTCCTCCCTCCTCAATTCATCTTACGTAATTAATGAACAGCCCCTTATTACATACATAATATTTTGTTCTAATGACGGCCGAATTTAATTCACTATTAAAAAAAATGTCTAAATATTTTATTTCATAAAAGTTATTACGAATATCATATAACTGACTCTTAGTAGTTACCCTGTATATGTTTGTAAAATATTTCAATGGGATAAACTAAAAATCATAAAATCAAAAAGGTTTTATTCAATATAAGATGTTTGCACACACTTATTGAAAGTCAAATTGAATTTATTAGGGCCGGTTCAAAAACTAGAAGGAGAAGAACCGGTAAGAAACTTCTCCCTGTTTATTTTATTTAAAAATATGTTTTTCTTAATTGTTGTTTTTTTTTTTAAATTTAAAGTGCTTACAACTGTTATAATAATGATTTAAATGCTCGCTAATACAATAGTAAGCTTTTCTCATGAGTTGGACTTTAACTCGCTTTATAAATTGATTAGAATTCAAGTCTAACATTTATTTTAGAATTGTATTATAAAAACGGATACAATTTCCCATGAAAAAATTATTAACCTTTGAGAGCCTGAACCTGGGAATTGATAACATATGCTAAAAATAATTTTCAAAAAAAAAATAAAAACCGACTTCAAAAACATAAACTAAAAAGTTAAAAATAAAATTTTCACTTTAAAGAAAGGAGCATTAACAGGCGGCATATAGTTAATGAAGTCGGTGCCTACTCACTCAGACACTTTAAATTGTGTTTGTTCTATATTCGTTATAGTTATAAATATATCATTGTTGTAATTGTTATTACCTGGTAAGTACCCATTTAAAGTGTCTGAGTTGGCACCGACTTCATTAACTATATGCCGCCTGTTAGTGCTCCTTTCTTTAAAGTGAAAATTTTATTTTTAACTTTTTAGTTTATGTTTTTGAAGTCGGTTTTTATTTTTTTTTTTGAAAATTATTTTATTTTTCAATTTTTAGTTGAACGCATCTGTAACTTATTTGTATTTAGTATAAATGGGGCTACTAAACGCGCTACTCTAATGAGACAGAACCGCGATTACGCAACGTAAATTCAGTGTCAAATTGACGCATCAGCATGCCTAGTAGGCACTGGTATTCCTATGTAAAACTTCAATCTTAATTATTATTTTTGTGCGAACTGAACATTTTGGCATATTCAACCGTATGAAGGAAGCCCAACAAAAAGTAACTGCTGTAAATCGTTGAGGAATTCCATCGACTGTTTATGGTCTTCATCATCAGACCTGTAATGGCACTTATAATCCATATGAGTGCAAGGTTCTCATCAATAGAAATGAATAAAGTTAAAACCCAGGTAATTGCTGTAAATCGTTAAGGAATTCCCTCGACTGTTTATGGTCTTCATCATCAGACCTGTAATGGCACTTATAACCCATATGAGTGCAAAGTTCTCTTCAATAGAAATGAATTAAGTCCAAACACCAGGTAATTGCTGTAAATCGTTAAGGAGTTCCCTCGCTTGTGTATGGTCTCCATCATCAGATCTTTAATGGTACTTATAACCCATACGGGTGCAAAGTTCTCATCAATAGAAATTAATTAAGTCCAAACACCAGGTAATTGCTGTAAATCGTTAAGGAGTTCCTTCGACTGTGTATGGTAACCATCATCAGACCTGTAATGGTACTTATAACCCATATGGGTTCAAAGTTCTCATTAATAGAAATGAATTAAGTCCAAACGCCAGGTAATTGCTGTAAATTGTTGAGGAGTTCCCTCGATTGTGTATGGTCTCCATCATCAGACCTGCAATGGCACTTATTATCCATATGGGTGCAAAGATCTCATCAATAGAAATGAATCAAGTCCAAACACCAGGTAATTGCTATAAATCGTTAAGGAGTTCCTTCGACTGTGTATGGTCTCCATCATCAGACCTGTAATGGCACTTATAATCCATATGGGTGCAAAGATCTCATCAATGGAAATGAATCAAGTCCAAACACCAGGTAATTGCTGTAAGTCGTTGAGGAGTTCCCTCGACTGTCTTTCAGCTCCATCATCAGATCGACTCCCGACCTTCATTAAATAGTACTAGTAGTAGTATTTTATCAAAATACTTAAAATACGATACTTTAAAATACGATTTTCGAAGGTTGCCCTCGATTTCTTTGGGATGCCATCATCAGATCCTGGTTTCCTTATCATGGTACCATTTCGGAGATATTTCCCTTTCACAAAAAAAATATCATCCAATTCGGTTCATAAACAACGAAGTTATCCCTGAACACACATAAAAAAAAAAAAAAAAAAAAAACATATATACGGTCGAATTGAGTAACCTCCTTTTTTGAAGTCGCTTAAAAATACGAATTGACTAGAAGTCCTCTTTTGTCTTTACCGTCTAACCACTCATACTCTAGCTAGCTGGTGTGTACCCGTAGCGAGATGGCGAGTTTTAGCAAGTGGTTTCAGTCCGAGTTTAGTCCGGAAGTGCCCGTGCGCCGGCCTTCACCTCCGTGAAATTGTCTCGATACAGTGAAGTGGCATTTCTGACTCTATTAAAACCAAACGCTGCGGTCAAATTTATTTAATCTATGCTAAAAAGAACTGAATGAACATGTAATTTTTTTAAAGTAATTTTTGTATAATTTTAATTCCTGAGTTGGATGCGTGCATTTTTCCGCTACTAACTTCAGCTATGTTACTTTTAAGTTTCCGTGGTCAAATTTTTTTGTAGCTACAAAGCACTAAAAAGCTACTGACTCATAAAACCCTTTTCGCCTGTAATAAACAAACCCATTTCTATCGAGTTATTAAAACGTTCATATCGCAGAAACACTCTAATGACAAAACGTCTAATTTATTCATAGATCTGTAAACAAGGATCTTTCCTTGAATCGTTGTCGAAAACTTTTTCAATACAATTTCTCAAAGTGATAATCCTTGTGTCAAAACGTGAAATTACAAATCTGGCAAATCGTCGCCGGAAAAACTTTATCCGCGTTTTCCTCGAAATGTAAATTCTGAATGAAAGAGGTATAATCCTTGAAGAATAATCCTTGCTTAATATTAGATTTTAAAGACCGCCATCCATCTTCGGCTTTAACAGATCAAATCGTTACTTCGGCTTGTACTAAAAGAAAATATAAAGGTGTGTGGCATTTAAATTTGCATCAATTCAAACCGGCTTGGTCAAACCCTCTGAACGTCTGATAGGATATTCCAAAATTATAGTATCTCGAATATCTCGAATCGAACGACTCCACTGGAAGCTGTGAGCGCGCGTCAATCTTAACCTTTGATTAAATAAAGTCTGGATATAGAGTCGGCGTCAAAAAACGTAGATAAAATTATCACCTTACTGGTCGGTTGTTATTCACGTACACAGAGACGGTCGTAGCGAGAGCAAGTGGTCTGTCGTGTCACACAAACAATTATGTAAAAGTTGGCCTGTCATTTTTGTTAACATTTTATTGCAAACATTCATACATTACATAATCAAAGATCCGAACAGTTGATCGACCGCGAAATATATGAAAACAATCATCATCATCAGCCCGTGTCTCTCCACTGCAGGATATAGGCCTCTTCCAAGGTTCGCCACCATACACGGTCCTCCACCTTTCATATCCAGCTATCCCCAACAAACTACTTATAAGCATTCTTTTAAACCTAAACTTTTTCAATTTCAAATATTCAAAAGCACGAAACTGTACTCATGAGCACGCTATGAGTCTAAAACCTGACTAATTAAATACAATTCATATTTTAAACAACATATAGTGATAAAGTATTTAAGTGTGAAATGTAATTCCTGCTAATTTATTCATGGAAAATGTGTAATTTTTGCATGTTTTAATAACACACAAAGGCGCTGTAAACAGCTTTTCACACGATTTTTACGTAATTCACTCGAGGCAACCGTGTTTGTGATTGTGTGCACAAACTGAAACAAAGTTGTGCCATTAGCTGAACTTTCGTAGGCCCTGTTAGGATTGTCTACGTAAATTTGGTGTGCGCTTTTTTTGTCGCCGCATCCGCCATCACTATCAATCAACACACGTGTCTTATATTAAAAAAAATTTTATGTGTTTGACGCCGGAATTACTTTATTAGCAAGGTACAACATTTGGTTATATTATGTCTGGATGAACCCTCGTAATAGGTACAATCTCAACAAAAATGCCATACCAACATTACATACTTGTATGTGTGACTCAACAAACCACATACTCTCAATCCGCTATATTAACCATGTACAAACCATCTCTGTGTGCATGAGTCATAACCGAACGGTTAGGTTATATTTTTATCTATGTTTTTTGAAGCCTAATCATTATTCAGATATTATATAATCAAAGGGTGTAACATGAAGGAAGTCATGGGCAATGAGGTTTTTGTACGAGAAACCTTCATATTAATCAGCATTCGAAAATTTACTACATTTATTTTTTAATCATAGTGTCGGTCTGCCCGTATGTTCAGGCCAATGTCCAAAACGGCTTAACCGATTTTAATGAAACTTTAGTTCAAATTATAAAAACAACGCTAACAAAGTCACGGGCGGCCCCTAGTATGTTATAAAACTGACTGCAAAATACGATTATGGAACATATTATGGTGAAAGATATAGCTATCTGTAATCAAATACGCTTAGAATACACTTAGTTAACATACATCAAGAGAAAAGGTTAATTAATACACTAATTAATCAAATCCTATAATAAAATAAAAATAAATAACGTCCTGAGCTTCGCCAATTGGCTGCTACCAAGCTACTGAACGAACACTTTCGAGCCTTTGTTCCGCTGGATTGCGTCTTCGATACGTTTTATATTGAAGAAGCGGAGGTCCCATCGCATCAGCTTCTTGATTTTTCTGTTCAGAGCCCGGTCTGACAATACTCCTCGTAGCGACTTCTCACGTCTCTCTCGCGTAAGATCCAGTGTCTTGCTGGAGAGTTTAGACTCCTTCTTTGCACCTCGATCTAAAATGTTTGCTACCCACTTCATCAGGTTGTTCGCCATGTACGCCAAGTACGACAGGGGGGTATTATATCCCCGAAACTGTTCACCAACGCAATGAATGAAATATGTTTTCAAGACGCTGGACTGGAAATATTGTGGCATTAATGTCAACGGCGAATACATCTCTCACTTCCGTTTTACTGACGACATAGTCATCATGGCAGAGTCGCTGGAGGAGCTCAGCGGAATAGTTAACGGCCTCAATGTCGCCTCTTGGCGTGTGGGGCTCGGTATGAACTTGGACCAGACTGAAGTCATGTTCAACGAACATATTCTCCCGAGACCGGTTACCGTAGAGGGTGCGACTCTAGAAGTTGTGCAAGACTATGTCTATTTAGGACAAACTGTCCAGTTAGGCAAACACAACTTCAATAAAGAGGCCGACCGAAGAATTCAGCTGGGCTGGGCTGCTTTCGGGAAGCTTCGTCATCTGTTCTCGTCGCCACTACCACAATGTCTGAAGACCAAGGTCTTCAACCAATGCGTCCTACCTACAATGACGTACGGTGCCGAAACATGGACTCTCACGGCAGGACTGATCCACAAATTTAAAGTCGCTCAGCATGCTATTGAGCGGGCTATGCTCGGTGTTTCTTTGATGGATAAAATCAGAAACACTGAAATCCGTCAAAGAACTAAAGTTGTCGACATAGCCGAAGCGATCAGCAAGCTGAAGTGGCAATGGGCCGGTCACATTTGCCGTAGAACTGATAACCGATGGGGTAGATGAGTTCTCGAATGGAGGCCACGTACCGGAAAGCGAAGCGTTGGACGCCGCCCGGCCAGGTGGACAGATGACCTGAAGCTTCATACCGGGGGTAGTTGGATGCGAAAGGCGGAGGACCGTGTGTGGTGGCGAGCCTTGGGAAACGCCTATATCCTGCAGTGGACAGACACGGGCTGATGATGATGATGATGATAATTGGTCGCTTTATATTTCAACCGTTATTGATAATTTTAAACAAACGATATTAATTATTCTGAATTGGCTCTTTATAATAAAAAACACAGAATGAAATACAAATAAAGCCAAATTTTTCTTGCCGAAAATACAAAATGATATCTTTTTTTCTTGCGTTTGATGTGTGTTTTCTGCATTTTTGAATTGAACACTTCGGCATTGTGCTACATCCGATTAGGTCGCGTGGCGAAACACCACTACGCAAATTGAGTGCCATCGAGCGTGATATGGCACTCATTTTTTCTGGACGTTTTTACGTGTCGGACTGCATATTTTAGTAATCTTATATCGATGATCCAAAACTCAGCGATTTCGTCGAATATTATTTGTAGCATAAGTAGCAGGTAGCAGACCACGTGAAAGAAAGTAGTAGGTGCGACGTATGATGACGCATTTCATGTGATTTTTCACATGCTACTAACTTGTGAAATGTTCCAAGGTTGTGTGCTGTTTGGTAGCCCCCCCACCCCCGCATCGCACGATTGCTCTGTTTAGACGCCTCCGATGACTGACTGTATGGGGATTACTAGACTGTGCTAGACTGTGCTTATACTATAATATGAGCAATTCTTGTATTGTATATTTCGGCTATCTCGGAAACGGCTCTAACAATTTGTATGAAAATTTGTATTTAGATAGTTATCATCTCAAAACTGATTTCTAAATAAGTTGTATGGTAATTGACCACCAGGGGGCGTTGCATTAGATGTGTATCTTCGAAAGGCCTGGACTGATTTTGATACCATTTTTTGCATTACATAGGTATAACTTACGAGTAGATAATCAATTAAATAATTTGTGCAGTTATGGGCCACCAAAAGGCGCTGCAATAGATATGTCTCTAAAACCGCTGGGAGGATCTCTACGCAGTTTTTTGCGTTATATAGATAAAACCTAAGAGCAGATTCTTAGTAAGGTTTAGTCATCGACCACCGGGGAGTGCTGCAATAGATATGATACTGTAAAACGGCTGGAAGGATCTAGACGTGGTTTTCTTGTGTTATATAGCTATCACCTAAGAGTAGGTTCTTAAACAAGGTTTGCGGTTATGGGCCACCAGGGGCCGCCGCTATAGATATGTTTCTCTAAAACCGCTGGGAGGATCTCGACGTGGGTTTTTGTGTTGCATAGATATCAGCCAAAAGTAAGAGCAAGTTTGACTGTGCAAACGCGTACCTACGAATACATTTAAAAAATCGAGCGAAGTTCGGTCGCCCGATTTTAGTTATAAAAAACCTTACCTATGTACCCTTTTATTACTTATATGAAATATCTAAATCAGGAAAACTGAATTTATCGCAGACTTCGCATAAAAGGTTCTTTTATAGCATTTCCAATGCGAAACCTTAATAAACCCGTTTATTTATTTCATAGGTAAATTGATCGTATGTTATATTAAACGTTTTGCGTCATACGTATGAGAAATGAATTGTTCGTTCAGATTATACTTCGATAATAATGAAATATTGTTCAATTTTCTCGGTTTATGAACATTAGATTGTAATTAATTGTTATATCTAAATATTTATTATACACATCTTAATCGAAATTCGTAATATTGAGTTCAAATAATAAACGAGTGGTTGGAGACTCTAACTGCGGAACCAAAGGTCGCGGGTTTTATTCCCGCCCAGGCCAAATATTTATGTGCATGAACATGTCTACTTGTTCCGTGTCTGGGCGTAAAAAAAATATCGATGTACGTAGTATTATAAAAGAATGTTTTAGTACCTATGTATACCAGTTGTCTAGTACCCCATAAAACAAGCATAAGACTTGCTTATTTTGGGACTAGATGACGCTGTGTATTGTTCGAAGTTCAAAATTCACACAAAATGGCGACGGTCCACCTTTAATAAATATTATTATTTTTTTTACTTTTATATGGTTTAGATTTGAAATATAAATAACTTTTTAGGAAATTTAATCTAGTTTTCAGCAATATATAACACTCAATAACTTTTCATACATTAAAGTGCAGAAAATAAGGTTATGATGCACCTTGGCCCCGCAGGGTGGAGGCCACCACCCTGCGGGGCCAAGCCGTTTAGAGTACATACGTGCATATTTTAGAAAAAACATTACCTTCCGCAATCGAGTAAAAACCATAGCGCTTATTTTGAGTCATTTATGTCAATTTATTGAATGCACTATACGACATCTATTATTTCCCTCCTTTTTCGTAACATCTACGTTGTATGGAGCCCTGACATGACTTTCATAAGCCACCGCTACTTTTTTAATTTATTTTTTTTATTTAAATAACTTTTAAGCACCACAAACTCAAAGTCCGTGTCTTTATTAGAGCTTTATTTCTTATTATTGCTACTGATTATTTATTACTTTGGCTGCCCACTTCTTTCGCTTTCGCATAGTATTATACTTAGTGAATTTGTCATACTCTTTTCTTGAATAATATACATCTTTTTTGTTTTTTTTTTATTATTAATTTTTCTTTTTTAGACACTTCGTGTTGTTGTTTTTTTTTTATACTAATTAATTTACAACCATTATTTTATATACACACTATACCACCTGGTCCCCCTACGCGACACTTGTTCACAAGTATGACGGAAGAGTAGGCCATCGCCGCGCCATTTCAGAGGGTAAGCTGCGACCGGACCCTCCCGCCACGCGCATTTGGATGTTTTGTCTGCAACGACGGTATCCGTGTGTAAGCCGTGAACATTCGTACAGGTTAATCTATTGTAGCCATCGCTCTTTTCAGGGTCCTGTAGAACTTAAGTAGTTGCATAAAATCACAAAAAAAGTTGTACCATGTATTCTATTTATCTACATTTCTGGCGCCAAATTTCTGTCTGGACATGTATGTGATCGGAGTGTGTAGTGATAGTCTGTATAATTTTATGTATAAGATATTTATTTTCGGGATCGGCAGAATATCAGCGATGGTCATGTTCGCCAGCGGCTGACCATCATTAGGCTGAGTCGATTCCGTTTGCCACCAATTTTGTAAGCTTCGTAAAGAATAAGCTTTTTTTTTTAAGAATTTCTGTAACTGCTTTTTTGGTTTATGGCAATAAATGATTTTGTTATTATTATTATTTCCATGGAATATCAAACCTTATAAAATACATGGTGCAAGTTTTTTTTTGTGATTTGTGACATTTATCAACCTCAATTAGATCTGTAGTGTTATTTGTTTCTTACACAATATAGGGTCTATGAACGTTATATAAAAAGAAACTCTAAGAATTGTTCTTTTATTGCTGACCATAGGTACAATTTTTTTTTTAAATCTGTAAATGCAGATGAAAATAACTCCTAAACTTTGGGACGGTTTCTTAGGGTAGCTACAATGGTCTAAGTAGCTTCCCACAAGATCCCTTCTCAAGTGGCCAACTCTGTTTACACAATATGTTAATAAACCTGCGTCGCTCGACTTCAAATTGTTATGGAATATGGCAAAAAAAAAAATTACCAATCACAAGGAAAGTAAATATTTTCTTAGAAAAGGCAAGTTTTACATAATGGAGTTTATATGAAAAACAACTTAACAATGACTTGCGAGGCGCGAGGAGAGCTTTTTCAATTTTTCTTGAATCGATGTCAAACAAAACATAGAAGTTGATTTATACGTTTACTTCTTATTAGTTCCATGGTTTACTTATACTAATGGACTATTGTTTTTTTTTTATTGCATTTTTTTATATTTATGTTTATTGTTATGGAATTTTAATGTTTTATTACGGGAGGAAATGGCTGGATGCTGTTGATTTACAACAGGACAAAAATTATATTTTCCTGTCATAACTATTACTTACTTATTTTAGCCATAGACAAATAAATGAATGAATACTCACGTGAAACATAATAAATAATTGAATAGTTCAGGGTCAAAATAATCTAAGATCCCGATCTATCTAGTAAACCCCTAATTCTTTTCCCAAACGAAATATTGTTCATAAACTATAAAATATATGAATAAACCATAAAAGTACATAAGTGTTCGTGCTATTAACCTTTGAGGAGTGTCCTCATGAGGAGACAACCCCAGCAGCAGTACCAGGTTATATTTATCATTTTAGTGTATTGTCATGGAAGTTATGCATGTATTCCAAATTTCAGCCCGTTATCTTCAGTTGAAGTGATTGAAAATCTGGGATTCCATACCATACAAACATACAGGTGTAACTCATAAAAGCGTTTTAAAAATAAAGGTAAGTAGGTAATTATATTATTATGTACAATATTCAAATAATTTAAATAATAATTGGATACAGAAATATTATTAAAAAAAATTGACGAGTTTTGATAAAAATAAAACTTATGTGTATAAGCTGGAGGTCCCGGGTTCGAATTCCAAGTCGGGTCAGTATTTATATGATGAATATCGATACTGGTACCGGGTCCTGGTTGTTACATGTATGTGGTGTCTTCGCTTGGTATCCAAAACACAAGCTAATGCTTAGTTTGATGCCTAGACGTTGTTGTCATGTGTACGTTATTATTATTACCTATGTATCCATGGCCGTGATTAAATTTCTTTCTTTCTTTCTTTCATACTTTTGGTCTCCTATTGGAACAACAACACTAATAATTAATACTGTTGTTGGTGTCAGAATATACCTTGAAAATTACATGTTTTGGAGCATGCAATAACTTTTGGTACAATAATGTATATGGGAACAGAGTTAGTTGTTTCAGTTTAAAAAAAAAATAACAATTTTAATTGAAAATTGCCTGGACCGAATGCAGGGTATGAATCCTCCTTAGTAATGCTAATTAATATGTTTTACAATAAATTATAATAATACTATTAATATGGTCTTTATGACACCGAAACTTGTACCGTAATGTTATATGTTATAGTACTAGGCCTTTTTACTTTACACCGATCACAAACGAGCATTCTCTTTGTGAGGCATGCGCAAATCGCGAAAAGCGCCTTCGCGAAAAGCGCGCGAAAACCCGCTCGCGCCCTTAGCTTCCGGCATTATTACATTTGCAGTATCTACTTAATTTAAATCGCAAATGTATTGAAAAACGTCGTATGATGCTGATACTCAGTAAGCTGGCTATTACAGTCATTGGTTCATTATAAGCACTCGGCTTTGCCTCATGTCTATAAACACCTCGACTATAATATGCAACTTACCGTATACTTGCATCATAATGTACTATTATGGTATATAAACAATATTTCCCCTGGGAAAAGAATGAGGGGTTCAAAAGATCCGGGATTTTGTACTAAAAAAAAAACATGTATTTAAAAGAATGATTCAGGTTAGCTACTTCATTTTGACTGACCGAATGGCTGACTGGTTAAAGACCTCAAATACGGAGCCAAAGGTAGCGGGTTGGATTACCGCACAGGACAAAAGGACATATATTTGTGTGCATAAAAATGTCTATTTGTTTCGTGTCTGGGTGTAAAATATTTATATATGTATGTATTGTAAGGAATATTTAAGTATGTATATCAGTCGTCTAGAAATCCATGACACAAGCATAATACTTGCTTACTTCAGGACTAGATGACGCTATGTGAAAATATTATTATTTTTATTACTTTAATCCATTCCGGAGTTACATGAAAAAGGAGTTGACATTACTTCTCAAGCAGCAAAACATTTGTTTGAATAATTTTTACTATCACTAACCATATATTGACGACCGCTTAGCCTAGTGGGCAGCGACCCTGCCTGCGAAGCTGGAGGTCCCGGGTTCGAATCCCAGGTCGGGTCAGTATTTATATGATGAATATTAATACTGGCACCGGGTCTTGGTTGTTACATGTATGTGGTGTCTTCGTTTGGTATCCAAAATACAAGCTAATGCTTAGTTTGGGACCTAGACGTTGTTGTGATTGTATGTGTCATTATTATTGTTTGCTATTATTGGATATTATAACATTTAAAAAAACCTACGTAGTAGACCATACAGATCACACCATTTTTTTCTTTGTTGGTAAAGTTTTCTACGTATTTTTATTTGTAATGAAAATCTTTTTCATAAATATTCTTATCTCGTGCCCATTATTTGCAATAAAAAAATTCTTAACCGTTTTTCTTTTGCATTATTAATGCACGTTAGACGGTAAGATACGCTCGTTCGGGCAAGATAAATCAGTGTAATTACTGAAGCAGATTGCGCAGTAACCAATTGCAGAGCCATTTAGTATTAACACATTACCCGGTGGATTACTATCTAAGGAATAATATCTGCGTTTTAGGAGACTTCGATGTTTATTTATATTTGTTCAAGACAAGAGGAAAGATTATTGTGACGTTCATATACAGGGTGAGATTTAAGTCACCAGACAAAATTTTTCTAGGCGTTAGGTATCACCAATAGACCTCATTACGTAAATAAAAATATATGTCAAATATTCATTATGAATAATTTTATTCTAAATATTTTTTAACAAAATTTGGCTACCTTCTACTTACATACGAAAGGTCGCAGCATGGAGCATGTGAGCGGGGCGCGTACACGTGCACTGGCGCCCTCGTGAGCGGTGACTAGTATTATTGGTAATTTTGGGAAAGGTTTACATAGTCTTAACTGAATATTTTCATATTGAACGATACTAAAAAGGAACAAGACGGCCAACGGATTTTGATCAAAGGTCATTATATTAAAATTTGGCTGGTAATAAAAACCTCATACTGTATATGGAAATACGTTGATTTTTTAGAAAGTACTAGAAATATCACGCGGTTTCACAAACTATTGGCAGGTCGCGTCAATGAGACTGCTGCCGCTCGCTTCGACGAAGTTCTATTTTTGAGGCGGAACGTCTCAATAAGACACCGGCTACAAGATTCATTGCCTCATTAAAGTACAATCGGTGTAATCGGTGTAACAATCGGTGTACAAGACGGTGTACTTCAAGAGGAAGGTTTACGTGTATAATTTATTAATGTTTTGCGCAAATTAGTTGAAATATGACTATTATTGTGGAAGACGTCGGAGAAAATCTAGCCGACTGGGAGCTTTCATCGCAAACGCTGCCTAATCCCGTTGAGATATAACAAAACAATGTATGGAGGAATCGTTTCTCTTTTATAGGACTAAAGAAAAGTCCGCAGTGGCATATGTCTATCTTTTATAGATAGCTTACTATACCTATTTTTATGGTTTAAAAAATGGTGTCATATGATGAGATTATTAGAAAGCAATTTATCCGGAACAGTATAAATCCTTATCAAATCGAATACATTATTTACCTTCAGCATATCATGCACATTATAATTGTCTTTTACACCATACAATTTAAATTAATATCTTCGGAGTTATGGCGAAATAAACACTATCGTGCGACTAGCGGTCGGGCCCCAGACCCCGACGCGACATGCGTGATTAAAATTACGCAGTTATAAATGTTGTACACATTGATATATTGTAGTTTGTTTTAGGTATTTATTTTTTACTTTTTCAAGTATTTATAGGAATTGAAAATAAAATACATTAAAAATTCTCCAATTACTTTACTGTGTAACTTACATTACATTTTTATGTAACTTACATTACATTTAAATGTATTTAAATCCAATCCCCATGTTCGACGCAACAAGCTGATATGACACTACGACAGAAAAAACACTATGGCTTATAAGCTCTGCTACCCATGCAAAGCCGCAGCGGGTCGCTAGTATATTACAAAATAAAGTCCCCCGCCGCGTCTGTCTGTCTGTCACTCTGAACGCGATAAACTCAAAAACTACCGAACGGATTTGCATAAGGTTGGCACCAATGGATAAAGTTATTAAAGAGGAAGGTTTATGTGTAATATTTTAAATGTAATAATTTTTTTTCAAATAGAAGCCACTATACTCCTATACTGAATTCAAAATAAATGTCCATAGAGAACTAAAGCGTTTAACTCTCTGGAAATCCGCTTCTTCAGCTGATTATCCTCTTTCTCTATGTACTCAAAAGGCCTGGGACCTCCCTATACTGAAAAATATCTTTAACACACTTCCAAGATCATCAATCACTGATGAAGCGCGTCTCCTGGCTTCATGTGAAAGTGTGTCCGGTGCCTGGCTGCGAGCTATTCCCTCTCCTAATTTGGGCTCGTTGCTTGACCCCGCCTCCTTACGCATCGCCGTCTCTTTGAGATCAGGTCTCAATATTTACCGATCTCACCGTTGTGTCTGTGGGGAGAATGCAGATACTTATGGTCTCCATGGGCTCTCCTGCATAAAAAATGCTGGTCGCTTTTCCAGGCATTATCGTCTCAACAACATTGTAAAAGACGCTCTATCCTCTGCACAGATACCTTCCTGTCTTGAGCCTCAAGGTATCTTTCGGGGTGACGGCAAGAGACCCGATGGTGTCACTATGGTTCCATACAAAAGTGGTAAAGCTCTTGTTTGGGATGTAACTTGCGTAGATACTTTGTGTCAAAGTTATATAAAAAATACATCTAAAAAAACTGAAGCAGCTGCTGAGACAGCAGCTCGCAGGAAAACAGCCAAGCACATGGAACTTTTAAATCGTTACCATTTCATCCCTTTTGCTGTCGAGACGATGGGTCCCTGGTCCAAGGATACCAAATCATTTGTCCACGATTTGGGTGTCGCGCTGTGTCTGTTGACAGGGGATCCTTTGAGCAAGGAGTACTTTGTTCAGAGGATCAGTGTCGCAATACAGCGCGGCAACGCGGCAAGCATCCTTGGTACACTGAACCCATCGTCTCTTTAAAATTTTGTCATTTATCATAATTTACATAGCATTTTTTAATTTGTAAATACTTTTAGTTTTACTTTTTATACTAATCGAAGTTTTATGTGTCCTAGTCTTTATGTGTATAATTCGTCAATGTTTTGTGCAAGTTAGTTGAAATACGAGGATTATTGTTAAAGACGTCGAAAAAACTCAAACTAACTGGGAGCTATCATCGAAAACGCTGCTGCAAACATTCAAATGCATATATATAACATATTAAAGATAGCGCATCAAATATAGGTAGGTAAATTTTAATATATAATACTTCAAAACCGCCGCTTTCTTGAAAATATCATATTCTACTAACAATTTTACTTAAATTTATATAGTTTTAATAACAAGACGGTCGTCTTGTTAAATTAAATTAAAATTAAAATTAGCCTAGAAGGTAGCGACCCTGCCTACGAAGCTGGAGGTCCCGGGTTCGAATCCCAGGTTGGGTCAGTATTTATATGATAAATATTGATTCTGGTACCGGGTCTTGGTTGTTATATGTTGTTGTGTCTTCGCTTGGTACCCAAAACATAAGCTAATGCTTAATTTGGGGCCTAGTCGTTGTTGTATACGGTATCATCACTATTATTATTCTTTTCAGGAAAATATTTAATCGTGAAAATATGATCTCCATATTTTACTGCAGGGACTTAGGCCTTCCCCCAGGGTGAGGGGGTTTTGCAGCTTAAATCCACCACAGTGCTCCAATGTGGGTTGGCGGATTATAACGACCGCCATCTATTGACAGCAACAGGGACCGACTGCTTAACAAGCTCTCCTAATCACTATACCTAATGCCTATTAGAAAAAAATATACCTAATGCCTCTTGGAAAAGAAAGTTATACTTAAACAAAATCTCCCTAAATACATAACGAATATGACGTCACGCATGAACTTGAGAAACTTGGTTGTGGGATTTCGATGGGGTGATTGGATTTTTAATCCATCCGTATCTAAGTCGTCCTATAATATTTGTGGGATTTTCTGGTGCCAATCGAAAGAGGGAAGTCTTTATAGTTATCCCACCGATTAACTATTTTTGATCCTTGGGTCCCGCATCAACGCGACACTTTGTCTTAAAAAATTGTATCGGAACATAGAGTCTTTTAAATAATAATAATAATAATAATAACACACACAATCACAACAACGTCTAGGTCACAAACTAAGCATTAGCTTGTACTTTGGGTACCAAGCGAAGACACCACATACTACAAATCCATTGTCATCCGCCGGATCATTGGGGCAAGTAGTAGCGATGGCACTGACGCGCGAAAAATAAAAACGTCATAAAATTCACGTTCTTGCGGTCTCTAGTTAGTGATATAGGACACGTTCAATGCCGCTGGCAGTTCAAGCAGAGAACTATTGTTAAAGCGAAAGCAAACCTCCAGTCATATATGTAAGGTTATATTTTTGATGTCTTTTATAGTCACGTTCGGAAGCACTAGGTCCGGAGTGACCCGCGGAATTGCTGACATTATTTGAACGAGCCGCGCTGATGCCAGCGCAGAGGAATGGGGGGTCATAAATCATATTTTTTAGGTCTTGCAATTTTTATGAAACAAGCATATTTGATTTAACAACCTTAACACTTAGCGGCAGAAGGCAGTCATTATTTTCTTTGATTCACGGAATTGTTTGCGTAAAACGTAGTGTTTTTGCGGCAATGGGTTCTACGTTGGCAAACAGTAATAACATACGTGATTTCTTCTTATGTTTGTTTGGCCTCGCATTGATAATAAAAATTCCGACATTTTATGACCATAGGTAATATTTCTTGCTTTGAAGAAATGTTTGTGGAATACATGCTATAAACTTAAAATGAAAAGTGATGGTTCAATCTTGAAGAGCTCTGGAAGCAATGCTAGGTTCAAAGGTTGAGGGGGGTCAGCGAGTTGATGAGTTATGGCTCTTGAAAAATTGGCGTGGAACATCGAACTAATATTACTAGCGTATAGAAACGACATCGCGAACCAAATGTTTGCACCAAGCGTTGTTGCCGATCGGCAACAACTCATTTAGTCACTCGCCTACGTATGCTCATTGAGACCGCTTGCCGAAAACGTGATCAAATAACGATTCAAAAATGCCGTCGTTGGTTTTAAAAACGTGTAGAAATCAACTGCGAAGAAAAAAGATAATAGCATAACTAATTGTTAATAATTAAACAAAACAAAACTTAAACTATCCAAAACAAATTTATGTACCTACTTTATTTTCTACGTTGCCGCCATTCTTGCCACCATACTTGTTATAACTACAATTAATATCACGACATATAATACCCGGCTAATACTTGTATAATACTTGCAATTCTGTGTATTCTAGTGGAAACGAAACAAGTATAACACGTATGAGACATGTATAATACAGTGTATTATACTTGGTAGAAAACTCAATGTGGTAGAAACAAGGTGATAGTGCCGCGCGCACAGCTATTGTTCGCGTCGTCAGTTCTATTAGTATATATTTCAGTGGCGTGGAAAGATTGGTTGAAAGGAAACATATAGAGACAACAATCTCTTTAGTAATAAATAACGCCATTACTGTCGTATACTATGACAGAATATAGTAGAATATTCGCCGATACAGCCTAGCCTATACAGTTGATTATGTAAAATCGTTCAGTTGCTATGGATGGAGATGATCGGTTTACGGTTCGCTCAGAGTTCGCTCGAATTATACACGTACGACTTTCCTGAAAGCGAAGAAATCATCTGTGATGCTTACGCAATTGCCCATAATAGACCGTCGGCCCAAGCCATATTTCTCATCTCTATTGTACAGTACTTCAAAAATACACAATCAAGGAAATTAACAAGTTTCACTACGAATTCCAGCAATCTATCGTGTTTCGAAGCTGTTAAAAATATATATTGATTTCAACAATTGCAACACTCTGACATGCAAATGGTGGATAGAGAATGGCAACCAAAACTGACACATATGTTAACACTGTCATTCTGCCAGGGCAATGATACTAAACTAAATTTTTGTCGAAATAGCGCTGCCTACGTTTGGTGAAAGAAAGAGATAGGTATATTTCGGGTATTTCAAATGTGAAAGAGATGGATGCCTAACGATGTCTGTTGTAAATAAAATTTTATACACTTTTCTTTTTTGTATTATTTTCGTCTGAAATAAAATTCACCCTCAGTGCGCTAACTGTGATTTTTTTAGTTCTTTAAAATCAACATCACATGTTTTTATGTAAATATTCCACTCCTCGTCAGATGTCAAAAGTGTTTTATATATACGAGTTGGACGCCCACCGACCCGGTGGCCAGATGACCTGAAACATCATACCGGGGGTAGTTGGATGTGAAATGCGGAGCACCGTGTGTGTGGCGAGCCTTGGAAGAGGCCTATATCCTGCAATGGAGAGAAAAGCTGATGATGATGATATATGAGGGTCAAAAAGTTGAAACACTACAGAAAATACCATTTAATTAATTGCACCTGATTTTGACCTTACTTTAGAAACACTACCAACTAGTGATGGCTAAATGTCGCTACTGTGCAACGAAAATGTGCACATAACAGTATGTTGTAATGGCTGATAACATTCAGCATCTTCAGCCATTTTGATCTGTGATTTAGTCCTTGACATCGTCCGAATTATAGTTGCCAATTCCAATAATGTCCAGACTTTTATGGCGTCTCTGGGGATCCGCTGATGTTTGAGTGCGTATATTTTGATTGTTTGCCATTTTTCATGGTAATAACATAGATTTTCGGAAATGCTGATTGCAGTAACTGATCCATAAAGGAAACAATATTTTTTTCTTTGATTGCGATTTCCTGAAGTTCAAATTGTGTATTTTTTTTAACCGATTTCAAAAATGAGAAGATTCTCAATTCGTTTGTGTTTATTTATTTATTTCTTTCTTGAACGTAATAAATTAAAAACAAACTGATTTCAAAGTTTTGCTTATGTAAACAAAATTTAACAAAAAATTTAAAATAATATTTTTATTTGTTTTCAAGGAAAGTAGTAGACAGTGGTAATTTGCACGTTTCAGGCGCCACACGTCCATTGTTAGACGAAAGCCTGCTCCCGTAGATCTCTTCCACGAATGATCTGCTCCACCTGCAACCAACGGAGGCTCGCGATATTTTCCAATCATCTGTGTACTAGTGGGGGGGTGTCCTACGCTCCGACTCCAATTCGTGCTCGACACTTGACCTTTCTTCCCTCGCAGTTATCGTTCCTGTAAACAAGTAGGCGATTGATAAATCAATAAGTACTGAATAAAGTATGAGATAAAACAAAGTAGTTAGATACGTGTAACATAATCTAAAATATATTTATATGCAAAGCCTGCGTCTGGGGATATTAAAATATTTATGCCAGTATTCGATTTCCAAAGAATTCTGAACATGAATTATCTTTATTGTTTACTAAAAAAAGGTTCAATCAATATATCGACGGTAATCAAGAAAACGTGAACACAATACAAATGAAAATAAAATTTTGCTTTTGAAGTATAAAAAAAAACGTAATAAAAATATGGCGTGTGTTATAAAACTAGTGACAGTTCTAGATAGATGCGTATCTTTTGAAATACGAAAATATTGAAAATTCGATGCAATTAGACACTAATATTTTGAACATATCTAGACGCACGACTAGGCACACGCGTTCTGCAGTAATAACCTGTTGGCCCGTCCTTTGAGATAATCGGCGCTCCGGGGCGCTATATACCAATCTCATCTCAGTTCCTTTTTGCGACTTCGCCGAATGACCGTTCCGCGGCGGCTCCTCTCGGTCCATTTTCGAATGGCTTTAGTTTTCTTGCTCGCTTCAAAATGTCCGCTTATGGCGCCGTCCCACTGCCGCCTCAGCTGTGGGACAGCGCCATCAACCATGTGTTGGCTAAGCTAAGTCGCTGTATGCTGCAACACGACAGCCTCTTTACGCTGTGAAAGCCACCGAGGCTAACAGCAAGTTGCCAAGGGAGGGGTTTAGTGGGTAAAACCCTACACCTCAGGACTTTCTTCGTAGGTATTTGCCGGCCAGTTTCCTTTTGCCGCGCAAAACAAAATCCTTTAGAAGTTTTTTTTTTATAATTTCTTTTTTTTTTTTTTATTTGAAATAATAATATTTGGAACGTTTCACACACGGACATCAAGTCCCAAATAAGGCAAAGCCTTTACTGTAAATAGGTACTAGAAAATTGATATTACATACATTAGTATTTTTTATAATATATGCCTACGTATATAGACATTTTTACACCACGGATATTTTTTCCGGTCAGGAATCGAACCTACGACTTTTTCAATCGACTTTGGTGGAGGCTGTCGACTAACGTTCGACCACTCGACCAATCGGTCAATTACGGATTTAAGACACGTTCTCTACAATTTTCCAGATACAGTTAGTGCATATATGACGACCGCTTAGCCTAGTGGGTAGCGACCCTGCCTACGAAGCTGGAAGTCCCGGGTTCGAATCCCAGGTCGGGTCAGTATTAATATGATGAATATTGATACTGGTACCGGGTCTTGGTTGTTATATATATATAAAAAAAATTAAATATGTATATATTATAAAGAATATTTAAGTATGTATATCAGTTGTCTAGTAACCCATAACACAAGCATAATACTTGCTTACTTTGAGACTAGATGGCGCTGTGTGGGAACTCTCATGTATTATTATTATTATTATTATTATTATTATTATTATTATTATTATTATTATTATTATTATTATTATTATTATATATGGGTTAGGTACATTTACAGCTACTGCGTTTTTTTCCGGGTCGAAAGAAATGGTAGATATATACTACCTAGCAGACCCACCCGCAGGTTCGCTCGCGTGGTATTCGTTTCCCATAGGACAATTTTTTTTATTTCAGTCTTATCTTATTCCTGCTGGTCCTTTTCCCGTTTTCATTTCCATTCTCATCGAGCAACATGGGCGAGGATAGGGCATGGGGGCTTACAAAACCAATTCTATGGCGTTCGTATATCATATAAGATACATGTTTAATAACATCCTATTTTAAAAAAAACCGGTATTCCCATGTGATACTCATGCATACTTTTACCCTGCATTTACCCCCTTAAATTGTAAAAATTTGAAAACCCTGAAACACCTCATTATTTATTTATGTTCAATAGCTGCAATTCAAATTTTAATTTTCCTGACTTCATGCAATAAGGGTTTCATACAAAGTCCTCCTTTCTATTTACCTTTTCTATCAGATCAAATTGAGAATCTGAACCATTCTTGAATCAACTTCACCCACAAAAAATTTTATAATAACCAGTCCAGCCGTTTAGGAGGAGTTCAGTGACTTAAGGAATATGTATGTAAAGAAAAGACCCATAGACTCTCACATATTAGCCGGTACATCTCTACCAACAACAAAGGGATATTTACGCTCAGAGAGTATATTGTCATAATTCAAGTAAGAGACTCTAAAATAAGTGTTAAATAAGCCACAATAATCCGCTTATAACTTGAGAAGTACTTAAGCTATATTGACGTAGTTTTCCTTGATACTTAAAAGATTTATCTTAGAGCGTTTTAAGAATTATGTCGCCTTAATATTGCCAAGACCAAGGGTTTTGTGTGAGAAGCTCTTTACATTTTATTTCACTGAACAACAAAAGAAATATTAATTTCAACGATATCCACACATGAAAACGTTTTAACAGATCATTTTCTTAGGAGAGTGTAATCGGGTAATATTTCCAAATTTTTGATGGTGGACAAATGGCAGTGGTTTCAAAAGATGCAAGAGCTTGTGTTTTTTCGGAAAATCGGAAATGGTAAAAATTGTTACAAAAACGAAAGCCAGTAAGTAGCAAGCTACCAAGCCAAAGCACAGATTGTCTACTGTTTGGAAAAATAAATTTATGAATCAGTCCAAAACTGTGTTTTCATTGAATGATTATCAGATACTGATCACTCACCTTTATAACTTTCTGAAATACAGCCGAATCTAGTGAGATTTAGTGAGACGAAAGATAGTAGTGTCAAAAGACGCAGGAGCTCACGGAGCATCGCATGGTAGGTACTATATATAAATGTTAGAAAATTCGTCAATAACTTTATTCGAAAAATTTAATAAAATTGTTTGACAAGAATGGGTCAGTGTTTTTATTTTTTTGATGTTAATTTTCTTTTCAATGTCATCCTCCGATTAGCTGCGAGAAACGTGAAATCTATAGATTTTTTAAACCTTAACCTTCACTAGCGGTCATCACTCTCTGACTGACTCCGGTTGTCAATTGCGTCTTATAAATTCGAAGGTCGTTTTAAATTAGACGCCACCCGTTTATCCTTCACCGAACTTAAATCCGAAACAGTGATGGGGAAGTATTTCTTTACTTATGTGGCTCTACATCATAAGTTAAAAACGATCACGATACTGGCGACGCGATACTTAAAGTGTTTTAGAACTAATTGTGTTAATGAAGTAATATTTTAAATAAATGAAAACGAATGCAAATTTGAATCTTCTATGTAATAATACTACACGCACCGAGGAGTGTGAGATTTGGCATACTTAAAGTTTATGTGGAGTGGGAGTGCAGAAAGCTAAAATCTATATACAGGTTGAGTTTTTGAGGTAGAACAGTATGACCAAATCCTAAACTATGAGAAATAGCGAAAAGTGTTCAAAGGACTCATGAGCTCGATTTTTGAGAAAATAAAAACTGAATTTTTGCATTTTTGAAAACTCAGTCATTTTGACCGGAAATCAAACTATTTAATTTAGTAATCTAACAATCTAATAATAATCACTTGGCAATCCATATCGTTACTAATAAAGATCTGGTCTTTTTTATTTTTATTTTATTTATTTTACTATTTTATTAATTCGATGGTTTGAGATTTTATATTTCCAAATATATTTAACGGGCAATGGCATTTAGCGAACGACGAGGAAGTTTTTTAAAAAAAAACATCGTCAACACAAAAGTTTTGAATCATTAATTCGTTTACAAACTATTTTCAATAACTTATATAGACCACTTATATTTTCTTAACCGCTCGTTTTTTTTTGTTTCTGTACGCGACAACCGCTTCGCAGCACGCGCGGCCATATAAATAGATAGATAATAGGATAGTAATTAATTATAGTAGAATAAATACTTATAAAAATGTAAAATATAGATATTTAAATACAGGGCCCGATAGCGGCATGATAAAATAGACCCCGGCGGATATAGGGTAGACAGAAACCCGCCGGGGAAGACTTTTTTGTAATAGAAGGTAGAAAAATAAATTGACACCACCGTCCTTCGCCCCTCGTTCGCCTGTGATCGGAGAAAGTATAAATTGCGCAAGCGCCACACGCGCGGTTATTCTCTCGACAGCAGCGACCGGGCATACGAGGCACACCGATACAGTCCACATAGAAAGGCGAGCAAGGGGAAAGGGGGCGAGGTGGCTTTGAACTGGATAAGGACTTTCATTTCACCCATCCCGTCCTCCCAGCTACGACCACCCTAAGAAGAAAGGATGGCACCGAGTCACGCACAGTTTCAATAAAAAAATACGAAGCACGTATTCTTAATTTTGTTTTTCATTTTTGGATTAATTTTTTATTTGAGTTTTATATAATTTGTAAGAGATTAACTGTGTAGATATGGCGAACCTGGCCAGTATGGTAATTAAAATAAATCTACGGATTTCGCGCTTCTGAGCTGTATATAAATTAAAATATAGAGATAGTGTGAAGGCTCACTTTAGAGAAAGTAAAATTTTTTACAGTCCCTTCTGACATTTATGAAAATATAATTTATGTACATAAAAACTTAAATGCTTTCTCTAGGGTGGGTGATGGCCACA
The DNA here is from genome assembly GCA_949709985.1 of Luffia ferchaultella. NCBI lineage: Eukaryota > Metazoa > Arthropoda > Insecta > Lepidoptera > Psychidae > Luffia > Luffia ferchaultella. The sequence continues at coordinate 4,740,443 of OX453263.1, forward strand.
ACTTAAATACAAGACATAAGGTTAAGAATTCTTTCATGAGAAATTGTATTTGTTTTTATAATAAAATTCCAAAAGAAATGTTAGAACTGAATTCTAATCAATTTATAAAGCGAGTTAAAGTCCAACTTATGAAAAAAGCTTACTATTGTATTACCGAGTATTTAAATGATAAGCGCGTATGGACATCATTGTAATAGTTGTGAGCATATTTAAAAAAAAACAGCTAAAAAAAACATATATTCTCGGAACTATCGGACTACATTGAAAATGAACATCAAAAATAAAAACCTATAACACATTTTTGTCAAACAATATTACATTTTGTGAAAAAAGTTATGGACCAATTTACAAAAATTTGGTACCATTACGATACCTTGCGAGCTCTTGCATCTTTTGACACTACTGCCTTTCGTTTACCTTTATAATTTTCTGAAATATACATATATAGCTGAATCTCATTGTCCGGGGTAACTGATCTGATAATCATTCAATGAAAAGGGCACCTGTCCAGCCCACCGTTTTCGACCGATTCGAAAATTTATTTTTCCAAACGGTAGATAAACTATCTGCTTCGGAAGCTTTTTCAATTTTTTCGATATTGACTTTCTTATCGAAATAATGAAATTTTTGTCCGAAAATTCGGGAAATTTCGTCTTTATTTCAACATTTTCGATTTTCCTAAAAAAGTTACGGACCAATTTAAGATAATTTGATTTCATACGACACCACAAAATCCTTGCATTTTTTGACACCACTTTCTTTCATCTGCCATCATAAATTTCAAAAATGTAGCCGAATTACACGCCCCCACGAAAACAATTTGATATACACTTTCAAGGTTAAAACCTAAGGAATACCGTTCAAACTTAAAAATTTAATGAATTGTGGTCGAATTTTGTCTAGGTACTGAACGACCACAAGTCATATATAACGGTTCCATCATCAGCCCTTTTTATATCCCACTGCAGGGGCTTAGGCCTCCCCTCAAGGGCTTGGAGCTTAAATCCACCATGCTGCCCTAAAGCGGGTTGGCAGATCGGCGGATTAACGACCGCCATCTATTGACAGTAACCGGGACCGACTACTTAACGTGCTCTTCGATGCACGGAATCAGTGATAGTTAAAGTACGTAAGTGAGAAAACCTCATTGGTACATACGCCCGGATTCGAACCATGGCCACATGGCCTTATAGATTTGAAACAGGTTCGCTGTGCTCGAGCTCGAACTGTACCGAAGTGGATAGTTGGGCGAATATACTCATTGACATGTCAGTGAATACAGTCACTATTCACTCACTCAGCAGCAAACCGTTCCACCATAAGAACCTGCCTGAGTACCGGCACCTCTCCGTCCGCCTTGAATTCGGAAGTGTACTTTGTAGAGTTTTGTACCTAAAGGGTACCTACCACAGACCAGTCAACCTTTAGACCACGCTTTAATAAACGTCAGTACGAAAACGAAATCGCCAAAAAGTGGCGGGGTGCGGGGAGAGGTCGGCTAGTTTTCATTGGCTCGTTCAAAATTGACAATTTAATGGCTTCCGACGTGCTTCCAACTGACGGCTCGCTAGGGACGTAGTTATGTAGTGCCTTGGCGAATGCTACTCCCTGTCAAAGCGTGGTCTATAAGGTTAACTTGTCTGTGGTACCTACTAACGGAAACCCTATTCCTTAGGCTCCGCTGTCCGTCCGCCCGTCTGCCACAGACCTGTAATAGGTAGACAATTGAAATTTTCACAGAGTGTGTATTATAATAATAATAATACATGGGACTTCCCACACAGCGTCATCTAGTCCCAAAGTAAGCAAGTATTATGCTTGTGTTATGGGTTCTTAGACAACTTATATACGTACTTAAATATTCTTTACTAGCTTTTCGCCCGCGGGCTTCGCTCGCGTTGAGCACAGTTGTAGTGGGACAATTAAAGGAACACGACGCTGTAGAACATTGTAACACTTTCTAGAACATTCTGAAATTTAACTGCCTAAGAAATCTTATGAAATTTTTATGAAATTAGGTAATATGACATGGTCACATAGATTTCGTCAAAACATCAAGTTTGAGTACCAACACGATAAATCTGCGAATGATAGTTTCGAAAATATAAGCATTTAAAAATTTGGTCACGTGGTCACATAGATCTCGTCAAAACATCAAGTTTGAGTACCAACACGATAGGCCTGAGATTGATGGTTTCGAAAAAATAAGCATTTAAATATTTGGTCACGTGGTCACATAGATCTCGTCAAAACATCAAGTTTGAGTACCAACACAATAGGTCTGAGATTGATGGTTTCGAAAAAATAAGCATTTAAATATTTGGTCACGTGGTCACATAGATCTCGTCAAAACATCAAGTTTGAGTACCAACACGATAGGTCTGCGATGGATAGTTTCAAAAATATAAGCATTAAAAAATTTGGTCACGTGGTCACATAGATTTCGTCAAAACATTAAGTTTGAGTACCAACACGATAGGTCTGAGATTGACAAAAAACAGCTTATGTCACCCCCGATAATACCCTTTACACGTCTGCCAAATTTCATTGAAATCGTTACAGTCGTTTCGGAGATCAGCTCGAACAGACAGACAGACGGACAGACAGAAAAACAAAAAGCAGCCTATGTCACTCATGATAACAACCTCTGCACGTCTGCCAAGTTTCATTGAAATCGGTTTAGCCGTTTTTGAGATCAGCTCAAACAGACAGACAGATGGACAGACAGACAGATAAAAAGTACCCTATATCACCCGCGGTAATGCCCTCTGCACGTCTGCAAAGTTTCATTCCAATCGGTTCAGCCGTTTCGGAGATTAGCCGGAACAGACAGACAGACAGACAGACGGACAGACAGACAGACAGACACTCCAATTTTATTAATATAGATAATATATACATGTATAAATATGCGAAGACACCACCCACATATAGCAACCAAGACCCGGTACCAGTATCAATATTCATCATATTAATACTGACCCGACCTGAACCCGGGACCTCCAGCTTCGTAGGCAGGGTCGCTACCCACTAGGCTAAGCGGTCGTCAAAGTATTACTGTAGCTGCTATAACAACAAACAATAAAAATAAAATAAAGCTAAAAATGAAAGGGGGTCCCCATACAAGAAACGTATACTTTCCACGTTTTTGGTATTTGATGGTAGTGAGATAATTGCTAACACTTGAAATTCTCATGAAATATGTACTATTGTATTATGGCTGCTATAACAACAAACAATAAAAACGAAATAAAGTTAAAAATTAAAGAAACGTGTTTTTCATCATCACCGCTACAGTTTCAATCAAACTTTATGGCGGATGCGAACATAGTCACAAGTCACGTCGCAGTAACCAGTTTTAGGTGTAGCGGGACGCAGTTGAGCGAGGGGTTTAAATGACTGTGTCTGCGCAAGCACGCTTATAGCGTTGTATTCCGATCCGTCATGACATAAATTGTGAGGCGAACTATACTTAACAATGGATTATATTTTTCGTTTTTATAATGTGCACAAACTTGATATACCTAGGTACTTAAATGGTTTCACGTAGTTGGTGGTTTGTCATGAATATAAAATATTAGGAGGCATGTCCAATAAATTACATCCAAAGAATATTGAAATTTCGTCCCGGTATTAACTGACAACCGCACGACCGCATCTGACCGTAAAAGCCTATAAAGTTCATGATAACATAAACGATATCAAACCAAATTTTGCTTATACGATCAAGCTTGAATGTTACAATTAATATTCAACTAATAGTAAAGACAAAAGCTAAATGAAAATTGCTCTAGTTATTATTTTTAGGGTTCCGTATCTCAAAGAAAAAAGAAACTCATAGGTAGGTAGGTATATAATGTCGTGATAGCCCAGAGCGCAACGAACCTGTCTCAAATTTATAAGGCCCCATAGGGCCATGGTTCGAATCCGGGCGTGTACCAATGAGTTTTTCTGACTTAAGTACACAATATCACTGACACCGTACTTCGGAGGGCACGTTAAGCAGTCGGTCCCGGACACTGTCAATAGATGGCGGTCGTTACAGTTCCCAATCCGCAGTGGAGCAGCGTGGTGGACTTAAACTCCAAGCCCCCCTCTTCACCCTGGGGGAGGCCTAAGCCCCTGCAGTGGAGCTAAAAATGGGCTGATGACGATGAGGTAGGTAGGTATATAAGGTAGCAAAGATCACTTCGTTGGCCGTCTGTTGGTCTGTCTATCTGTCTATTAACAGATTAGTTTACTGATTACTGATTCTGTCGAAAAAAATCAACTTACGATTTTGTATAATATCGAGTGAAAGACAAAAGCGTCTTGTGTCTTTAGTTTGAGCAGAGGCACAAAAAAAAATCGGAATTTCAGTACGGAAAACCCGGTCGCGCAATCGACCGTGAGAGACGGATGCTTAGCCAGTTAACGTAGATAGGTAGTATAGTTCCAATCAAACTTTATGGCGGATCGGAATGCAACGCTTTAAGCATGCTTCCGCAGGTTCAGTCATATGCCCCTCGCTCCACTACGTCCCGCTACACCTAAAACTGGTTACTGCGACGCGACTTGTGCCTATGTTCACATCCGCCATAAAGGTTGATTGGAACTGTACGTAGACGAGCGCGCGAAATCATGTGTCATCACTCAAAGAGATGCATGCTCAAGTCTTGTCTTAGGGCCAAATTCACAAACGTTGCTTAGCACCTTTAATAAGTTATGTAATCAATACGATTTTGACTTGTTTAACACGAGTGTTTTATCGGCAAGGCGAGCATTATGTAGCGATTTATTTATTTCTTAGTGTGTAACTACGTGTACTTGTATCCCTTATATACAATTTTTGCTGTTGTTCACTTTCTTTTTCCTGTGCTGTCAGTTAATAACGTATGTTTTGTTTTTTTACTCATCATCATCATCATCATCAGCCCGTGTCTGTCCACTGCAGGATATAGGCCTCTCCCAAGGCTCGCCACCACACACGGTCCTCCGCCTTTCGCATCCAACTACCCCCGGTATGGTGCTTCAGGTCATCTGTCCACCTGACCGGGGGGCGTCCAACGCTTCGCTTTCCGGTACGTGGCCTCCATTCGAGAACTCGTCTACCCAATCGGTTATCCGTTCTACGGCAAATATGACCGGCCCATTGCCACTTCAGCTTGCTGATCGCTTCGGCTATGTCGATATCTTTAGTTCTTTGACGGATTTCAGTGTTTCTGATTTTATCCATCAAAGAAACACCGAGCATAGCCCGCTAGATAGCATGCTGAGCGACTTTGAATTTATGGATCAGTCCTGCCGTGAGAGTCCACGTTTCGCCACCGTACGTCATTGTAGGTAGGACGCATTGGTTGAAGACCTTGGTCTTCAGACATTGTGGTAGTGGCGACGAGAACAGATGACGAAGCTTCCCGAAAGCAGCCCAGCCCAGCTGAATTCTTCGGTCGGCCTCTTTGTTGAAGTTGTGTTTGCCTAACTGGACAGTCTGTCCTAAATATACATAGTCTTGCACAACTTCTAGAGTCGCACCCTCTACGGTTACGGTTTTTTACTCTATATCTATATAAGTGAGAACCTGTTATTGGCCTTTTGTAGCTATTATGTGTGTCAATAAGTTAATTTGTGCTGTTGGTTTTCCGTACAAATGAAATAAAATAAAATAAAAAATAACTCACAATCTCAACGTGAGTCGGACTTGACAAACGTCAATATTGCAACTAAGCATCCTTTTTCTAATTCATGAATGCATCTCAACAGATATGGCTTAGCTTATGCTTAGTTTGAGTTTAGAGACGTCAAAACCGTGGCTAAGCACCATTCTTAAATTCATAAACCATTCTCAACGCTTGTTTTTGAGCATATTCTAAGCTTCAATTTAAGTTTAGACTTTTGGTGACTTAGGGAAAACTCAGCCCGATAAAGTTTCGTGTGGTTTCGTGTTTTTGAACTATTTTGAAGATGTATTGCGATTTTGACAATTTATTTCGGTTAAGTGATGATATTGTACCTCATCATCATCAGCCCATTTTTACCCCACTGCAGGGGCTTAGGCCTCTCCCAGGGTGAGGAGGGGGGCTTGGAGCTTAAGTCCACCACGCTGCTCCACTGCGGGTTGGGAACTGTAACGACCGCCATCTATTGACAGCGTCCGGGACCGACTGCTTAACGTGCCCTCCGAAGCACGGTGTCAGTGATATTTTGTACTTAAGTCAGAAAAACTCATTGGTACACGCCCAGATTCGAACCATGGCCCTATGGGGCCTTATAAATTTGAGACAGGTTCGTTGCGCTCTGGGCTATCACGACATTGTACATTTGGGATGAACATGTACATGTAGCATGATATTGTACATTTGGGAAATTTCGAAATAGAAGATGTACAATATAACTTTCCTCGAATGCGCCAAGTATATTGGCATAACGTGTTTAATCCATTTGACATATTAACTGATACAGAATTTAAACAACGTTATAGGTGAGTATTGAAACAATTGGACCTTACAAGGGAAGGCACAGCGGTTCGAATTCAACTTCATATCTGTTTTTTTTTTAAATTTTAATAATTTAATAGATGTGCAAGGAAGTCATGTGGTGTCCACATTATTTACATTTTTTAGGTTTGCCTGTCTATATAGAGGATTGGGTTACAAACTTCGTATGAATGCAGACATAATTGTAGCTTGTGCAGTATTACACAATATTGGAAACAAAGTTGAAAGCGTCAGTGAACATTAGTTCCATTAAAAAGTATATTTAAAAAAAAAAAACAGTTTCTGTGAGATAGCCTTTCTTCGTGTTAAAATAGCTGAAAATTTTTTGATGAAATTAGTACGACCGTGTCTTAAAGCTTGGAATAACACACATGATAAATTTCATCCTGGCAACACACTTGCTTCTTGTGGAACGGAGATAGGACCAGAGCAGGGCGGGGACGGAAATACATAGTTATAGGGAGTTATAGTTGTCGGACGCGGGCGGAGCCGCAAGTAAAAGTTAGTTATTTAATATTTATGTACGTAATTTAAATGTTCTTACTGACAATCAAAATTATTTCAGGTGTCATACCAGTGCCGAATGCAACAAGACATTCTCCTGAAGGACTAGCTTACAGAAATATGCTTGTTAATACATATTATTCTTAGAAATCAAGCTTTATTCTGAAATAAAACACTTGGTACAACTTGTTTTCATCATCATCATCATCAGCCCATTTTTACCCCACTGCAGGGGCTTAGGCGTCCCCCAGGGTGAGGAGGGGGGGCTTGGAGCTTAAGTCCACCACGCTGCTCCACTGCGGGTTGGGAACTGTAACGACCGCCATCTAGGTATTGACAGCGTCCGGGACCGACTGCTTAACGTGCCCTCCGAAGCACGGTGTCAGTGATATTGTGTACTTAAGTCAGAAAAACTCATTGGTACACGCCCGGAGTAGAACCATGGCCCTATGGGGCCTTATAAATTTGAGACAGGTTCGTTGCGCTCTGGGCTATGACGACATACGACAACTTGCTTTATTTTCTTTTAATTAAATTGTTATTTAAAAAGAAAGGCCAATCAAAGTACTATTTCTATTATAAAACAAATTTTAACCCTAGGTACACTATTTCTTTAAATTGTGCTTAGAAGGCGCTTTATTTAAACTAAAAAAAGTACAGAAAAATAATTACTGTTTCATTCCTATTAACAACAAAATGAGGAAATGCAAGGGCTAATATTTTGTGATATTTATGGATAATGGTTTTGCATAATGTTAAAAAAAGGTAATTTTGGATATAAATGATAAAAAATATTATTTAGAATTAGATTTTTCAACTCAGCATACGAATGAACACCATTTTTTATGCGGTTTCTTTAACTCAGATAAAACTATTTTTATACATCTGTTTTATACTTTTCCTTATAATACAATGGATAAATTTTTGGAAAAAGAACTGCTTATGAAGGTTAAAGAAGTGGGAATACTAGAAAGTAGAAATTCAAAATAGTTTGGTGTCTGTAAATTGGTGTCTGTTGACAGGCAGACAGTCTGTCTGTCAATTGTTGTCAATGTCTGAGATAGCGCGAATCATGGAACTAATAAGTACGAACTTAGTCGAAAATTAAAAAGTTCCTGTTATGGTCTTATTTATCCTACGTAACTTTGTCACCCTAATCAGAAAGAGATAATATAGCACCCACTAATATCCTTGTTACTTTTATCTTTTTAATTCGTTTTCAAGGTAAAATTTCTGGGAACTCGAAATTTCTTTGTACAGCTTATTCCAGTTGTACGAAGTACTTACTAGTTCCATGGCGCGAATGTACAGTTTACTTTATAAAGTTTCTTGGATGCCAGAAAACCTTCGTGATTGACAAATCGTTGTGCTTTTTTTTAGCAATTGATTGTTATTTCCTACACTAGTTGAACTCAATCTCAGACGAGTTTATGTTGAGTTCCGTATATGAATTACAAAATCTCTGCTTATCCGATATATCCACTAAGTTAACCTTGAGACATGCTCAAATGAGTTTGAATTGAGTAGAAGCTTTGTGAATTTGGCCCTTAGTTCTCAACACAACAAACAAGCGCTCGCCGTGAGCGGTACAATCCAGCAATAAGTTTTTTTCTGTTTAATCTGTAGTTAGGTAGGTACCTACTGAATTATGTCGTCGTGTTTATTTCGGGAGTGTCAAAATTCGAGTTGAAACTCAAATTAAGATGAAAATGTCATTTTCCATGCACAAGTAGTATTTACAAATAATTACAATTTATTTCGATCATACCTAAATCTCGAACCGCTTGGCTAGGCCACGGCGGGGTGCGCGAGGAAGCGCAGGGGCATCAACGGCCGGCTGCCAAAGATTATGTAAATAGATACGATACACATTTGGTTACCGTTTAGTTTACCAACTCAACAGCTTTTGCTATTTATGATAAAATTGAACAGAGATTGAAAACTAAAACTAAACTAAAAAAGCAATTACACAATATTTTTTGTGTAATAAATACACAAATTACAATACGCCAATTTAAGAAGTTGGAGTTGTTTAAATTTATTAAAAATTTTTAAGTGATATGTGTATATATTTTGTTTTAAATTAAAAATTGAATAAATCATGACTTGTAAGTGTATTTGTTTCTTCATAGAATTTCATATTATTCTTCTTTTTGTATCAAGCTTCAGATAATACATTTCTTATTAGATTTAATAAACACATAAAAAATGTTGATATAAAACACTAAATGTGTACCTATATTTTACCTAGTTTTAATGTTTTAAGAACAGAATTTTGTCTTATCCGATCAATAATCTATGGCGAGTGGCAGCGTGTACGTACGAGTCGTAATTGTCTGAGTAAAAATGACCGTTCCTGACTCGTGGCGCCGCGCCGGCCGCCGTGTTTACCGATTAGCGATGGGCGATTATGAATAATACCTACTAACTGAATCATTCGATTATTAGAATCATTCACACAATTCGAATGATTGTATTTAAGCATGGAGTTGATTCTCGCTTTGCGCCGGTCCCGGTATTTGAATTTGAATTCGAATGAGAGGAGCGGGCGTGGCGGCGGAGTTGCTTAGGGTGGTTTCTCCTTAATCGCCAGGGAAAATTCAATTTCATCCACATTAAAAATTTGTTTGAATACGATTTCTCCGAAGTTTAGCGCATTAGTGCAAAATATCTATTCAAATTACAAGCACAGTAGTCTTTAGTTACCACGTACTACATAATCATATAGCCTAGCCTAACTAAAATAACCAAAAACCTTAAAAAATTTAATTTTCCCGGGTGATTCGGACACCGGCTCTTCATTCGGTCAGACATATCAATCAGAGCGGATACGGCTCTGCTTCTAAACTTTATTGGTTTATGTTAATTACTATTACGTTACTGTGAACATAAGAGGAAAATTATTTTTTTCTATTTCAAACAACAGTATGGAAATAAGGAATTCAGTACCAACTTTCATTTTAATTGAGTAGGTGTCGATCGATAATATTAGGAGAGTCAATAAAAGTTATGACGATAAGTTATGTCAAAAATTTATGTCAATATACTTAACTTTAAGACGAACACGCCAACACGAATAGTCATTTATAGTGCCACCTTATATTAAATTCTTATATTCACCTTATAGTCAAATCAAGTCAAATGTCAAATTCCATACGCTGGCGCCATCTGTGAGATTAACTGTCAGCCAACTGTCAAATTCCATACTAAAGTGGTCCAAACTATGCTAGTGCAAATTTCATATTATTATACTGGGTTCTGAGAAAGCGATAATGAACTCTACGCTTGCGCGCCAAAGCACAGTTTTAAATGCAAACCAAATTAGTAACTAATTAGTAATGATTATACGATTATTGAAATTAGTGTATTACTAATTTCATAGTTCGATTATTGAGATTAGTATTAGTAATGTATTCGATTATTGAAATCATTCATAATCGCGCATCGCTACCAGCGATTGACGTCATCGACGTCTCCGTAGAGTCGATATAGATCTCAGAATAAATCGACCGCGAGACGGGCGATGGCTGGACGACCAGGGGAAGGGAGCAACCCAACCCAAGTCAAATCACAGAGTGAAGCGAACAAATTCTGGGTTGCCATATTGTAAATATATTCCCGTGTTTTAAAGAAAAATTTAAATAATACCGGTTATCGCAATGTGTGCATAACTAATGATGTGATCAAGTAGATATCGTAATATAATTCTTTGTATTATAATATGTATACAACGTGCTCCGAAGGTATACGAGGGATTTTGCCCAGCGATTCCAGAGATTAATATAAGAAAAAAATTTAAATAACTTTTTTTCTATCTCGCATTTTTTTTATCGAATCGTATTTAATTGTTGAATTAATTAATTTATAATTTACCTTATCATTAATTATGGTAATTCGCTTAATAAAGGCAACGCAGATTTTTCAACTTACGTGTCGTACATTATAATACCGTGTAAACGTTTCGTTACTCGTAGTTCGTTGCTTGCTAGCCGCACAAAGCGACAACATTGCTTATTATTCAGTTCCGCTGTACGACGGAAAAGTATAAATTCTAATATTTATATTTTCTTTCATATCTCAAACAATGATCAACAAATGGAAAAAAAAAATATTAATATTATTTGTTCCTGACATTGATAGGAAGGTCCTGTTAAACTTCCTTGAGCGCATCCGGTCACGTTGCATAAAAAATATTGATTGGAAAATATCGACATATCGATAGATTTGGGTAATTCTTATGTAAAACAGTTTCATAAATAGTAAACCATAGTTTTTTATCTCACTTATGATTATTTAAAATAAAATTATATATACAAAATGGTACCACATTACGCTACTAACGCATTACCAAGTTTTAGAAATAATCACTATGTAAATAAGTAAAATATCATTAAAGTAGTATGGCATTGTCAATAATTACCTGTGTAATTAATGTATCTTTATTTGGAATAATGTTGTTCCCATGGTTGTTACACAACAATATGATACACACAACACCATTCTGATAAAACAAAAAACTACTGAGATAGACTAATGGAGAGTAAATTGTAAGTTGTAGTTATCTCTTTCTCGCACGTAATATTTCACGAAGATCGGTATCTCACTCACACACTGTGTTTATCTATTACGATAGTACAATACGGACATCCTTATAATTGTGAAAACTTTGTATGTTACTATTTGTTGTTCAACTTTCTGCATTGTCGGAAATTTAAAAAAAAATCGGAAAACAAATTTAATTTGTCAGACTTTTTATTCAATGGAAATATCCGGGCAGACGTTCAGAAAGTTGTCTCTTTATTTCTGGAACAACAACTTTTAAATAAGAAGAACCTTATTTATTGTCTTTATTTTTGTCATATATTAAAACTTTAAGTTTTCATTCGTTATATTTATACAGTAAACCAATAATTTTAATATACAGCAATTTTAACATACATTTTGAACACTACCTCAAAATAAACCGATTAAATAAAATAATAATAGAAATCGATCTTGATTACATATTAGTAAATGTTATGCATTTTTTTAATAAATAATTAAATTTATATCAATACTATTTTGTTACACAACCATGACAAAACCTATTTCTCTTAATGTTAACGATCAAACCCCGTTATCAGGGTTCCTTAGCCAAATGGCAAAAAAAGAACTCTATAGTTTCGCGATGTCCGTCCGTCTGTCTGTCTGTCTGTCTGTCTGTGGTTTTTCTCGAAAACTATTGGCAATATATAGATGAAATTTGGAAGGTAGGTGTAATCTATGAAGCGCTACACAATGACGTATGGAAATAAAAAAAAAAATCTTTTCGTGGTAGGTCGCCATACATGTAACTGAAATACGAAAAAAAATCATCGTATATTAAAGGAAGGGTTACCAAACGATAGCTCATAAAAAATGATATCAAGGTTTCGAACAATTTTTTTTATTTAAGTCAACAATTGTTGACATATGTGCTCCTTAAGTCCTAATTTTTGTTAGAGTCATGTGTCCCCCTCTCTACCAACAAAACCGTTGTTTTGGGATATGTGGAAAAAATTTATTACAGAAGTGTATATAACGTAGTTAAAAGGTAAACTATCACAGCTAATGTATTATTTAACGAGTGATAGATTAACTTATAAAATGTACTATTATAAGTAAACATTTTGTTAAAGCTCCATAGAAAATAAAAGACAGCGTTTAGCCAGCAAAAACTAGATGTATTTTATCTTTGTCATGTTATTGTAAAGATAATTAAAAAAAAAAAAACATTTTATGATGAAAACTACATTGTATTAGTATGTGTTATATGTTTACGCTTTCATTTGCAGAGCTTATTCTCTTCCCAATCGATACTAAAAGTCGATGGTACACTGTAATAAAATAAGTAATAAAAATTGTCTCTAGCTATCAGTGCGCTCATGTTATTACTTTTCGGATTAGCCTGAGAGGATCGAGCACCTTCTAAATGACAACGAAATTAAAATAAAATGTATTAATACAATAATTCTTAAAGTCGCGCTCGTTTTTTATATTGTATGGTGGTACGGAACCCTTCGTGTGCGAGTCCAATTCGCACTTGGCCGGATTTTTTCTATATTTTAACGACTAATAATGTCATTTCATAATTACCTTAGATACTGAGCCTTTATGAACTCAAATTATCACAATAACTAGTAAAAAATCAAAGGTTCTCTTTATTCAGTTGTTCAATTCAATAACTGCCAATCGACCGTATTTGTATATGTATGTATATGTACAGGTACATGTTGCGAAGTTTTTTTTAATGTGGCATCATTCCAGACTGTTGTTTCATGTGGCATTTTTTGTTTAGATAAATGGTAACCCTACTTAAATGAAACATTTTTTACGCCTTGGCACATTCATTGGTCTAGCCGAGCCCGTGTGGTCCCCCGGTCCCCGCCAACTGTCAATGAGCCACGCCAAGCCACGCCAAGGTCGTCACGTCAGCAGATATTTAACGGTTATGAGGGTTAAAGTGAGACGACTCTCGGCTGATTAAATTTAAAAAGTGTTTTGTTCTTAACGAAGAATCACCTGAATATAATGTATCGGTAAGTAAGTCTACATATTTTATTAAAAATAGTTCGCTTCAAACTTTATAGCGGATCTGAACGAACACACCGGGCTTGCGCGCGCAAGTATCGGGTAGTATTGGCCGCCGCGGGGTTTGCGGGAGGAACACACTACCCCTTCGCTCCACTACGTCCCGTTTACACCTATGAATGGTTACTGCGACGCGACTTGTGCTTACTTTCAGATCCGCCATAAAGTTTGAGGCGAACTAATGCCTAAAAACAAATTATTCGATGTTGCCTTGTCTATATATTCTGTGTTGCTTTGTGCGCCACGGCACACAGTGGTCACATTGACTAATCTGACCGAGCGAAAGTGAGTTTTTTACATGAAATCTTTAGTTTATGCCTATATTGCTTAAAAATTATAAATTAGGAATATATACTTACAGGAATATTTTTTTAATCCCTGCACGTTAAATAAAATTTATCATTTTTAAAACTTTAGAAGGCAGAGAGTTCTTCTTGGTGGATTTCACCTCATGCTATTTATTACAGGATCGGTAGAAACTAATTAGATATGGAACATATTATCTTCGATGGCCTTTTCCTTACATTTTTTTTAAAATAAAAGACCCCAAACACAAAGTGCAAAAAAATCTTATAAAAAAATTTGCACTCCCGCGCACTTCGCGTCTAAATAAAATCAAACCTCAGAATACATAGGTACCTACTATTCAATAAAATAATAAATGTGACCAATCGTAACTAATCCATAGGTATCTTGTCTATGAAAGTTTAATTAAAATTGGTATTATGAACAAATTTGTACTTAATTTTTTTTAAATATTAACAGAACTCCATGTAATTCCCACTATATACAACACAAAAATACTTATGTTCAATTTATACATCATAAAAATAGTATAAGTTGTGTTTAGGTTCGAGTACGCGCGCTAAATGACTCCTATAGAAAAAAACGCTATTGTTTGCTCAAGTTTATACCTGCTTTAGGCGCTTTAGGTCGCTTCGGCGTTAAAATAAAAAAAATAAACAATTGTGTTCTTATCGGCAGTAAACAGAGACTCATTTGGACAGAGTAATAAAAAAATTTATTTTTATTTATTTATTTTTTATTTGACTTACGTTCGTTCAGATTAATCGTTCGTTCTCGTTCGATCGTTCAGATCGTCAATGTGACATGTGTTCGGGGTATAGTCCCCCCGGCGGCCGTACTCTGGTAAATTAACGCAGCGCCAAATACGCACCATTTCAAAAGACCATACTCTCGCCCTTTAATATTTAGAAGTTTATAATCCTAGTTCCAGAAGTGGTACGCGGGTGCACTACTAGGTTTTTTTCTCGATGCGTGGAACCTTTCGGACGTTGGCTTCTATAGTTTAGCTACGTTGGTTACTTGGCTAAGTACTAACTTGAGGTCCGAATTGACGGTTTGTGACCAGTAGCAGCCTTTTATAAATTCGAACTTAATCTCGTCGTGAAATTCCGTGATGATATCGTTAATTTGTGATGCTTTGTTTCCGAGCGCCAAGTTATCCTGCATGATTTACGCCTCCATGTGCTGCAGACTGTGAGGTTATGTCGCTCACAAAAGTCAAGAAGAAAAAGACCCGGGTGGCTGATGATGGGTGGAACAGGTTATGGCCTATTATGGTTTTCATTGTGTAGTTTTTGTCGTTAGATCAAATGTGTGCGTTAAAATCTCCAAGAAGCAGTAGGTAGTTTTGAATATCTACGTGCATTTGTTTCTCAGTAGTGCGGCAATATGTAAAAATGCTGAAATAGGAAGTTATTCCCTCGACCATTGAGGGATGTGCACTTATATAACCAATTTTTAGGGTATGAATCTGTTTGGGTGTTCAGTTCCAAGTGGATGCTTATTACATTGTCACTTTTCCTTTGTATTTTAATTATATAATTATACTTGTTACCACGTTTCTTCTGATGAGTATACCCACTCCTCTTGTTTCCTGTGCCTTTCTTCCCCCGCTTAGTATCCAATCCTAGTGCGCAGAGGAAAATGAGCCGCTTGTAATACGAGTTTTTCTGTATGCTCGTGATGGTGATGGTCCTGATGACTAGTTGATCTATTATTTTTTTCTTCTTGGGGGTTGCGCTAGCTCTTATATTCCATGTGCCTATCAGCATTTTGTTAGAAGGTGTTCCGTTAGGTTGGTCAATTTGTGAGCTCCTTTTTTTTTAAATCGTTTGTGCCAGCGCAACTTAGTCCCCAGTATTGGTACTCTGGGAGTGTTGATTTGTTAGGTACTGCTTGTTGCTGGCGGGGACATCTGGGCCGTCGTATCACTTATTTGTGGGTGGCTTTGGGGGTTTGCGGTATTTTTTAGGCGGGCTCTGTGTTCTTGTGTTCGTTTGTTCGTTGGGTGACTACGCTATCGTAGTGATTATCTGTAAATAGTAGATATGTGTTACCCGGCACCTATGCCCCAGAGGGATGGTATGTGATTGTAGTGGCGTCATGATGAACTACGTGGGCTTTGACTAAGTAGTATTCTTGAAGCTGCAATCAGTATATATTTGCCACTCCCGCCCCCGCCCCATGAGCCGTCATTGAATTCTATTTTAATGTACGTTGCGATTTTTTCTTTTCTTTCTTTTCGTGTTTGGTTAGAGTAGGCGCTGCTTAGGTACATCCATTATATTATTTAGGAGAGCTAACTTGGTCCTGTTTTGGTGTTCTTGAACGAATAGGGTTAGGTCTTTTCTACCCATTCTATGGTTAAATGTGTCCGAATAGTTCGTTTATCTGATGTGCTATTGCCCTGAAGAGGAGAACTTCCGTCTCCTGTTATTTTAATAATTGTGTACAGTACTCGGCCGTAAGTAATGCACACGAGTTCTAAAAACCGGCTAAGTAAAATTAAGTTAAAAAATAAAATTTTAAGTAATCTTGTTATTTTTTATTTAATTAAAATAACGTAAAACAATGTCGTTTTGTAATTAAATAAAAAAACGATAAGAATACCTATAGTTTTATTTTTAAACTTCTTTTTACTTGGCCGGTTTCTAGAACTCGTGTGCATAACTTACGGCCGGGTAGGGTGGATGCCCCGAATACCAGCTTCATAACACTAAAACATTTTTCTAGTTTATACTAGAAAAAGTTGCGTACATATGTTTTGTTTAATTAACTCAACACAGTGTACAGAATATAATATTTGCTACAGTATATAAATAAAGTTCATAAATATTAATTAAAAAAATATTAAAACCAATTTGATAATGGGTCTAATTGCAGCCACCTCGTACCTATTGTCAGCCAAATACGTACATAATACCAGCCCCTGCTAGGGTTCTGACATAACAGATATTGGGTAATAGGTAAGGTATATGTGGAATATGATAGTTCACTATTTTTTTAAAACATACAATATTCTGTATTTTTTCAAACTTTTATGCTCAGTAGTTTCAGGATAACGTTTGATGAATGTTTGATTTTCGTATATTTTCTTTAATACTGTCCTTTTTGAAATTATTAAAAAAATGTTTCTGTTTCTCATAACGATCCTTTCATTTAATAGGTAATTACTTGACGCACTTTATTTTTGTACAGATGGACATAAGAAAAAAGTCATAACGATACAAATTATAATTTAATATCAACTTAATGTCGCTCACAATAAGGTATATATCAGCAGTTTTGTTTTCATTTCGTAAATGATAATAAATTGTTCGGCTACTACGGCTACGCAGCGCCATACTGTGAAGTAAAAAAAAATTGCGAAGCTAGATTGTTTCATATCCGTGTTACTAACCTCTGAAGAGTTTCCTTGTGAGCAAACTATCCTAAGTGCATCATCACTTCATGGTGAAAATCATGGTTAGCTATTAGAATCCAACCTAAATACCAAGTTTTGGATCCGTGCTACTAACAGTTTGTGACCTCATGAGGAGATAATCTTAGCTTCAGCATCAATTCGTGGTGAAAATTATTGTTAACTATCAAAATCAAACATATATACAAAGTTTCATGTTCGTGCTATGAACCGTTTAAGAATGTTCTCATGAGGAGACAATATTGGATTCAGCATCAATTCGTGGTGAAAACCATGGTTAATATCTTATTGCCACGTATATATAAAGTTTCATATTCGTGCTATTACCCGTTAAGGAGTGTCCTCATGAGGAGACGACACTGGCTGCAGCATCAGATTATGTTTATCATCTTAGTGTATTGTCATCGAAGTTACATATGTCTTCCAAATTTCAGCCCGATAGCTTTAGTGGAAGTGGGTGAAAATCGCTTTCTAACATTCCATTACATACAAACAAACATGTAAGTGGAACTAGTATAAACGTGTTAAAAATTAAATTTCTTCACATACAAGCTGTTTAGTGATAGCCCTTATATAAATGACCTGGCTGGAATTAAGTAATACATATAATTTAATACCAGCCTTCCCGGCTGATATTGAAACCATCATACTAGTAATGTACCTATTATCGGCCCACATAATTACAATAAATAACAGCATTTATGAAGCAACTTTAATACAGAAATGTATTACTTACACTCTCTTAAGTCTTAAACATAAAAAAGTCAAAGCATAAACTTCAAAATAACGAACTTTTACCTTACTTTGTCAGGATCAAAGTTACGAAATAATTTTACATATGGCTGACATCATCTCTCTCGCCCTTTCAATCTGATACTGAGGCATACTGTTGTCAAAATAGGAATACTGTTTTCTTAAGTTAAATAGATGTTTATAAGTTTGTCGTCCTATCTCTAGAACGAATATGATCCTTACTACCGGGGGAAAAGTAACAGTGGCGGCAATTAGGTGAGTGGCAGGCATAGGTGGCAGGTAATCGGCACATCCACCCTACCTACTGTAAGGTAGGTAGTTATTCGTGTCAAAATTCGTTATGTTCATCTGCTTATGATCCTTGTAAGCATAAATAACCTAGATTTGTGTTAGTAGTTCAGTGGTTAAATTAATGTCACGCCACATTAATCTGTCTTAAACAATAAACTGTAATGATATATCGTTTAGTCGTTTGTCGATTTGTTCAAACCTAGATGAGAGCTTAGTTTACAATTAATCTATGTGTATTAACAGATATTGGCTGTAAGGTGACGATTTCGTAACTATGTATTTAAATATTTATTAAAAGGCAGAACAATTAAAATAACGCGACGCGGCGTATAAAATTATGTTACAAGCATTTATATTTATTTATTTATAGTTCAAGGGTATCATTGTCTTGGCTTGCTTAACGTGTTGCTTGGGTTCAATTTTTTTTTTGAAATGGGCCGTCTGGAGTCGAGCCGGCCGTTTTTTTTGGCAATAAAGTAACACGTGTTTGTATTTGTTGGAATTAAGACTGAGTTTTAAGTATTTTCGTGTCATGTCGTTTTTTGAAATAAAATTATTGCGGTTTTTTTTTTGTGAATGAAATTTATTTTATTGTATGTAGGGTGCGTCTACCGGCTTATGTGGGTACACTGGTATTCAGTGTAGGTGTTTTATTCCGAAAGTTACGTCTTTGTAAGGCGTAGGTATAAGTTGCATATACCTACCTACCTAAGCACATTTGCCCGCGGTTCTCGAAATTCACTCTGATAGTCGGTTCTATCTATCGTAGGTAATTTGCTACGTGTACCTACCAATTTAATTGGTTTTCCTAGGTCAATCTGTCTTGTCCGGTTGTGGAATGTAAGTATATTTTATTATTATTGTTAATAATTTTTTGTTAAATATATTATTTTTGATTAGGTTTTAGTTTTTAAACTAATTTTTTTAAACATTAAAATTCCCTTGCATTATATGTAATTTGCATTAAAAACATGTATATTACACAAAGGTATAAAATGTCTGATACAGATCGCGCGGCGAGAGTTTGGCTTTGACCTTCGGGGTGGAGGGGATTACTGCGCATGGGTACTGTCACGCACACAATACTTTTCCTTTTTTATGTACCAGGTTGGATATTTGAGTGGGTCAAAATTCATGTACTGTGGTAATAATGCTAGAAAATAATACATCATCATCATCATCATCATCATCAGCCCATTTTTACCCCACTGCAGGGGCTTAGGCCTCCCCCAGGGTGAGGAGGGGGGCTTGGAGCTTAAGTCCACCACGCTGCTCCACTGCGGGTTGGGAACTGTAACGACCGCCATCTATTGACAGCGTCCGGGACCGACTACTTAACGTGCCCTCCGAAGCACGGTGTCAGTGATAATGTGTACTTAAGTCAGAAAAACTCATTGGTACACGCCCGGATTCGAACCATGGCCCGATGGGGCCTTATAAATTTGAGACAGGCTCGTTGCGCTCTGGGCTATCACGACATTAAAGAAAATAAGAAAATAATACGAAATAGATAAACTTCTTCATTTATTAAAACTATTGATAGTTATTTTACTTATATAAAATGTTTATTTCCTTTTAAAGTTTACAGAGACAGCGATGAAAATTCTAAATAGTTATTTTTTAATAAAATCATCATCATCTTCATAACCATCATCAGAATCATCGTCTTCGGAACTATCATCGACGCGAATTATAAATTGCTCGGTAAGTAAATCAACTACATGGTCACTCTTGGCGTACTCTTCTTCTATATCTTTTACCTTTTTACATATATTTTCCCATTCCTGGGCACCCATTAAGGATACTTTTTCTCTGATAAGTTTGGTACATTCTTGTAAATTCCATTTAACATTTTTGCTAGCTACATATTGTTTAATAGTAGCCCATGCCTACTATAACTCAACAAATAATAACAATCGACAACAATAAACAATTAACGAAAATAGCAATTCACTTGTGAATGTGATTGTACAACAGGAGTGCGCGGGGCATGCGAGAGGCAGGGAACGACTGGAGCGCCAATCAGAGCACCGCGTGCGCCTACACACCCGCCCCGCACCCCGCTAATTGCCCGTTGATACCCAATTTTCAAATTTCTGCGCAATAACGGTCAAAGCCAAACTCTCGCCGCGCGATCTGTAAACATTTTTTGCATAAAAGCCGTTAGCCGTTAACCGTCACATCCATATGGTCACATCGCTGACACGATAACACGGCAACGGATTATTTATTTTTTTCTAGGCATTAGGTATCTAAAAGATTCCATTTTCATTAAAGTTAGTGAAAATATTCACATTAAAATGTTTTCCCTGTAAAAATTATCGATACAGCGTGTTACTAAGCCACAGACAAGTCAACCTTATAGACCACGCTTTGACAGGGAGTAGCATTCGCCAAGGCTAAGTAGTGACACTACATAACTACGTCTCTTCTGAGCGGTCAGTTGTAAGCAGGTCGGAAGCCATTAAATTGTCAATTTTGAACGAGCCAATGAAAACTAGCCGACTTCTCCCTGCACCTCGCCACTTTTTGGCGATTTCGTTTTCATACTGACGTTTATTAAAGCGTGGTCTATAGGTTGACTGGTCTGTGTACTAAGCCAAACGCGGATTTAGCGGGGCCTTTTTCAACAGCAGTTAGCCTCTAACCGACGCAACGCAATTTTAAGATGCACGTGCATCGGCACGCGAATTCGATAGCTTAATAGCGCCATGTCTAGTGTCCGGCCGAAACCGAATATTTTCTTTCGGTCGAAACCGAAACTTTCAAGGACGTGAAAAAATTTTTTACTACTCAAGCTATTTGCCACTACCTATCTACTCTACGTCAAATGTTCACTCAAAAAGTACGTCCTGGCGGGACAGACCTACTCTGCTCGTGCAGCGTGCATGTTGCGACATGTTAAAATTTATTTCCGTTTGAACCAAAAAATTACTCTTTCTTTCGGCCTAAGCCGACTTTCGGCCTAAAATTTAAAAAGGGACAGAAAATGTTGAAAGTGAAACCGCAAGTGAATATTCGGTGGGACACTTAGTAAAATTAAATGAAAAAGCGCGTATTTCATCATTTTCACCGAAGAACTTAGTACCTATTAAAATTAGGTATGTGATGAAAAAATCACCTGTTATAATATACTAAGCATTGATTTTTTTTTATTTTTCACCAATATGTATTTTGGTTGTGCTTCAGATATTTCGTGTCGGTAGTCGGTATTAAGGTCACTGTGACCACGTGATTAAATTTTAATCATTTTAATCATTTAATCATTAAAAAAAAAACATTATTTAGATTATTTTTGAAACTATTGATCATACTTACCGTGTTTTTAGTTAGTTAGGTAAGCTCTACATGCTCTATAAATTTGAACTACGTTCAGCCGAACCCTCACATAATTTTTGTGCGTGACTCGGTGCCATCCTTCCTTCTTAGGGTGGTCGTAGCTGGGAGGACGGGATGGGTGAAATGAAATTCCTTATCCAGTTCAAAGCCACCTCGCCTCCTTTCCCCTTGCTCGCCTTTCTATGTGGACTGTATCGGTGTGCCTCGTATGCCCGGTCGCTGCTGTCGAGAGAATGCCGCGCGTGTGACGCTTGCGCAATTTATACTTTCTCCGATCACAGGCGAACGAGGGGCGAAGGACGGTGGTGTCAATTTATTTTTCTACCTTCTATTACAAAAAAGTCTTCCCCGGCGGGTTTCTGTCTACCCTATATCCGCCGGGGTCTATTTTATCATGCCGCTATCGGGCCCTATATTAAAATATTTATATTTACAATCTTATAAGTATTTTTTCTACTATAATTAATTACTATCCTATTATCTATCTATTTATATGGCCGCGCGTGCTGCGAAGCGGTTGTCGCGTACATTCTCCCGCCTCCTGCTCCCGCAGGATCACTTGGGGAGCGCGACGAGCTTCCTGGATGCCCTCCGCAGCACGCCGCCGCTGGTCTGGACATCGACGACTCGAACTGCGCCGTCCTTGCCGGGGTAGACAGCGATCACGCGCCCGCGCGGCCAAACGTTACGCGGTAGTGTATCGTCTATTATCAATACGTGATCGCCTATTTGTAGTTGGGTTCCTCGGTCGGCTGGGTCGCGGCGCCGCTGCAGCTCGGGCAGGTACTCCCTGAGCCAGCGCGCCCAGAAGTAGTCGGCCAGCCGCTGTGCTTGTTTCCATTGTTGACGGCCGATGCAGTCGCCGTCCTTGAAGCTGCCGGGCAGCGGTACTCGGGACGGCCCTCCCAGCAGGAAGTGGTTAGGCGTCAGCGCCTCGGGCTCGTCGGGCGCCGTGGAGACGTGCGTCAGGGGGCGGCTGTTGACCGTGTGCTCCGCCTCCGCCAGCAGCGTCGCCAGCACCTCCTCTCGTGGGTAGCGCTCGCGCAGCACCATTCGCTCCCAGGCGCCGCCCATGAACGGCGCGCCCGGGGGTATGAAGCGCCAGGCTATCGTCCGGACGGACGCCTCGGACTCCGTGGCCCGCAGGGCGGCCGCCCGCAGCTCGGCATCAGCACCTCGGAAGTTGGTGCCGTTGTCGCTGCAGATCTCGACTGGACAGCCTCGCCTCGCCATCATGCGCCGCAGTGCCATGATAGCGCTATCGGTGGTGAGCGAGCCCGCGAGCTCCAGATGTACCGCTCGTGTTGTCAGGCAGGTGAAAAGCGCCACGTAGCGCTTCTGGTGTTGTCGGCCAACTGTAATTTGATAAGGACCAAAATAGTCGAGGCCGGTGTAGGAAAAAGGACGTTGGTGGTGAGCCATTCTCGACGGGGGGTGGTTACCCGTCGCTGGTACAGCAGGTCGAGCCCGTTTTATTCGACAGGCTAGACACCCGCTTACTGCACTCCGTACTATTGATCTCAAACGAAGTATCCAGTAATGTTGACGTACTTCGTTGATTACTATCGCCATACCTCCGTGATGTAATCTCTTGTGTGTCCACTCTATATATAATCGCGTGTACTTGTGTTGTCCATCGAGTACTGGTGGACTCAACTCTATTTCTTCCGCGTCCGTGATGGCTCCTATTCTGGATTTCAGTCTAATTATTCCCTTTTCGTCTATATTCACCGCCAGTCCGCTCAATCGGCTTCCCTTTTGTATTTGTTGTTTTCTATTCAAATGATTCAGTTCTTCGACAAATGAATCTTGTTGAGCTGCTCGCACCCACAGCTGCTCCGCCGCACAAATGAGCCTCGCCGGCAAAATTTTTATTTCACGCCCCGGCGCTGTAGGTGGCGGCTCGCCCTTCTTCGGCTCTATCTTCTGTCTTTTTTGTTTTTTCCATGCGGGGTCTTTCTCTATTTTCTTGTTTCGTTTCATTCGGCCAGCTGCAACGACGGCTACTGGTCGACATATCTCTATAAATTGCAATATGCGCCGCTCTCCTCCGTGGGCCATTCTATTTCGGGTTGAAGGAGAAATCTTGGTCCTGTGTACCATCTGTGCGTCGCGCTCAAGCCGTCAGGTGGCGCGCGCGTCGCATCGTCGGCTGGATTTTCTTTTGTTGGGACCCATCGCCACTCTACCGTCTTGGTGGTGTCTTCTATTTCAGCGATACGGTGTGCCACGAACGGCTTATACGTGCGCGCTCCTTGCCGTATCCACGTGAGCACGGTTCTGGAATCACACCAAAATACTCGCCTTTGGGGCTTTCTGTCGTGCTCACTCTCTATATGCAGCGCTAGTCTGCATCCTATGACGGCTGCTTGAAGCTCGAGCCGCGGGATTGACACCAATCGCAGCGGTGCCACTCTGCCCTTCGCCACCGCTAGTGACACGTGCGCCGTCCCGCCGGCGTCGACCGCCCTCCAGTATGCGGCCGCTATGATGCCAGTCTCGCTCGCGTCGGCAAACACGTGCAGCTCCAGCGTACCTGCAGCATATCCAGGATAACACCTTGGTATCTCCAGCTCTTTCATTTTGTGTACTCCTTTCAGCCACACCAACCAGCGTGCGTGTAGGTCGGGCGGGATCGACTCGTCCCAGTCTAGCCCGATTTTCCAGGTTTGCTGTAATATAACTTTAGCCGCCATTGTTATTGGTGTAGCTAGGCCCAGTGGATCGAACAGTGACATGACCGTACGCAGCGCCTCTCGTTTTGTCGGCCTGCGTCGGCCCTCTAGTATATCAATAGGTACCTTTTTCAAATTTAAGTCGAAAGCGAGTACGTCGTCGCGCGGCCGCCAGATAAGGCCGAGTACTCGCTCAGCTCTACCGCTGCTTGACTCGCTCTCCAACTCCACGACGCCGCTACGCCGCCCCAGCTCCTCCACGTTCGACGTCCATCTGTCTAGGACGAACTTGGCTCTTTGGTTGACTAGGGCTACGTCGCGCGTGACTCTCCGCGCGTGACTCTCCGCGCGTCCTCTATGTTGTCGAAACTCTGTAAATAATCATCCATATAATGTTGATTTATAATAGCATTAGCGGCGTCGGGGTACTCATCTCTCATTTCCTCTGCGTTTCTATTTTTTATGTATATAGCAGTACACGGTGACGATGCGGCACCAAATATCACGCTCGTCATCCGGTACTCCTCCGGGGGGCCACCTCGACGCCCACCACGCCAAAGGAAGCGTAGTGCGTCTCTATCTTCATCTCTTATTCGAATCTGTAAAAACATTTCTCTTATATCAGCTGTAACTGCTATAGGTCGCTGACGAAATCGCATCAATATCCCAGGTAGAGATTGAAGTAGGTCTGGCCCCGTCAAAAATTTTTCATTTAAGCTTACGCCTTCGCAGCGCGCGGCTGCGTCGAATACTATGCGTGGCTTCGGCTTCGTCGGGTTCACCACGGCGAAATGCGGTAGGTACCACGTTTTGTTTACTTTTTTCGTGGGCGGGGCCGGTTCCGCGTGTCCGCTCCTCAGCATGTGTTCTATCTGTTTGCTATATGACGCCTTCAGCTTCGGGTCGCGGTCCAACCTCTTTTCCACGCCCACGAGTCGTTTCAAGGCGTATCCGTAGTTATTCGGCATTCTCACTTCTTCGCTATTCCATAATAAACCCGTTTCGAAACGTCCATCCGGCAGCCGGCGGCTGCGACTCTGTAGTAAAGACCATGCTTGTTGCTCCGGGTCGTTCTTCGGACGTCGGGGTTGAATGCCGATTCCGTCGAGTTCAAAGTACTCTTTTATTATCTTTTCGACGTCATTTGCGGGCCTCTCGGCCGCGACAGCTCTATTCACAAAATGCACGTTCTGTCGTCGGCGCTCATCTATGCCGTGCAGCGCCCACCCGAGATCGGTGAGGGATGCTGCCGGTTGGCCCTTCTTTCCACTGCGCACTGTCCTGGAAACGATAAGATTCCAATTATCTTGGCCTATTAATATCGAGGGTACAGCGCGCTCATAACACAATTTGCTTTCTATGTCCGCCAGGTGCGGACAGCCCGATACTATCTCTCTCGGTACTGACTGCGGCGACAAATTTAATCTATCAATTGTTCGCGCTGTCAGCTCATGCGTCTTATTTGAATGGCAACCTTTAATCTTTACTATTATTTTCTTCGAGGCGTCCGCGTTAATGCGCGTTCCGCCTACTCCTTCTATATAAAACGGCTCTATCGGCCCATCTGATCCGACCGCATTCGCTATCACGGTCTCTATCAATGTCACGCTCGAACCTTCGTCCAGAAGTGCGTACGTATCTATTGTATTATTCGCTCCTGTGAGCTGGACGGGTATTACCTTTAAATAGGCAGCTCCTACTTGCGCTCTTTGCGCTGACGCGACGATCTGCGCACGTGCGTCGTCGATCGTTTCTGGTGCTCTATGCTCGGCCGGCGGCGCCTGCCGGCTCTCAGCTCTCTGCCTGTTGTTATGCAGCAGCCGGTGGTGCGTTCTCAGGCAGCCGCCGATACCGCATGCTCGTGCTCTGCATCTGTGGCCCGCTTTCCTGGACTTCAGGCATCTAAAACATAAATTAAACTTTTTAGCTATTTCCCACCTTTCATCTGTGGAAACTCGCCTTAACTTTTCACAAGCAATTGGCGGATGTCCTTGGCCCCTACAGACGGGGCATTCATCGCATTCTATGTTCGCGGCGAAAGCTCTTTGCTGTCTGAGCTTTGCCGTCGATGACTGTTCTTTTGAATGCCGGCGTATCTCTTCCGGCTCGGCGTATTCGCTGCATTTCGCCGATTCTTCATTCAGGAAAGCGGCCATTTTCTCGAGCCTTGACTTCTCTCTAGGTGCGTTTTCTTTATAATCTATCCACTTCGATCTAAGTGCTGGCGTCATCTTTGACATAACCAGTTTTACTATGTCCGGATTATTCAAGTGATATGCCGTGTTCAGGGCACTAACTATTGTATACAAATTATTCACTTGTCCGGCAAACGCACACACGTCACGCAGATCCTCGCTCAGTCGAGGTATCGTTTTGAGACGTTCTATTTCGACCGACACCAATGCGTCCGGTCGTCCGAAGCGGTCCTCCAGCGTTTTTATTGCAACGTCCGGCGCCGTCTCGGCTATAAAGAGAGCGTTCACGGCTTCTTTCGCTTTCCCTTTTAGACTTCTTCGTATCCTTGCTAAATTTTCATTCTTTGTGAAGTACTGACTTGTATCTCTATATGCCGCCCTGTATGCCAGCCATTCTGTGCAATCTCCTTCGAAAATTGGCAACTCATGTAAGTACTTCGGCGCCGGCGCTCTCGGTGTCGCCGACTTAATCGCCTGTGCGATCGCTGTTGCTAGTTCTGTGGCCCCGTTCAGGGGCGCCTGCCCTATTTCTATGACGGCCCGTCCATCCTCGGATGCGGATTGGATCTCATTTGCCGTTGGTGCCGACTCATCTATTTTATTTTCTATGTTCTGGGGTTCTATCCAGGCTTGGCCTTGCTCTTTGCGCGCGCCAGTGCTATCTTCCTCACTATCGGTCGATTCTATTTCCAATAATTCGACTTTACATTCCGCTAATTTTTTCGCGATTCGCGCCTCTTCCAATTGTTTTTCTAATAATTCGCGTTTCGCGCGCAGTAATTCCGTTCTATGTAGCCTTCTCATTTCTGTCGCATCTCTAGGTGAAGGTGTGGCTATCGGTCCCTCTTCTTCTGGTTCTGTCATGCCTGTGTTCGTTTCCTCGCTCGGCGACTCAGATACGTCACGCGGGACATTCTCTACTCTGTTGTCACTCGACTGTGACTCTGTCACGGCTTCCTGCCTTTTTCGAGTGACTGGTGCCATTGTACTAGCTTCCCCGCGAAACCAAAGACGTTGAAAGGGTTAGAGAGGAACGCGACGTTGTATGTCACCCGCCTACGAACTAAGTGTCCGTCTGTTATTCGATGCTAACAATTGCTATTTATTTTCTATCAGGCGTTTCTACCAATAAAAAAAAACAAAAAAGGCAATTTGGATCCGTTTGTGAACGCTGCGCGCCTATAAACGCTAAATTATTTAATGCACTGTTGCTTAAATACAATAACTCTAACAAGTCCTACAATTGAGGCTAAATTCGCGTTTCTAAATTATTTCGACCGATAGGTATTAATGCACCGTTCTATTTCTACGAGCTTCCTAAATAGCTATTACCCGCGCGTACCTGGCTTTTCTATCTGAATCTACCGTTCAACGCAATTACCGCTATATTCGTATTTACATAATATCGTTCTATCGCGCCTATGTTTACGCAAACTATTACAGTTAACGCGCTATACCGTTACGAAAATATAAATAGCACCGCACCGTTACTAAATCTGTACTCGCGACCTACCCCGACCTACCCTCCTAATCTTATATTTTTTTTTTGATTCTACCCCAGCAACCCCCACTGAGACTAGGTAATAAGGTTTTACAGTACCTTTAATATTGGAGGCTGCCGGTGCTAAAATCGAGAGTCCGGTCTCGGTGCCTGCCGTCTCGGAATGCGGGGCGCTTCAAATCCACGTATCACGGAGGTGCCGCGGAGTGCGGGGAGGCGCTCGCGATATGACTCGATCCGGTTTGCGTTGGCGCGCTGCGCCGCGTAGCGACCGTCTGTAACGGCAACTATTTTACCTATTACAATACCTAATCTTACCTCTTACTTCGTTTATTTTCGCGGTGTCGCAGCCCGGACACCGGAATGCGGTCCTCGAAATGTCCGTAGGGCGCGGCTGCGACGCTGAGTGGCTTTTCGCAGGGTCACTCGCCGGTGATCCTGCGCGTTCTATGGGTGATTCCCTCGACAGGCGAAGGACGGGCAACGGGCACTGGGCTTGAAGGGAAGGGTTACTGTGTTCTGTCTTCTCCAGGTTCGGTTCCCAGCTACCAGATCCGGTTCGAAGCGACCACGAAAAGATGTGCGTGACTCGGTGCCATCCTTCCTTCTTAGGGTGGTCGTAGCTGGGAGGACGGGATGGGTGAAATGAAATTCCTTATCCAGTTCAAAGCCACCTCGCCTCCTTTCCCCTTGCTCGCCTTTCTATGTGGACTGTATCGGTGTGCCTCGTATGCCCGGTCGCTGCTGTCGAGAGAATGCCGCGCGTGTGACGCTTGCGCAATTTATACTTTCTCCGATCACAGGCGAACGAGGGGCGAAGGACGGTGGTGTCAATTTATTTTTCTACCTTCTATTACAAAAAAGTCTTCCCCGGCGGGTTTCTGTCTACCCTATATCCGCCGGGGTCTATTTTATCATGCCGCTATCGGGCCCTATATTAAAATATTTATATTTACAATCTTATAAGTATTTTTTCTACTATAATTAATTACTATCCTATTATCTATCTATTTATATGGCCGCGCGTGCTGCGAAGCGGTTGTCGCGTACAATTTTAATTCTTTTTTTTTCTTTGCTTTAAATTAGCTACAGTGGTGCAAATGCTGCTAGTGGTGCTGGGAACACTGGGAAAAGTTATGCGGGGACAGCCTCCGTCGGGGTGCAGACCACAGCATGGTCGAAGAGCGCCCTCAAAAGGCCCATCGCCTCGTCAACGTAATTAATGTTTCGTTAAAAAAACTGACTTCTCTTATTATTATTATTTGGTTAAAAAAATTGACTTCTCTTGTTATTATTTATTTATTTTAAACTTATTTCAGTTGTCTAGCCGCTGATTTAGCAACTTTACCAGTTGAGGAACCTTTGGAGCAGTCGCTGGGGCCAAAAGTTCACCGACGTTGTGGTGGAGATCGTCTACCCGTAACGTAAGTAATCTAGTACGTTGTTTATGAAACGTTTTGACTGTGAATATTGAAAATAATACATAAATAATATTTTTAACAGCCGTATTACCACCACACCACACCTGGATTTTTACGCAGCTGACGTCTCACCTCAAGAGCCCCTCCCTGAATCGCCTTTGGGTGCTGTCATTACGGCTCCTGAGCCAACCACTGAAGCGTTGGAGTCGAGTGACGTCCCACGAACACCGTCGTCTTTATCTGCGCCACCGCCGATACAGTAAGTTGATTGACTTATCGTTTGTGAGCATGTTTTTATTGAATTTATTTTTAAATTTTTGGTTTATTACTTACTTCTTTCTTCTAGATGTTTGGAAGTCAGCACACCCTCTAGTTCCCTTAGCTGTCTTCGAAATCGCCATCACGTGCTCCAGCTGCACAAGAACGGCGACTTGCTTAACTCAGGTATTTTTTAACAAAGCCGTTTACTAATTTACGACTGTTATTCATAAAAAATAAATGGTTTATTTATATTTTCTTACACAGGCAGTAGCGATGAAGACGAAATGGATGTAGATGAAACGCAGGTACGCGATCTTGAAGTTCAAGCGGTGGTGGAAACATCGAGAGCGTCGCGTATGTTTCTTGACGTCGACGCAGAGCTCAACGGAAACTTTGAAACGATTTTGGCTGAAGAGGTAGTGGGGATGCAGCACTCCGTCGGTACCTACACCGGCGAGGACATCTTGGGGTTCCAGCCCCAGGATATGATGCAATTTTTCTGGAGACCATTCCCGTCCACAAACGACACATTGTCTTATTCTCGACGGGAAGTATTCTCCGCCAACAATGTAGGCCCTACTGCCAGTTATCCGACACCCTACGATGCATTTATTGCCATTTGGGACAAGCCGATTATTGAGCACATCGCCCATCAAACAAATGTTTATGCTCAACAGCTGGCACAGAAAAAAATTGATACAATGGAGTTAGGTCCGAGAAGTAGGATAACCAGTTGGGTAGACACGACTTTGGACGAAATTTATGTCTATTTCGCAATCATTATCGCCATGGGAATGGTAGTAAAAGGACGTTATGAAGACTACTGGGACAATAAACGTGACATATTCCGCACACCTGGTTTCGCCGTTCACATGTCGTTGAAACGATTCCAGGAATTGAATGTTTGCCTACATTTTAACGACAACGATTTGTCTAGGAAGATGACCGTTACCGAAGCCAAACTATTCAAACTTGCACCGATTGTTGATCATCTAAATCACAAATTTTCGACTCTTTTCAATTTAGGCCAGAACATTTGTCTGAACGAATCATTAATCCTGTGGCGAGGTTGGTTGAACACAAAAGTCTTCATGAAGAACAAGGCTGCTGGTGTGGGAATCAAAACCTATGAGGTTTGTGACGCCCATACCGCTTACCTCTGGCGTATCAAGCTACACGCTGGAGCTTTCCCCACTGGGGATCCAACTGTGATGCCCTCGGGGGTCGTCGCGGCTATTCCCACCCTGGTTTTAGAACTTCTTGCAGGGCTCAAAGGCAAGGGTCACACTGTCTGGATGGACAATTATTATAATAGCCCCGCTCTTGCGAGGTACCTGAAGAGCATTGGGTTTGACTCAGTTGGAACCGTAAGTGTCAACAGGCTTTACGTTCCCCTGCAGTTAACCCAAATCAATGAAATCCCGATGAACAGGACACAGATAAACTGCTTGACTGCTGGTGACGTTGACATCATGGTATGGCAAGAAAGAGCTCGTGTAGCTTTTATCTCGACGTATCATGGCAATATGATCAGCAGTCAAGACAATGTTATCAAGCCGAATGTTGTTCGGGATTATAACCAGCGCATGGGCGGGGTTGATAGAAAGGATCAAATGCTTTCTGCGTTTTCATTCGAACGCAAGGGCACCAAATATTGGTACAAAAAGTTGTTCAGACGATTCCTTAACGCAAGTGTATTAAATTCATATATACTCTTCAAAGAAAACCAGTCATCCAGTACCCGCGGAGGGAAACACCGCCAGTTCAGAGTAGACCTCGTAAGTGCTATCTTAGCAAATCACCAAACGGTGATTGTTAGTGAGGACCCGTCGTCAGTGACAGCAAGACCTCGTTTGGTGAACGGATTTGTGAAATTCTCGAAGGGAGAGCAAAACAAAGTGCACTACCTTCGAAAACTAACGCCTAGTGGCAAAATTTTGAGACGGTGTTGCAAAGGGCAAAGCTGCAAAACCCGCACCAAATTGTTCTGCTTTGCTTGCGGTGTTTATCTCTGTGGGTCGCGATGTTTTGAGACCTTCCACTTCATTTAACACGCGACACCTAAACGCACTAAACATAAACGTACATTCCTTCACACAGTACCTACGTACGTTACGGGCAACTACATCACTTTTGTGTACATATATTTGTCACCTGGTTGCTTTACGAGGAAAAAACGTAAAAAGCATTTATTTGTTCGTCTAGATTGTAGCTGTGATTGATAAAAGTTGAAATTTCACATATTTCGCAAAGTACTTGGAACGCGCGGCCCCAAGTAAGTAAGTCATATTCGGTACTGACGCCGGTTTATGTATATTTAGCGCGAGACACACGTCTATATAGGGATGTCGACATAGCTTCGCATATTAATCTATTAGACACACGTAAACTTTTGTGGCATTTTAATACCTTTTTTTTAAATTAACTTAACCTTTTTTGTCCGCTCTCCCGACGCTCACGGTAGTAATCGTCAGGAAGCGTCCTCTACCCCACCGTACCGCATCTTACCACTTGTGTCGCCTATTTATAGCGAAGATGTTCTTGTTATATAATCTTAACCTACTTTGTATTTGGTGTCTGTTTGTATGTAAGTCGAGAACCAAAACAATTAAATCCGATTTTTTAATGCGCGCAACTCATAGCTCCTTAGTTTTTTAATATTTTTGATTTTTTTTAAATCTGAACTAAGGTACTAATCGGCTTCTATTTGCGCACTAAAATTTAGCGAGGTCAAAAAATAT
Source organism: Luffia ferchaultella (assembly GCA_949709985.1). Lineage (NCBI taxonomy): Eukaryota > Metazoa > Arthropoda > Insecta > Lepidoptera > Psychidae > Luffia > Luffia ferchaultella. The sequence continues at coordinate 4,772,936 of OX453263.1, forward strand.
GTTTTTGCAGAAAAATGGCAAAACGTAAGCAAAAAATGCAAGCTTTCTACCGAAACAATACGTAAAGTAATTACATAAATTAATGTGATCGAATGTAATCACAGAAATAAAGAATACAAATTTGCATAACCTAAAAATAAATTATGTGTCTCCCTATTTGACGACCGCTTAGCTTAGTGGGTAGCGACCCTGCCTACGAAGATGGAGGTCCGGGTTCGAATCCCAGGTCGGGTCGGTATTCATATGATAAATATTGATACGGGTACCGGCTCTTGGTTGTTATATGTATGTGGTGTCTTCGCTTGGTATACAAAACACAAGCTAATGCTTAGTTTCGGGCCTAGACGTTGTAGTGAGGTATACGTTATTATTATAAATATTATTTTTATTTGAATTTCCATCATAGAATAGAGGCGATACGAATTTTGTATCACTTTCTTGTCAGCTATAAATGTGACTGGAACACCAACAAAGTACCTAGTTAAATGAGATCATAGCCTCTTGAACTGCCGCCAATTAGGGGCCGTCCATTAATCACGTGATCTTTTTTAACCATTTTTTAACCCCCCTTCCCCCTTGGTGATACATGGTGAGGTTTGAGACTACCCCTCACCCAGCATCACGTGTATTTTTAGTATCTACAAAAAATCTTGAATTTTTAAGAATATTTTAGAATATTACCTTAAATACAGGTATAAAGTATAATCTTATTTTGTTCTGAAATTAAGAACCATGATAAAAATGTCTAGACAGAAAGGTTGCAGGTTGTTTTTGATTGGCATAAAAATAATAATTAACGAATGGTGTATGCACTACACGCCGCTTTTTTATTTAAAAACCGCGCGTTTGAAAAAAATAATGAAAAAATAAATACACGTCATATCTTACTACACCCCCCTCCCCTCTTGTGATATTTCGTGATTTTTGTCAAACCCCTCCCCCCCCCCCCTTTCAAGCCTCACGTGATTAATGGACGGCCGCTTAGCTAATCAGACAGTCGTAATGACCGTAGATGCGTCAGGGTCAGACAACTTCTCATTTGTATGGTATGTTTTAAGTAAACAATATTTGGGTTTCTTTAATTTTTTTTAAATTGTTTTGATTAATGTTTCTAGTGCAAATGTAATACTAAGTTTTTATATTGCATTCAAATACAACGCGTTTATGTTATAAATGAAAAACCGTCAACATTATCACTTTCCTGTGTATTACTTATCTGGCTCCACGGAGATAGGAAAGTGATAACACTGCAGGAAAGTGACAAACATTCCATATACATACATAAAGTGACAATTTTATCTACCAACCCGCACTGAAGCAGCGTGGTGGATAAGCTTCAAGTCCCCAAGCTCCTGCAGTGAGGCGTTAATAGGCTGATGGTATGGTAATCTCACTTTCCTGGTTATTTTCCATTATCCTCGTAGTAAAATAACTTTCACATCATAATATTTTCTGACGGTTTTGCTGTCGATGTATAAAATTTCTTTTGTCAAGTATATACCCACACGTCACTTATTATGCGTTTTTATACATGTTTAAAGTTAATTTTTGTTTCCCTGCGTCACATATCACTTGTCTGCTCCTAAAAAAATTTCACACGAGCGTAATTTAAATATTTATCAAAATTTGTCTGACCCACAAAACTTTAAGTCGAAACCTTGACTTCTGTTCTTTTTTCATATTCAATCTAGTAAATAAAAGTGTGGGACTAAAAACGTTCCGTTTTATTCCATTATGATAGGCATTACCCAGGCATTAGGCAAAAACTAAACAATTTTTAATTATTTAAAAGACCTGTTCAAGCTAATGATCGGCCTTACGACATTGATACTCACGCGATTATAGCACCGCATGAGGTGCGTAGCGGCGACTACCGTAACAAATCATTTACAAAATAACTCGCATCTATTGATATACCAATAATATAACTGGATGGGCTGTTCGCGTTCTAAAGTGTCCGCGCAGAAAGTCATCCAAAATGCAAAAAGTCCTCCAACCGGCTTTTAGTCGGTGTAATGGCTTAGCGCCGAGTAAACGTGCGCGATGCCGACTTGTGTCGTAAAAATTTGTAAAACTACTCGTGAAAGACGCAAAAAAGAGCTGAATATCGTATTTGCGATAAGTAAACGTTATAATTTAACATTAGTTTATGCCTACAGATGGCTATTCGATTATTTTTAATTTAATTTGAACATTATCACGATTTAATTCTTGTCACATTCCCGTAAACAGTGCGACACGTCCGAACCGTAATAAGTATTTGCATGCACTGACGCGGAGTGTCGCGACAACGGAGCCGGGCCGCGGCCATATCAACCCACACTCGTTGCGGACGCTTTTATTTAGCTTTTGGTTAGCGACTACAAATCCTTATTATTAAATTGTTAAATCAATGCTCGCATCGCTTAATGTAACGTGCTTACGTAACTAATACGTTTTAAAAGGCTAAACAGTAAAATGTAGTTTTCCCACTAACATCAGCTCAGAAAGTTAAAGATATTCAGTGAACGGTGAGTACCAAGTGCGCCTTCGCTTCAAACATCAACCGAAGGACGAGGCGCAAGGCCGGCGCGGCGGCGGCGTCTCGCATTGTTACCAGCTCAACTAGATTCCAGGTTATCCGTATTACATACGCATACCCATTCCCTTACCAGCTCACGTCGTAATGTCGACGCTAAGCTTATTATGTAGCCGTTATTGTGTTTAGTACCTGTACAAGTAGCTATTAAATTCAACAAACTCGGTCCTGTTGTGTTTCATATATTTTCATATATACGTGTGTTAATGGTTCGTACCGAATGTAATAAATAATTGTGTATTTTTAAGTATTATTTACATTTTTAAGGTGTTTTACATACATTACATTTGGCATATATTTCATCTCATTTGTGTTCATTTCGCGTCTAGTCTGCTATTCGGTCCTAATTCCATTGTATTCCTTCTAATTTTTCGTAATTTTGTGATAATTGAATTTAGATAATATGCAATTTTGTGATGATTGAAATCTAATTATAATTATATTTAAAATAAGTGTAAATCACAATAATAATTGTTTATATTATTTTGTGATCATTGAATGTAAACTCAAAATTAATTAATTGAAAAAGTAATTTTAAAACACTCCACTTACCTGTTTTTTTTTTAATTATATAGTTAAATATAATTATAATTTTTTGATGATTTAAATTAAACCAAAAATTTGTTAAATGAAAAATAATCTAAATAACAATGATAAACTTGTTTAAGTATATAATTTTGTGATTATCGAATTTCGACTCGAAATTTATTAAATGAAAAATGATTGCAATTCACAATTAGTAATATAAGTTTTTTTTCTATATTTCTAGTTTTAAATCACAATACGTTATTGTTACCATTGTTTTGTAATTATATAGTTAAGACAAAATAATAGATTAAACTTTTTAAATTAATGAAATTTTTCATCATTTATACTTACATTGCGATTTAAGTATCATATATTAAACCGTTTTTCTAGAATAAAATAGAAGGCAGAAAGGGGAGGGGTATCCCGCCGGCGGATACCTACCGACTCAATTGTGAGAAAATATTAAAAATTTAAAGGTCAAAAATATCAGCTGGTATAAATAATAATATTATACATTATCTCCTTAACACTATTTTGGAATTACATAGTTAAGACAAAAATTTATCACTATAGTCCGAGCCACCAAAAAAGAAGTCCCGTTAGCCGCGGTGGTGCTGTCTGCGCATTGCATAAACTCTTCCACCTTGAGAATAATTATTTTTCGGGTCGTACTTCGTAGGGCTTTAGGAATCTTAAATCACTTTTTAAACGTTCATACGCTTATTAAATTCACATTCGACGAAATTAAATACGCTCAAAGACATAAATAACCATTTCAGTAAATTTTTTTGCTGCGGGACTTCTTTGGTGGCGCGGCCTCTGAAGTCTTCCATAGTAGCACTAAACGCTGGTGTTTGATGGTGGTATGAAAAATTGCATGTTTTCGCTACTTTTCACAGAATTTTTTTTTTATGTTTATTTTGTTTCATAGTCAAATACCTACATCATTTATTCTAGATTTTAAATATGCGATTATATTTTTTGAAAAGTTAATAATTTTCGATGTAGACGCCCAAAACTAGAAGATGTCGTTTTTAAGAGATTTTGTTTTTTATTTTTTTATTTTTTTTTACTAAATCACTGTTAAATGAATTCAAACCCCTAAAGTTAGTCAGAGATGCGTATATTGATGTGAAAAGATTATAATATTATTTTTACCAGTCATGATTAAAAGTTATGTAACTGCTTCTATATAAATTTCCCCGAATATTAGAATATATTTATTAGCTGGTATCCCTACGCACGCACACATAGACGGTTAAGTTGACGTTCCGGAGTGTAAGAACGTAACATCACACACACTAGTCCGTAAAAGTTGGCCTGTAAATTTTTTGACGTATTGCGACGTATTATCTATGCGTTATTTTTCTAAGGAGTACACATAGGCCTATAAAAAAAGTGAACAAAACTGGTTTTAATTTTTTTTTTGTGTAATTTAAATAGAGTGATAAATAAAACACAAAATCAAAGATGAACTTTTGCTAGATTTGAATCGCTGCTACATGTTGACGTGTAAAATTTTACCGCCTCCGTTTCCTCGTAGTCATACTGTTGTCATACGAGTGTGAATCTGAGAATATATAGACGGTTTTACTTCCTTCTAACCGATTGGCCGAGTGGTTAAAGACCCTTACTGTAGAACCAAAGGTCGCGGGTTCGATTCCCGCCTGGGCCAATCAATTGTGTGCATGAACATGTTTGTTTGTTCTTTGTCTGGATGTGAAATATATATATATATATAGAAAATTATTTTTATAATAGTTAAGTACGTAGATATATCTATATTTTTCTAGTACCCATAATACAAGCATAATACTTGCTTACTTTGAGACTAGATGGCGCTGTGTAGGATGTTCCAGGTATTGTTATTTACTCCTGTATACATGAATTGTTTTCCTAATCATAATGCTGACAGAAGTATGCAATTAAATTGATTGTTAGATTAAATTTCGAAAATTTACCCCAGGCATAAGGATAAACAAATAATGTTTGATTCCTTATTTTAATTAATAATGGAAGAATTAGTTACGTGTGAGATCAGCTGCTGGTCTAATACGTAACTTTTTATCCGTTGCTTTTCTGTCGCCGTTGAGCTATAGCGCATTCGGCAACTTCTGTCACATGCGAACATGCACAATTAAGCCCTTTCATGACAGCCACAGACCAGTCAACCTATAGACCACGCCTTAATAAACGTCAGTACGAAAACGAAATCACCAAAAAGTGGCGGGGTGCGGGGAGAGGTCGGCTAGTTTTCATTGGCTCGTTCAAAATTGACAATTTAATGGCTTCCGACGTGCTTCCAACTGACGGCTCACTAGTGACGTAGTTATGTAGTGTCACTACATTGCCTTGGCGAATGCTACTCCCTGTCAAAGCGTGGTCTATAAGGTTGACTTCTCTGTGATGACAGCCAACCACCTGCCGACGGATATGCAGCAGATTGAGAGACGTGAATCGGATAACAAAATTACTTATTAAATTAGTTAAATATTATTAGTTAGTTATTAAATTAGTTACTGTATTTGAATGTGACATTAAACAAATAAATGCTATGAACATTTCTATGTGTTAATGCAATAATAGCGCATTATATGAATATGTGTTAGAGAAAACTCATCATCATCATCATCAGCCCATTTTTACCCCACTGCAGGGGCTTAGGCTTCCCCCGCGCGATGACGGGGGCTTGGAGCTTAAGTCCACCACGCTGCTCCACTGCTGGTTGGGAACTGTAACGACCGCCATTTATTGACAGCGTCCGGGACCGACTGCTTAACGTGCCCTCCGAAGCACGGTGTCAGTGATGTTGTGTACTTAAGTCAGAAAAACTCATTGGTACACGCCCGGATTCGAACCATGGCCCAAAGGGGCCTTATAATTTTGAGACAGGTTCGTTGCGCTCTGGGCTATCACGAGAGAAAACTCAACGACTCATTATACTTCAAATCATTTCATAATCCATAATAAGTGTAGGTGTACTTGTACAAAATATTACGAAGAACAGCTGTTGCACTGATTTATCGCTTAATTTAACGAGCACGCCATATGTTAGTTATGCCAGGAACATACAGTATATAGTAAGAGCAACGAAAACAGATTACTTTGTTATTTTCATAGAGATTTCAGATTAAATTCGTTTAAACGATCAAAGGATGTTAGTGATATTCATCGTCTACATAAATAAAGTTTGTTTTCATAAAAGCGAATAAGGGGGTCGCTTCATAGATGGGTGACCTCTACGTCATCCGTGTCTTTGTCCTGACCCACCAACTCTCAACAAAGAATTTAAAATATAATGGATTTTACTGACGATTACATTGCTATTAAGATTGGACGTTTGGTAGTTGAGCTACATCGTGCCCCATAATGTGACCATTTTTAGTAGATTTTTACTACCTATCTAGTAATTTTAGACTTCAAATAAAAATAATAAGTAGTATAATTGTTTTCAAAAATCAAATAGTAATTTTGTATTTAAATTAATACAATTTAGTGAAATGTATCCCAAAATCATTTTAAATATAATTTATCTTATTTATTTTTATTTTCATCTTGATTTCTAACAATAATGTGTTTTCATATTTTTATATAACGCTATAATGCTGCTATTATAAAATAGCAGCTCTATCTCCGATAGACCATCATCATCCACAAAATAATAATTAATGAAGTCTGTTAAAAATACGCTATTTCAAGTTTTTTTTTTTCATATAGAAAATGTAATAATTCAATACTTCTACAGGTGCAATGAATGAATGAATGAATAGGTTCTTTATTTCGTTTGTTGGGTTACAACACAGACAAGTCAACCTTTAGACCACGCTTTAATAAACGTCAGTACGAAAACGAAATCGCCAAAAAGTGGCGGGTTGCGGGGAGAGGTCGGCTAGTTTTCATTGGCTCGTTCAAAATTAACAATTTAATGGCTTCCAACGTGCTTCCAGCTGACGGCTCACTAGTGACGTAGTTATGTAGTGTCACTACATAGCCTTGGCGAATGCTACTCCCTGTTAAAGCGTGGTCTAAAGGTTGACTTGTCTGTGGGTTACAAGTATCACTGCCAGCTCTGTCAATAGTGCTCAGCCGTCCTCAGATCTAAAACGTCCAATCTTAATAGCAACGTAACCGAGTAGTACTCAACTATTATCGTTATCATATAGTATCATAGAGATAATAGAATAGAGCAGGCAAGCCAATCCGAAGTGCGAACTTCAAAAGAAAGAGACAGAGAATAAGAGTACCTTGATTTATACTATCTATAGTACCTTTGACGACCACTTGGCGTAGTGGGTAGCGACCCTGCCTACGAAGCTAGGAATCCCGGGTTCGAATCTCAGGTCGGGTCAGTATTTATATGAAGAATATCGATAGTGGTACCAGGTCTTGGTTGTTATATGTATGTGGTGTTTTCGCTTGGTACCAGAACACAAATTAATGCTTAGTTTGGGGCCTAGACGTTGTTGTGATGTGTACGTTATTATTATTATACTAAGATATAGTTATTTTCCATCCTTTTTTCTCCCATGCCCAACCGACTCCCAACCGTTACATACAGGGCTATAACAGCTTGCCAACTCTAGTTATATTATATCTATGGTAAATACCTAAAACAGTAGCAAATCTTCCAGAAGTAGTCAGTAGACGCAGAAATCAGCAAGGTAGAGATGCAAATACCTGAAATATTTACGAAGGATATTTTTTTTTTACAAAAATATATTCATATATTTATTTAGTTTATTATGTATATATGTATGTATATATGTACGTATTTGTGTATATTTATATAGATAGAATATTTGTATTTTATTATTACATCTAAATTACTTATATCACTATGTGTATAGAAAATAAATCCGTTTTTTTTTTTGCTAAAAAATTCAATTTTTAATTTTAAGTGAAATCTGTAAATGGCCTTTCCTCTGTGATATATTTAAAATCTTAACTGTTTGTGTTTTTGGCTGTAGATTTTATTAAATATATAAATACAAAAAAATAAAAGTTAAAATTCATAAAAATACTATCACCGACCGGTCAATATTCCGTCATTACAAAATATCTTTCAATGCCATTACATAAATGTTGTAAAAGACATTTATCCAAATATGCTTTAGAAATAATCTCCTATGCTCTATTGTAGACTGAGAGAATATTAGTAAATATAAATACCTATTAGGCTAGTACCCCATAATACAAGCATAATACTTGCTTACTTTGGGACTAAATGGCACTGTATGGAATGTCCCAAAAATTATTATTATTATTGTGCCACTAACATATTTCTTGTAGTTTTCCTTGGGTTTTTTATAATCTTCCTAAACTTTTTTATATTTGTCCTGCTTAAGTTTGAACCTAGGTTTAACAATATGTTAACAATCTTATATATAAGCAACAGACACTGTATCGGAGGCATCGGACCGCATTCCATATAATAATAATAATACATGGGACTTCCCACACAGCGTCATCTAGTCCCAAAGTAAGCAAGTATTATGCTTGTGTTATGGGTTACTAGACAACTGATATACATACTTAAATATTCTTTATAATATATACATATATAAATATTTTTGTAAAGACGCCACACACATATAACAACCAAGAGCCGGTACCAGTATCAATATTCATCATATTAATACTGACCCGACCTGGGATTCGAACCCGGGACCTCCAGCTTCGTAGGCAGGGTCGCTACCCACTAGGCTAAGGGGTCGTCATAGACTGTAAGATTAGAAATTAAAATGTTTAAAAAAATGACTTATTGTTTTTTAAAGAATAGTAGTAATGCAACGATTCATTTTCTTTGACATATTTGACAATATTTACCATATATGATTACTTAATGCGCTTCAACATATCTGATGGCAAGGAATTGGAGCGGCCAATACCGGCTTACCGAGTAGCCATGGACCTCCCATCCAGAGCGCAACGAACCTGCCTCAAATTTATAATGCCATATGGCCATGGTTCGAATCCGGGCGTGTACCAATGAGTTTTTCTGACTTGAGTACATAACTATCACTGACTCCGTGCCTCGGAGAGCACTTTAAGCAGTTGGTCCCGGGCGCTGTCAATAGATGGCGGTCATTACAATCCCCAACCCGCAGTGGAGTAGCGTGGTGGACTTAAGCTCCAAACCCCCTCCTCTCCCTGGGGGAGGCCTAAGCCCCTGCAGTGGGGTAAAATGGGCTGATGATGATGATGATGAATGCAACGATGTATAGTAATATATTCTCAATGGTCTTTACTAGACTTAAGAGAACAAGCAACCCCACACTCGGTGGGAAACCACAAAAAATTATAAAATAAAAACTGTTTAACAAAAATATTGAATCATCGAAAAAACTAAAAAATAAAAAATAATAAACTTTTTTATTGTTTAACCTTAGAAACAAAGTATATAAACTAATGTACTTATACCTAAGTATTGTAAATTTTTTTTCGGCGGTTTATTTTTTTTATTTTGTAGTTTTTGTAAATAATTTAATTAAAATATATAAATAAAATTTGGCAACTATAGAAATACCTTAGGACTCAATTCGAAAACAAGTAATAAGGAAACTTAAGGGTCCTCACTGCGTAACACTGAATTCCTTCACGAGAGTTGTTTGAATACGTGCTTTTTTATCTAACACAATTTCTCGGAATATAAAGCGTTACATACTGGAAAAATAAAATAAACGCATTGGAAATAAAATATAACGAGCGAGCGTGTGTGTGGTGACTTGAAGCGAAATCAATGTAAAAAAAAAACGGTTTTCAGGTTTTGTAAAATTCTGAATCGAGTATTCTGAATGGTATCCATTTTTTTTAAATCGTAATAACATAACCTGTAGTATAATAATAATAATAATCGTTTATTTTCGGGTGCTAGCCCCATAGTATTTTTTACATATTTACCCGGTATTTACATATAAATACATTAAAATAAAATATTAACAAATTATAATAATAAATAAATAAAACTAATAGTTAAAACTAAATCCATCAATTATTTATTTGACATGCAGATGTTCCCAATGGGCCATAAATTAAGAGTCTCATTTTGATATTATTAGAATTATATTTATGGTAAGCTTTCAATTGGTTTCGACACGTTCTTCATCAGCCCATTTTTACCCCACTGCAGGGGCTTAGGCCTCCCCCAGGGTGAGGAGGGGGGCTTGGAGCTTAAATCCAACACGCTGCTCCACTGCGGGTTGGAGAATGTAACGACTGCCATCTACTGACAGCGTTCGGGACCGACTGCGTAACGTGCTCTCCGAGGCACGGAGTCAGTGATAGTTGTGTACTTAAGTCAGAAAAACTCATTGGTACACGCCCGGATTCGAACCATGGCCCTATGGGGCCTTATAAATTGAGACAGGTTCGTTGCGCTTTGGGCTATCACGACACGTTAAATACTCGTAAAGTTGACTAGCTTCTGAGACCAATAACTTTTAAGTCAAAACTGATTTATTTAAAAGTATCTATAGTAGAACTTGGATCAAAATTAATACAAATAAACGATGGTTATTAAAATTTTAAAATCCCAACAAACAGTTTACTAAGAATTTTAGGATTATGATTTGTATTGAGTTTGAACGACTTGAGGCCTTTTTAATGTCGTATTATACAAATGGAAATGCACACCATTCCTCTTTATAAAACTTGAGACGTATGTATGTGAGGGTTTTATTGTTTCGATATTTTTTTTCCGCATCACATGAAAGCGAGTTTAGCTATAAATAATGAAATAAACTATTCACCACGTAGAATTATGCCTCTCCAAAATTGATCAGTAAAATTTTTAAATAATATATCAAAATCACTTTCAATGACATCACATCACTGTTCACCAATCAACCCAGTTACCATATGACATACTTATTTACGGTCTACACATGAGTTACATCGCGTCTCCCACCAGTCGACCCTAGCTGTACATAAACACTCGTACATGCAGGAATAAAGAGCTCAGAAAAGCGCGAGACGGCACAGAACGCTGACCCGTTCTATGCCATCATCGAGTGCTCACAGGCAAATTGGACTTTATATAATGTCGGATGCATCAGCGTCTACCAAAACAAGTGGGTTGTCAGGGAGTTTCCCGGGCCACGGTCCTCCAGATCTATCCTAAACGAGGAGTTAAAATCACTTCACGTTGTAACAACGTAATCTAACCTCAGAAGTCATTTATTCCCAGGTCACCCACAAGAGTTTCTCGACATGCAACGTCAAGTTGGTACACTAGTCGTACTTCCTGGCCGCTTTCGACGAAATCATTCGATGACTTAGGGTTAACGACATGCGTCCTCCTTCTAGGGTGAAAAAAGGAAGAAGCCAGTCTACGGGCCGTGGTCATACAAGTAGTATCAGGCCAGTCAGGCAGGCAGTCAGTCAGACCAGCTGTTACACTGTCCATGTTTTATGGTTCATGGTTCATGTGTGTCTACTTTCATGTTTATCTGGTATATTGTGAATTGTTGTAATATTGTAAAACCTAAATATAATTATTACCTACCTAACTGGGTATCTAGTAAATAAGACTTTGTTTTATATCATGTTTTACCTACGCTTGCCGATGACGCGGCTATCGGAGAAACCTAAAATGGTTCATGATAAGTCAAGTGCATGCCAATGAACTTTTTTTTTAAATAAATTTTTATTTCATTCATTCATTCATGAGAAACAGTACCTAGGTCAGAGTGTTAGAATCATCCCAAATTAGCGGCGTTAGTTAGGCCGGTATTAATAAAACCATACTCAAGTTTGGGATCGATATTCAGACCATCTCAAGTCAGAAGTAATTAATAAAGGTAAATTTATTTTTTCATAAAAATTGGCCTATGTTACATAAAACTTAACCTTAAGGGGGCAATTACAAAAAAACGGCATGTTTAGGTACATTTTTAGGAAGTTTGGAAAGGTATATGGTCATAAACCTAATTCTAAAATAAAGATCAGTTCTTAATTTACAATTGTGTTAGAAAACATTTGCATATTTTACACTCTTTCACACTGAAAAAATATTATTTTGTAACCCACTTTTGCCGAAATCGCGGAAAATTAACATTTTTCGGTACATATTACACCATCATCACAAGGTTTTTTGAGATTAAAAAATCATTTAAGTATTGTTAATACTTCATCCTTTCTTTCTGTTAGAGGAAATTTTGATAATAAACGGAAAAGTGGCAGAAAAAAATCATCAATAATATGCAATTTCACCGAAATTTCGCCATACTATTTTATATGAACTGACAGCACACTGACAGCATAAAACCAAGCGTACCATAAAGGTATATATACTAGCGTAATAGAGGAACACAGTGTGCGAATGACATCCAGCTCTTTGCGGAAATCCTACATGCGAGAAAGAAATGCAAGAAAATCTGACATAAAACCTCTTTGAACACATTTAGTCTTCATTACTCACTTGTCAAAATAAGGTCCAGCTTTGTTTTCTATTTTGTGTTATAACCGTTTTGAATTCTACAAAAATTAATTCTTGTGATAAAAATGGTGTCGTGTTCAGTTTTAGATTGCACTGTAACATATGATAATAATCCAAATAAAGAGAGATTTCACATGTAAGTACTGCCAATAACATACTGTTATCTTAATGCTTATTTTTATAAAAAGCGATCCTAAATTTACTTGGTTATACATCAGTAGTATACGGTAAATACTTTATTTTGTAAATAATTTGTTATTTTAAACAATTATGTGTACGATACAAAAATATTGTGTAAAATTACAATCAAACAATTAAGCATAGGGATTGCACAAAATCTATCGATATGTCGATATTTTCAAATATAAATATTTTGTAAATTTGATATTACCTAATTGCACCTGTTCCACTGGAATGATGTCGTTAACTGTTTTTAAACATATTGTGTGGTTGATTTAGCCTGGCAGCACATTGTAAGAGAAAGTATGACATCTATACATATATACCACATAGGGTATATATGTAAATACAAGACTTTTTCAAATGAAAATATAAGATATATACACAATTAATTTTAATCGTTATTTATTTATGATTTAAAATCTGATGCTCTATTTAATTATAATCGTTATTTATTTATGATTTAAAGTCTGACGTTCTATCTGTTCTCTGATTATGAACGTCGTAAATAATTTAACTTTGAATAACAAAACTACTGTATACAATAGTTTAACCTCATTTTCCTCCAAGAAACTGCGGTGTTAAAAAATGCTTCCTGATAATGATGACTATTTCATAATATCCAGGTTTCCTGTAAACACGGTTAGCATAGAACAATGGAAAAAATGTTAAATAGAACAGATGGGACTACTCGAAACCATTCTTTGGTTTGCAGTAGACATTTTACGGATAACTGTTTTGTCTAACTAAATCACCGACGACTTTTGAAGAAAGGATCTATACCTACTGAATTTGTGCCGTTAGGGGTTTCTTTTTTTTTCATATGTGCTTACTAAGTATATTAAGTAATATACTAATAATACTTAATATCTAAAGTCAGAGCATTTATGCCAACTGTAATTTTTGTACAGGTCAATCTGAAGACCAAGCGATTGGTGTCAGCGTACGTTTACCGGGATATATCACCAGGACCTTCAAACCTTTATTTCAGCACTAATATAAAATGGATTTGAAGAAAAAGTCCATCACAGTGAAAATATCAATTTTAGGCAAATTATCACTTTGTCTTTTACAAAAACTTGTTCCTTTATATTCAAATAAAACTTAATTACCTATTACATAAAGAAACAAAAGATATTATAGACTAGTCCAAGGCATCCAAGGCATAATTTGTGGTGCAGTGAGACGACGCGATACTCAATCGAGTAGACAATGTGACGTCATGGGCAGTAAGAAGCCACCAGTCAAACCGCACGAAAACACATAATAATAATAATAACGTGCACATTACAACGTCGTGGCCCCAAACTAAGCATTAGCTTGTGTTTTGGGTACCAAGCGAAGACACCACATACATATAACAACCAAGACCCGGTACCAGTATCGATATTCATCATATAAATACTGACCCGACCTAGGATTCGAACCCGGGACCTCCAGCTTCGTAGGCAGGGTCGCTACCCACTAGGCTAAGCGGTCGTCAAATTAATAAATATCAATAATTTATTTCTCAGTCATTTATTGACGAATTTAAAAAAAAAAACTTTCACTGATTAATTATTAGTTTTGGTTTATCTTTCAATTCTATCGAGTTAAATTGTATATTTTGAACATCATGAACTTCTCCATTATAAATGTTTGTGTTTTGTACATTCTCATTTTTTTGTTTACAAAGAGTTAAAATTTTGTTGTTATGCGTTGCAATGTGACGTATTGTCATTAAAAATAAAAATCGTTTATTTATATTGTTTTATTTATTACTTGTCTTGTATTCAACAAAATATTAAAAATTCCATAATGATGTTAACGCTTTCTTTACTTCTGCAAATTTTTTATTATCAACTGTTAACAAAAAAAAAAATTATTGGAGTAAAGGAAATGACATTTGAATTGACTGATTGATGATTTGTCATTTTAAAAAACTAAAAGTTAGGAAAAGTAACTCAAAACAAAAATTATGTAGTATAGCAGATTCAAAATAATAAATAGGATTGCCGATTTCGACTTATGATAACGCGGTAATTTCAACGACACATTATCATGAAAGTACTACGTGCTATCGATAATATAAAAAACACCCATGCACATCACTAAAACAGGCTCAACCACATGTGAATTTTGCACACATACTCATTTCCGTTTTGGTCATGCGATGTTTAGATGTCAGTTGGTCTCCTACGCTAGTATATATATGTCTATGAAGCGTACACGGTATCGTGCTTCAGACCGCTCCGAGGACACAGAACAATATATACTTCCCTACGCTATTGAAAGGTCGGGTGTACGTCTTTGTTTTTCTCCGATCAAATGCTGTACGTATGGTAAAGTTGAACTCAATCAATCTTGAGACGTGGGTGAAAGTAAAAGTGAATGGGCATCTTTGTATGGGCTGCGTACCCAGGTTGTATCAAGTTGTGGTATATGTCATTTTAAAGGTCGTATCAATAGCTTTATTTTATAGTATGGCACCAACCATGAAACACGTGCAAGGAAATAACTATGAGTTATTTTATATCTCATATAATGAAATGTTATTTTTAGTGTAAATGTTACTTATTGTACAATATTACTTTATTACTAAGCATACTTACTATACGGTTACCAATCGCTATTCCACCGCCGCTTGCACACCTACATACTCTTAAGACTGGCCAAAAAAATTGCAGGTTTTGCATAGGCTTCGTCTCCATGCTGTATCTAGTGTAGGCATGTTGTTCTTGGATTTCTTATTAAAAAATATAATTAAAGGCTAGTATTGCGTAGGTCGAAATAATTTAAAAAAAATTATCATTGAACTAATAATCTAGATCAACAATTATATCATCTAAAAAAGTTGCTGGCAACAATATATAATTTTGATGCCTCGCCCACCCCAAATACCATATAATGCTTATTATATGTGAACATGTGCCGACTGTTCTTCGCCCTATTAGGCACGAACAGTAATTATCGACTTCCTTCCCGTCGTTATTGTAGTTATTACAATATAGGAGTAATATATCCGATTCGACACATGACAGGACTGAATCCAACCTCTAGTAGTATGTATGTGTGTGGGCAGGGCGGTGTAAGAGTTATACTGACAGGTAGCCGCAACGCACAGTATGCTATATAACATGGTAAATAAAATAATATAAGTAAAAAATAAAAACCGACTTCAAAAACATAAACTAAAAAGTTAAAAATAAAATTTTCACTTTAAAGAAAGGAGCATTAACAGGCGGCATATAGTTAATGAAGTCGGTGCCTACTCACTCAGACACTTTAAATTGTGTTCCATATTTGTTATAGTTATAAATATATAATTGTTGTAACTGTTATTACCTGGTAAGTACCCATTTAAAATGTCTGAGTTGGCACCGACTTCATTAACTATATGCCGCCTGTTAATGCTCCTTTCTTTAAAGTGAAAATTTTATTTTTAACTTTTTAGTTTATGTTTTTGAAGTCGGTTTTTATTTTTTTTTAAATTATTTTATTTTTCAATTTTTAGTTGAACGCATCTGTAACTTATTTCTATTTAGTATAAATAAGGCTACTAAACGCGCTACTCTAATGAGACAGCACCGCGATTACGCAACGTAAATTCAGTGTCAAATTGACGAAGCAGCATGCCTAGTAGGCAGTGGTATTCCTATGTAAAACTTCAATCTTAATTATTATTTTTGTGCGAACAGAACATTTTGGCATATTCAACCGTATGACGGAAGCTCAACAAAAGGTAATTGCTGTAAATCGTTGAGAAGTTCCCTCGATTGTGTATGGTCTCCATCATCAGACCTGTAATGGCACTTATAATCCATATGGGTGCAAAGATCTCATCAATAGAAATGAATCAAGTCCAAACACCAGGTAATTGCTGCCAGTCGTTGAGGAGTTCCCGCGAATGTCTTTCAGCTCCATCATCAGATCGACTCCCGACCTTCATTAAATAGTACTAGTAGTAGTACTTTATCAAAATACTTAAAATACGATACTTTAAAATACGATTTTCGAAGGTTGCCCTCGATTTCTCTGGGATGCCATCATCAGATCCTGGTTTCCTTATCATGGTACCATTTCGGAGATATCTCCCTTTCACAAAAAAAAAAATCATCCAATTCGGTTCATAAACAACGAAGTTATCCCTGAACACACATAAAAAAAAAAAACATATATACGGTCGAATTGAGTAACCTCTTTCTTTTTTGAAGTCGCTTAAAAAGAACTTTATAAGCTAGAAATAATGATTATTTAAATAAAAATTAAATAATTTTAAATTTAAATTTCAAAGGCAGTAATTAAATAATAAGTTGGTGTCATACAATAAAATTAAGCTATTATTAAGACCTTTAAAATGACATATGTCACAACTTGATACACCACTGGGTACGAAACCGCCCATTGTCTTTTATAATATTTTATGAATTGAATTAGTTTGAATTATTTTTTTTACCAAGGCGGAAAGCTATTAAACTTAAAATAAAAATCTTACACTATATATACAATGTACATAGTATATACATTACCGAGTTGACCAACTAATAATTTTTTTATGATAAAAAAATTAAATTAAAACATATGTAAAAAGTGGTGAGCTCTTGGAATGGTGTAATTATTTTAATTTTAATACGCTTTTATAAGTTCCACCTGTATGTTTTTTTGTATCTAATGGAATCTTTAAACGCGGTTGTCACCCACTTCCACTGAAGATATTGGGCTGAAATTCAGAATACATATGTAACTTCGATGACAATACACTAAAATGATAAACATAACTTGATGTTGCAGCCAGGATTGTTTCCTCATAAGGATACTCTTCACCGGTTAATAGCACGAACACGAAACTTTGTATTTAGGTTGGATTTCGATAGTTATCCATGATTTTCACTATAAACTGATGATGCACCACGATAATTTGTTTACAAGGGAACTCCTCAGTGGTTAGATTAGCACCGACATGAAGCTTTGTGTCGGTTTGTATCATTTCATCGTTTTATAGGTAATTGTGAGTTCCACCTTTATGTTTGTAAATTTTAATGGAATGTAGTTTGAAAATAATATTAAGACTAAAAAAAGATAAAAAATAATATATTAAAAAAAATTTATAAATTATACTTTGATACGACTTTGATAGACAATCGAACTTTAAAAAAGAAAATAAGTAGAAAAAAAATTGAAAATTAATGTTATGGTGAAAAATCGTGGAGTGCAATGAAATATTTAAAACAACTGATATCGGGCACCCCACGTTTTGTCACAATAACATTATTTTTCCTCATTAAACACTTTATTCTTATTCTAAAAGTTATTTTCTCCTTTTTAGATCGATTTGGTATCAAAGCGCAAGTTTCTTAGTTTTTTTAAACTATCTGGGGGCACGGCCGTGCCCCCACCAAGTCGAGCAAAAAAGCGTCACGGCCGTACCATCCTTTTCTCGAAGCAATTCAGACCATTTTCGACCCCCTGTAACTTCGTTGTGGATAAAACTAGAAGACTGAAATTTTCAGTAACCATGCAGGCATATTATATAAGCATATTTTCAAATTTTATTCAATTTAAACCAGTATTTTTAAGAAATTATAACGGGTCAAATTTCTTAATTTTGTCACTCACTGACTCACCGATCATCAAAATTCTAAGGCACTTCTAGCAGACCTAGAAGCTTCAAATTTGGAATATAAGTAGTGTTTGGTGTATGAATCAAGGAAAAACTAAAAAATCTAGAAAAGACCGCAAAGAAAATTAAGCCCATACAGCCAAGTCTTCAGTTAAATTTTTCAATATTGGCTTTATTCGTAACGATGTTTTATTACGGCAGTTATTATTATATTAAACTGTAGCTGAAGCTCAAGAAGTAGTACCGGAAAAGAGAAAACGGAAGGCTACCAACAAAAATAAGAAAAATTCATAAGTCCGGGAGAGGGCTTTAAGAAAATTCGTTGCTGGTAGATATACATATATACAATAAGTAGAAGGTACCGAAAAGGAAAAAAGTAGAACTGTCTACAAAATACAAAAAGAAATGAGATCCCATCAAAAACAATACTTGTCAAAAAAACCAAGTCTCGCAACTCAGTTGTTCTACGGTAAAAAGTTGTGAGATCCATGTAATACCAAGTCGGTTATTAATTTATTCAGTCTCTACTTGTAAGTCTCTACTTGTAAGTATGTAATGTTTTATATAAATATATTGAGACTTGGCCATCGCCTGAAAACACGTGTAAATTCAATCGCCTGAAAACACATGTAAATTCAATTATTTAGTGCAACTGAGTTGCGAGACTTGGTTTTTTTGACAAGTATCTCTTTTGATGGGATAATGTTTGTAGAAGGCGGTCTGAATGATCGTGAAATTTGAAGGGCAAGTTAGTCAAAACAGGGGTGTTCGCACGGTTCCTCAATTTATAGAAATAAATAATGGTAAGAGCTAAGGGCGCGAGCGGGTTGCTTTTCGCGGTTTACGCATGCGGTGCAAACAGAATGCTCGCTTGTGATTGGTGTAAAGTAAAAAGATTTAGTACTGTAAAATACAACATTGCGGTAAAAGTTTCGATGTCATAAAGAACGTATTAATAGTAACTGTATTGACAAAAGTATTAATCGTTGTTGTAATAACGCATACAGACTTGTTTTTTTTTGTAATGTGGACCAAATAATAATAAAATTTTAATCTATACGAAACAGACTTTATTTTAGTAGTGTTAGGCCCAGAAAGAAAGAAGTTCAAAATGGCAGACACTATTTTCAGTTTTGACCGCAGATTTGTGAAGGGAGACCACATGGACCCATAGATATCGATTTTGAAAGCAAGCAGTTCAAAAACTGTAACAGATTCTAAGGCAGTAATTTTTTTTAGTTCTGAGCACAGATTCGTAATCGAAAACCATACAGACTCTTACACATTGATTTTGAAAACAATTTGACGAAATGGGAAATGAAAAGGTCACCTCATTCAATGGGACCTCGGTTTCGCCATCGCCACGTATCACAAACAAAATGCACTCGTATTGCAAAACTCCTCATACGATAACTGTGGCACAGTATAGTATTGTCTAATAATTTTTTTTATGGAACTTTAAAAGACATCGTAACCCACACCCATAACACAAGCTTTGCTTAGTTTGGGACTAGATAGCGCTGTGTGGGATGTCCCAGGTATTATTGTTATCACTACATATTATAAAATAAAGTCCCCCGCCGCGTCTGTCTGTCTGTCTGAACGCGACAAATTCAAAAAGTACCGAACGGATTGGCATATCATTGACATCAATGGACAGAGTTATTCAAGAGAAAATTTGTTGAAATATGACGATTATTGTTGAAGAAGTCGGAAAAAAATCAAGCTGGTTGTGAACTTTCATCGAGAATGCGGCCTAATCCTTTTGAGATATAACAAAATAATGTATGGAGGAATTGTGTCTCTTTTATAGGACTAAAGAAAAGTCCGCGATAGCATATGTCTATATTTTATGGATAGCTTACTATACTATTTTTATGATGTAATATGATGAGGTGATTGGAAAACAATTTATACGGCTAAGGTATTAATCCTTATCAAATTAAATACGATATTTACCTTCAGCATTTCATGAACATTATGATCGCCGTTTGTATTCTACAATTTAAATCAATATCTTAGGAGCCATACCGGACGACGCGACACACGTGGTTAGGCTGAAGTTATCAATGTTGTATACAAAGAAATATTTTAGTTTGTTTTTAGGTATTTATTCTTTACTTTTTCATATATTTATAGAATTCGAAATAAAATACATTAAAAATAATCCAAGTTGGACGAACTTGCGTTACATTTAAATCTAATGAAATCCAGTCCACATGTTCGACACAACAAGCTGATACGACACTACGACCGTAAAAACATTATGGCTCTGCTACCCGTGCGAAACCGGGGCGGATCGCTAGTTATTATATAAAATAAAGCAACATTAAAAACCTGACATAAAAGAAAACTAATTTTTAAATAAATAAAAATAATAATGATCAAGACTAATTAGTTCTGGTATAGATCCAAGTATGTGTTGCCTCTGGTGCAGATGCGCGTGTAGTAGTAAGCAAGCTGTCAAGTAAAACCTATTTTCGAGCTGTCACTTTTTGTACATACGTCCTTAAACAATAAGGATTAGTGTATGTATTTATTATGTAATACTTAAACTAAGCGAAATAGTTTGCCGGTATCTTAGGTGGGTACACTGAGAGAAATCCTTCGTACAGACGAACGTATATTTCAGAAATATACAATAAACATATACTTTAGACTTAAATACGTACAAATATAACATTAATACCTACGGATACATTAAAAGTACACCGACAGACTTATTCTGCTGCTGCATGGTGTAATATACAGTGTTAGGCTAAATCAAATAATACCAAGATTTAAGTAGGTATATTATATCCTTTTTTCATGCTGAAATTTTTCTCAGTGTAGGTACCTACTCATATAAAGTAGGTTGGGTTGGCCCTTTTAATATTTGTATATATATGTATATATAATACTTGCACAATAAGTATGTAATAAACTCAGCTCGAGTACAAAATTGATCATCTCCAAATTTTTGGACTAAAGCCTCATCATCATCGACGACCGCTTAGCAGTGAGCTTGGGCAGTGACCCTGCCTGCGAAGCTGGAGGTCCCGGGTTCGAATCCCAGGTCGGGTCAGTATTTATATGATGAATATTGATACTGGCACCGGGTCTTGGTTGTTATATGTATGTGGTGTCTTCGCCTGGTACCCAAAATACAAGCTAATGCTTAGTTTGGGACCTAGACGTTGTTGTGATTGTGTTATTATTATTATTATTATTATTATTATTATTATTATTATTATCATCAGCCCATTTTAACCCCACTGCAGGGGCTTAGGCCTCCCCCAGGGTGAGAAGGGGGGCTTGGAGCTTAAGTCCACTACGCTGCTCCACTACGGGTTGGGAATTGTAACGACCGCCATCTATTGACAGCGTCCGGGACCGACTGCTTAACGTGCCCTCCGAAGCACGGTGTCAGTGATATTGTGTACTTAAGTCAGAAAAACTCATTGGTACACGCCCGGATTCGAACCATGGCCCTGTGAGGCCTTATAAATTTAAGACAGGTTCGTTGTGCTCTGGGCTATCACGACACTTGGACTTGGACTAAAGCCTGTTATATTTTATTTCGAAAGAAGAAGCAATTTTAAGCATCTAATTTGAAAAAAAAAATTGTTTAGACCGGTGTCTACATAAATATATCATATTAAAAATTCTTATAATGTGACATCACCGGATGGAATTATAAATTTAGCACATTTATAAAAACAATGACACATTTGAATCGCTTATTTACCAAAAAACATTTTTTCCAAAAATCATTTCTTTTTTATTTATGGCAACATATTTCGTGTGCCGAGACGCATCGATTTGTTTTACCAAATTTCACAAGTCCCATAAAGAAGTATAAAATTAAATTCCTACCAAATTTTAGTAAACCAACCAAAGTGCACATGTCCACAAAAATATATACTTTTATTTATACATTTAGATTGAATTTAAAACAGTTTTTTGTCTCTTCTGTAAAGTAGTGTTTTTGGACATGTGTTTTTTAGTAAATAAACGATCCAATTACTGATTGACAGTTCTGAGATTGACATTTTTGGAAATGGTCAATAATAATAATAAAAATAATAATAATAATAATAATAACACACACAATCACAACAACGTCTAAGTCCCAAACTAAGCATTAGCTGGTATTTTGGGTACCAAGCGAAGACATCACATACATATAACAACCAAGACCCGGTGCCAGTATTAATATTCATCATATAAATACTGACCCGACCTGGGATTCGAACCCGGGACCTCCAGCTTCGCAGGCAGGGTCGCTGCCCACTAGGCTAAGCAGTCGTCAGCGACGACGATCGAGAGCGATTCAGTATGCGCGTTAGCTTACATCATCTAAGTTTAAGATCGTTATCATATTTGAATACGTATTTGAGTACGTACTCAGCTATTACGTTCTCGAGATGGTCTTGAGTGTCATTTATTAATACCGCCCTAAGTCGATGCGGTTGAACGACAGCTGGCGATGTCACTGTTTCTCCTGTCAGTATTGTAGAAGTTTCCAATTATCATCCATTTGCGAATCAAGTAGTAGTTACTGCTTATAAATAAACCATCACATAAGCAAGTTTTAAACTGAATTTAAAATGTTTATTCACCACCATCTGAAAACCTAACAAATTAAAACGTGCTTTAAAATAAAATTTAAGTAATGATACACAGTTTTTATAACCATTTTATTAGGTTTAGCTGCGTCAAAATAATATTTCTCCGAGGATTAAATTAAACCGTGCGTCAGTACTAAAACGCTTGTGATGGACGAGCAGATAGATGGACTGGATTTATGAAGATAACTGGTAGGTAATTTGCCTACGGAATTTTAAAAAGCAGGCTTTAGAAAATAAATCCGCAGACCATTTTTATTATAACAGACCACTTAATAATCTGATCCGAGAACAGCTATCGCGATATCGGTTTCGATTTTTCACCGGTTAATCAACCGAACTGCGGAAATCGGTTGTTTTACATATGAGTCATTGAATGGAAAATCTAAATAAATATAATATGATAAAATAACGTTAGAAAACACGGACAGAGCGATTACTGCTCGATAGCTATTCGACGGTTTGTAACGACGTCTAACCTCGTCGCCTGCATGTAATTCGAAATAGGCTTGGACTTAATTTTTTAAGACATAGTTTTTATATTTTTTTCGATATATAAACCGATTTAATAATAATAATTTTCTTAGTTATTTTCCTAAAAATTAGTTAATAAAATAATCCTGATGACGTCAACTGGACAGATGCTTGCTAATTTAATGATCTAGGACTAGATAAAGTCATAATATTTTAATTGATTCACGAAGATTACAATTTCATTTGACGTAGTCACTTTCAGTCAATATCTTTTATTTATAATAATAATAATAATACATGGGACTTTCCACACAACGTCATCTACTCCCAAAGTAAGCAAGTATTATGCTTGTGTTATGGGTTACTAGACAACTGATATACATACTTAAATATTCTTATTAATATATAAATATTTTTACGAAGACATCATATACATATAACAACCAAGACCCGGTACCAGTATCAATATTCATCATATTAATACTGACCCGACCTGGGATTCGAACCCGGGACCTCCAGCCCCGTAGGCAGGGTCGCTACCCACTAGGCTAAGCAGTCGTTTACTTTTACGTTTTACGTTTAATTTACTTTTAGCTTTCGTTGTTTACTGTGGAAAGCAGTAGAATAAGCTCAACTGCTCAGACAGGGACAGTTTCAACGTCAGAAGAATTTTCATAAATATCTAGGAAATTATAAATATAAAAAAAATCTATTTTGAGATTCTAGAACCTTCCATTAGATTCCATAAGCTCATTACACCCCACCGCATTACACACTACGCTGGTCCAGCGCGGGTTGTTGGATTATCTAGAACCTTTTACCTTTTTAATTTTAATAACCATCAGCGCAACTTTAAAAATTTGGTCTAAGCCGATTGTGATTTTTCGATGGATTCCGATTCCATTGATGGAGTACATAAACAAATCAAGCTGCTGCAACATGTAATAAAGCTCGGAAGTCGTCTGGCTATGATAAATTAATTATACATCAATTTCTAACTTTACAACATAAAAGTACGAATTTACTAAAAGCCCTCTTTTACGTTCACCGTCTAACCACTCATACTCTAGCTAGCTGGTGCAAAATGTCGAGTTTCAGTCCGCGAGGTCCCCGCGCGCCTGTCTTTACCCCTGCGAATTCGCGGGCGACATTTTCGATACTTGTGAGGTGACATATATGATTCCATTAAAACCAAACACTTTAAAATTATTTACTCTATCCTTTACAAGCAGATTTGGACCTTATTGGCAATTATCAGTTCTTAATGGTTCCGATTCGATTACAAAGTTGGAGAACAGAAAAAAATCAAGGATCTTAAATATGCTCTAGGTCGAAAGTCGAATAGCAAAAGTAAGAAACTCTAACAAATGCGAATGGGAAAAAAATCATTTATTTTGGAAATACAATGGTGTTTGGACACTGTGATTGTGACATGCACTTGGTGAAAAAGCGTGAAATTACAATACGATAGTGCTTTCAGAGAATGTTCTTGAACGACTCGCAATAAATTATACAATTATGTAGATGAAACCATAGAAGTAGGAATTAATGATACGTGCCGTGATAGCCTGAACGCAGCGAACCTGTTTCAAATCTATAAGGCCATGTGCTCGTGGTTCGAATCCGGGCGTGTATCAATGAGTTTTTCTGACTTAAGTACATTAACTATCACTGACTCCGTGCCTCGGAGAGCACGTTAAGCAGTCGCTCCCATTTACTGTCAATACATGGCGGTCGTTACAATCCGCGAACCCGCATTGAAGCAGCGTGGTGGATTAAAGCTCCAAGTTCCCTCGTGTTGAGGGGAGGCCTAAGCCCCTGCAGTGGGGTATAAAAGGGGCTGATGGAATGGAATGGAAAACTAAAACGAGCGCTATTACAACGTCATAAGCCGCAAACGCACGGGATATGCGGCGAAATGTGAGAGGGGTCAACACCAACAGCGACATTATTTTTTATAATTAAAATAAATATTGTACCCAAACCGGATCTTTAATAAGCATTTTTGCCAAATGCGTAGCTTCAACTACATACTTTTATTTTAAATGTGGTTCCAGTAAGACAGCGTATTTAAGTGTAGTGTGTTCTACTGTCTTATATTATTATTCCTACTTCTGTGGATGAAACTTTTATTCGGTTAACACCTTTTACAAAATCCCTAACAAAATACTCCTTTGAAGATAATATTGAGTTTTTTCCTTAAAAAAAAAAAGAGACCGAGGCTAAAGCTTTAACACTAAAAAGGTTTCACGAGAAAAGACGGGCCCCTTCTCTTTATAACAAATGATCCTCTAGACGCGTTGAGATGGGTTGATACGACTTTCTTGATTATTTTCAAGAAATCTGCAGGATTTTAGCTCTTAATGCCCGAGACAAATATGTTCTTTTACGATGACTGAAATAACTACACGAATAACTGCTGAGCGCGTCCCACATCATGTGCTACAGTAGAATCACGTAGATATATAATTCCGTGCGGGGAGAGGTCGGCTAGTTTTCATTGGCTCGTTCAAAATTGGCAATTTAATGGCTTCCGACGTGCTTCCAACTGACGGCTCACTAATGACGTAGTTATGTAGTGTCACTACATAGCTTTGGCGAATGCTACTCCCTGTCAAAGCGTGGTCTATAAGGTTGACTTGTCTGTGGTCCAGAGGGACGGGGCGGACGGCGGTCCGTCCAGCTATACGTGGCTTTACTCGAAAGGCACTATAGTGAGGGATGAAAAAAAATTCCAGCGCACATTAACGAGAGAAGTACCCATAGATAGATCTTTGTTGTCTGATAACTTAATAGGAGGGTTGTTGAATGAGAGACGAGTTGACTGTTCAAGGCCTATATTGTTACTGAACTTACATACTAACATGCATACATGTGTTACTTATACCTATGCTTATATTAAGGATGACGCTACGCACTACAGTTGTATCACTACATATTGTAAAACAAAGCTCCCCGCAGGGCCTGTCTGTCTGTTTGTCTGAACGCGATAAACTCATAAACTATGGAACGGATTTCGTACGGTTGTCACCAATGGATGGAGTGATTCAAGAGGGAGATTCGTGTGTATAGTTTCATTTGTGTATAGTGTAAATTGGTTAAAATATGTCGATGATTGTTAAAAATGTCGGAAAAAATCAAACCGACTTGATGCTTTCATCGAAAATGCTGCCTAATCCGGCTGCCTTTACTAGACGGCGCGTGCTTTATCGACATGCCGACTCGTGCGTTTTTTTAGAAAGGTTCATATTTTTTTTTTTGTTTTCTTTATACGAATCGATCAAGAGTTTTATTACAAGTTGTATAGTTACCTACAATAATGGTACCTGGGACATCGCACATAGCACCATCTAGTCCCAAAGTAAGCAAGTATTAGGTTTGTATTATGGGTACTATACGACTGATATACTTAATAATAAATAATGATGTATACATCACAACAACGTCTAGGCTCCAAACCAAGCATTAGCTTGTGTTCCGGGTACTAAGCGAAGACCCCACATACATATAACAACCAAGACCCAGTACTAGTATCAATATTCATCATATAAATACTGACCCGACCTGGGATTCGAACCCGTGACCCCCTGCTCCGTAGGCAGGGTCGCTACCCACTAGGCCAAGCATTCGTATATATAAGTATACATAATTAAGTAATCTTTATAATATATACATATATAGATACTTTTACACCCAGCCACGAAACAAGTAGACATATTCATGATCACAAACATTTGTCTCGGGCGGGAATAGAATCCGCGACCCTTGGCTCGCATTTAGGGTCTCTAACCACTCGGCTAATCGGTTAGAGAAACCTATATGCAGTAAGTTTCTCAATAAAACGTTGTAAATACGTTTTTAGAATTTTAAGCGCTAGATTTAAGATAAGGCATCACGCTTGACTGAAAACCGTGTGTCGGTTGAACCAGTTTCAGAATTGAAATAATAAAGCTAAAGTCAAAACAAGTTTTCCGCGTAGAAGTAAAGATATGAAACTTTTGTGAAAATTTGCATGAGTCGTACATTCTCCGAGGATTTTCCAAAATGAAGTTGGGAGTTTAATACGATTTATTTTATTTTATTTTTCAACGTAATCGGCTTATAGGCTCATGCAGTTAATATTTTTAAATTCAAAATACCCTTACAAATAATTTTCTTGTTGATTAATTAACATCCTGAACCGCAGCTACTATTCAATCATCTTATTTAATTTTTTTGCCTTACAGGTGTTCCTTTAATTGCGAAAATAAATAAATACTCTAAGGGCAAAGGATTTAGTGAATATGTGGAATGTACCATCACCTCGCTTGACCTGTTGCAACAATGGTAGGAATAGTACTTGTAACATTCTCAGAAAGCATTGGAAACGTAATTTAAGTAATATGAATTTTCAAAAAAGATACTGCAGTATAGGGGGCCGTCCATTAATCACGTGAAGCTTGAAAGGGGGGGGAGGGGTTTGACAAAAATCTTGAAATATCACAAGAGGGGAGGCGGGTGTAGTAAGATATCACGTGTATTTATTTTTTCATTATTTTTTCAAACGCGCGGTTTTTAAATCAAAAAGCGGCGTGTAATGTACACTATTCCGTTATTATTATTTTTATGCCAATCAAAAACAACCCGCAACCTTTCTGTTTAGACATTTTTATCATGGTCCTTAATTTCAGAACAAAATAAGATTATACTTTATATCTGTATTTAAGATAATATTCTAAAATATTCTTAAAAATTTAAGTTTTTTTGTAGATACTAAAAATACACGTGATGCTGGGTGGGGGGTGGGGGTAATCTTAAACCTCACCATGTATCACCAAGAGGGGGGGGGGGTTAAAAAATGCTTAAAAAAAGATCACGTGATTAATGGACGGCCCCTAAGATATTATTTTTACCATCTACATAACTTTTCATAATAATTTTTCTAATTTACGATGGAAATCTAAACTACGTTGTTATTGCAGTTCAGACATAATTCGTATTATAAACCTGAAATAGAATTAAATAAATTTTAACAATATTTAAAAAATATTCTGTAATATTTAACATTATTCATAATTTAAAAATTCCGTCTACGAATTCGCCCGTGTGCACTGCATATTTGTAATGAAATCTTGACAAATTCATACGTATGTCTTCTGTAAACCGAGTACCTACCACTTCAGCTACCAGCATCCCGATGCCCCCACACATTGTCATCGCGACGTAGCGTGCGATTTTTCTTTCGACGTGATGTACTCAAATTGGCACTGCAATGCCCTAGGTTACCTATTGTAACCAAATATAAACTAAAACCCCACCAGATTAGAAAAATTGTAATATTAAGCGGACCAATGTGTCTCGTGTTATAAGCGCAAAATTAAACAAACACATCATTTTCTTATTGCCTTTCTTTGGGTGCCATCAAACGATGACAGTCGTTGGAATCCACCAACCCGCACTGAAACAGCGCGATGGATTAAGCTCCAAGCCCCCTCAACCTTGGGGGAGGCCTAAGTCCTTGAAGTAGGGCATAACAGGCTGGTTGAACGAAATTGAAGGTTCACCCTTTGTATGTCGTCAGTTTAGTCATATTTTGTGCAAAATTGTCTCAATATAAACTTTTCCAATGGTTTTATTAGCGAATTCAAAGAGTAAGGACCGCGCTACGAGTTTTACTGTCCCCTATAGAACCCGAGTATTGGCAACAATATGTACCATCGAGCTTGTATCAGTTCAACACAGGAATAATAATACTGGCTGTTTAGTACGAAAACCAAAGTTGTCACAATTTAGTCATAGGATGAGGAAGACGGGTGGGACGCGCGTAAAGCCAAAGCTATTACCTAGATGTTTATGTTGTGTCTAGGTCACAGACAAGTCAACCTTTAGACCACGCTTTAACAGGGAGTAGCATTCGCCAAGGCTATGTAGTGACACTACATAACTACGTCACTGGTGAGCCGTCAGTTGGAAGCACGTCGGAAGCCATTAAATTGTCAATTTTGAAAGAGCCAATGAAAAGTAGCCGACATCTCCCCGCAACCCGCCACTTTTTGGCGATTTCATTTTCGTACTGACGTTTATTAAAGCGTGGTCTAAAGGTTGACTTGTCTGTGGTCTAGGTCGATGACTGACCAGTTAGTTGGCCGACTGTTTAGAAACCCTAATTTCAGAGCCGAGAGTCGCGGGTTTGGTTATTAATGGATAATTAATGGATATAAGTTCCAAGCTCTTCTCAGGGGCTTGAGAGCCCTGCCCCGTGGGAGGAGGGGAGGCCTAAGTCCCTGCAGTGGGGTATAAAAAGCGCTGATAGAATGGCAGTATGTATATTAGTTATCTAGTATGGCGCTGTATTGGTTGTCCTAGACTTTATTACTATTATTATTATTATTACTATTATCCGTCACATCTAGTTCCTGTTGAATGAAAGGCGAATTACGATAAAAAAATTAAAGAGTGGATAAAGTTGACAAAAGTCGGCTTTGTGAGTTTAGCAAGCATGCGCCTTCTAGTTGACTACGTTCAAAGTTCGGTGATATTTACCATTCGCTATTTTCATAAGTTTTTGTCATGTTTTTAAATTTTAGAGTCGAACCATTGTAGACAAATTTGCGAGGTTTTAATAACAAGGATAAAATAAAAACGGTTTACTTTGCTTTCTTATTAATGCTATTTATAGTACATTATAATGCAAGTACGGTAAGCTGCATATTATAGTCGAGATGTAAACCGATAACTATAATAGCCAGCTTACTGAGTACGAGCAGCATACGACGATTTTCAATACATTTGCGATTAAAATTACGTCACTTCAAATGTAATAATGGCGGGAGCTAAGGGCGCGAGCGGGTTACTTTTCGCGGTTTAAGCATACGTCACAAACAGAATGCTCGTTTGTGATTGGTATAAAGTAAAAAACCCTTGTATTGTAAAACACAAACTTACTGTTCAAGTTTCCATGTCATAAAGATCGTATTAATAGCAAATGTATTGAAAAATATGTATCATTTATTATTATTATTATTATTATTATTATTATTATTATTATTATTATTATTATTATTATATTATATAATATTATTATTTATTATTATTATTTGACTTTATGGTGCATACTTAATCGCTTAGTTATTACATTGATCATCGACATCATCCACATAGTATCTAGACAAGAAAAAATCCACCCTGAAACAAATAGAGTCATAAATGTCAATTCGTAGTATCGAAGTGACATTACGGAATTTTGCGGGGTTGGCTGAGATTTCTCGGGGGTGAAGAGCGGCGCGCGGGGACCTTGCGCACTGAAACTCGGACTAAAACTGGCCATCTTACACGAGCTAACTAGAGTATGAGTGATTAGACGGTAAAGACAGAAGAGGGCTTCTTGTCAATTCGTACTTTTATGATGATTATAATACCTCGACATCTCACACAGAGCGATCTAGTTCCAAATTAAGCAGAAACTGCATTATGGGAGTATTTTTTTAATACGCACTAGTAGTTATACAGATATTTTACACCAGTGCTATCTATTTTGTATTTTTAACCCCCGACGCAAAAAGGGGGGTGTTATAAGTGTGACGTGTGTGTGTATCTGTGTATCTGTGTATCTGTGTATCTGTGTATCTGTGTATCTGTGTATCTGTGTATCTGTCCGTGGCATCGTAGCTCCCAAACGGATGGAATGATTTGGATGCGTATTTTTTATATGAAAGGTGAATTAGTCGGAAGTGTTCTTAGCTATGTCTGATGAAAATCAGTCCAAGATGGCCGCCGCCACGAAATGCAGGATATCGTATTTTTTCACAACTCCATCAATATGGGTATCAAATGAAAGGGCTTGACTAGTAGAATAATGTACAATATATTGAAATGGAATGAGGAATATTAACTAACGAAATGAAAAGTAAAAACTTGAAAATAATTTTTTTGTCTGATCATGTATGAATTAGTTTAACTAAATAGCTAAGTTTAAAAATTTTGAAATAAAAATTGAATTGAAAATTTATAAAACCTCCGACACAAAAAAAACTAACCTTTAAAAAGTGTGAAATAATATACGTTTGTTCATTGTCTAATGATTTTTGATCCATAAAGGCGTCTGGGACCGCTAAGAAAACTTAAAATACCTAATAATTAGCGGTCCCAGACGCCTTTATGGATCAAAAATCATTAGACAATGAACAAACTTATATTATTTCACATTTCTTAAAGGTTAGATTTTTTGTGTCGGGGATTTTATAAATCTTTGTTTCATTTCTTTTACTGTCACTGTCACTTTTAGCAAACAGTGCATAAATGGATCACGCGGAACGAAGTGTTTTGTTGTTATATAGAATTACATATTACATTATATTTAATAATAACCAAGATCCGACGTTCTGTAAGGATTTATATTGTTACAACATTTAACATTTAAAACGCGACTTTTTATCTCAGGGTTAAATGAAAAGACATGAGTTCATTTACAATTTATTAGCACGCCGGTGGCGCGGCGATGATAAATGACCTAATGAAGATGTGAGTTTGTTGCTGCCCGTAACTATTTATATTCTGTGAGGAAAAAAGTCTCTTCACCAAGCCGTCAGCTTCTCTGCTGTTGATATTCGTACCTATATAATGTTTCATATTCATATATTTCTAAAGAAGGTTCGGCTTGTGTCTAATCCTCGATGTATTTCTGTTTCAATATTTATAGAAAAAAACATAAGGTTATAGTTTTTTTTTAATATCTTGCGAATCGGATTCGCACACGAAGGGTTTTGTACCACCATACAATATAAAAAACGAGCGCGACGTTAATCGAACTTAACCATTAATCGTTATTATTATGTAATTTAAGAATTATTGTATAAATATATTTCATTTTTATTTCGTTAGTTATTTAGAACGCACTCTATTCTGTCTGGCTAATCCGAAAAGTAATAACATGAGGGCACTGATAGCTAGAGACAATTTTTATTACTTATTTTATTACGGTGAACCTTTGACTTTTAGTATCGATTGTAAAGAGAATAAGATCTGCAAAGGAAAGCATATATTTTTTGCACCTAATAATACAATGTAGTTTTCATCATATAATGATTTTTTTAAATTGTCTTTTACAATAACATCACAAAGATAAAACGCATCTAGTTTTTGCTTATTGGGTAAACGCTATCTGTCGTTTTCTATGGAGTTTTTACAAAATTTTAACTTATAAAATGTACTTTCATAAATAAAATTTTTATCTATAATTATTCGTTAAATAACACAATCTAGTTAGCTGTGCTATTTTTCCTTTTAACTACGTTATATATACTCCTGTCATAAATTTTTTCCACATATCAGAAGGGGGGACATATGACTCTAACAAAAATTAGGACTTTGGGACTGTATATCTCAACAACTGTTGACTTAATAAGGGTTTCTTTTTTGCCTTTTGACTATGGAACCCTAAAAAACGTACCGCCCTAGAGACATCCTTTTATAATGATCCCGTACATTTTGGTTCCAATTCATACGCATTTCAGGGGTAGAAAAAGTCACGGCCCGCAAGCTGTTTAGACATGTATTTTATAGGTATTTTCAGGAATTTGCTCTTATCATCTCTTTCACTCAGGAACAGTTCAAAGAAGAAGGATTGAAGCGGAGATATCGATGCCAATTCGAAACCGCGGAGAGAAAGACTACCCCCTTAACACAGTAACATCACGTTCCATTCCTTTCCCCTACTTATTTTGTTTTCATGTGTGATACCTATCCTCAGCCCTCTATACATTCTTATACATTCTTTTTCACACCGACACGCTAAATGTAAGTAAACGTTTTGTAAACTTCCTCGTCGTGTCGTGATGGCCCAGAGCGCAACGAACCTGTCTCAAATTTATAAGGCCATAGGGCCATGGTTCGAATCCGGGCGTGTACCAATGGTTTTTCTAACTTAAGGACATTAACTATCACTGACTCCGTGCCTCGGAAAGCACGTTAAGCAGTCGGTCCCGGACGCTGTCAATAGATGGCGGTCGTTACAATCCCCAACCCGCAGTGGAGTAGCGTGGTGGATTTAAACTCCAAAAATTTAATTTAATTTAGCAATTTTCTTGCGGTATACATTTTGTAACCTGCCTCCAAATAAGGACTTGAAAATGTCATCTCATTCAGCAAATGTCTGTTTTCGAATAGAATATATTCATGAGGTATTGAATAGGCAAATCATGTTGTACATATATGTTTGTAAGTAACCAGGGAACGATCTTAGCGTGCACTAAACTTAATATAAATTCCTTCAGCTATTGCCTAAAAAAACGAAATTTCTTCACTTGAAAAATGGTTATTCGAGATCTACTAAAGCCTTTCAGATGATTTATATGGGCGTGCCGTTGTACGAACGCGACGTGCACGCAATGTGTTTTAAAAAACTGGAAGCGTTTGAGGGAAAAACCTCGTTATTTCTTCCTTCGAAAGCGTAAGGGCATAATAATTTATGTCAAGCTGTTTGTAGCAAGTTTGTTATCATGATTTTATATACGTACGATAACAATACCTGTGAAATCCAACACACGGTCATCGCCAAAGAATGTATTATGGATACTAGACAAATTGATGTACTTACTCCGAGGCGGGAATCGAAACCGACCTTTAGTCACACTTTGGTTCTGCTATTAGAGACTCTAATTGTCTGTCAGTCAATATATTTAGGAAAGTAGACTTGACCTTCAGCCTAGTCACTAGGCTAAGCCTTCTTCACTTCACTTCACTTCACCAGCCCATTTTTACCCCACTGCAGGGACTTAAGCCTCCCCAGGTTGAGGAGGGGGGCTTGGAGCTTAAATCCATTACGCAGCTCCACTGCGGGTTGGGGAATGTAACGACCGCCATCTATTGACAGCGTCCGCGACCGACTGCTTAACGTGCTCTCCGAGGCACGGAGTCAGTGATAGTTGTGTACTTAAGTCAGAAAAACTCATTGGTACACGCCCAGATTCGAACCATGGCCCTATGGGGCCTTATAAATTGAAACAGGTTCGTTGCGTGTGCCCTACTGTACAGGAACTGGAACCAGTAGTTGGTTTCGATCGTTTGCAGATGAGTAAATTATTCGTTGACAAGTTAAAATACCACTAAAGAGAATGATATTATTATATAGAACTGACTGACCGATCGGTCTATTGGTTAGAGACCCTAACTGCGGAACCAAGGGTCACGGGTTTTATTCCCGCCTGGGACAAATATTTGTGTCCATGAACATGTCTATTTGTTTCGTATCTGGGTGTAAAGCTATCTATATTTGTATACATTATAAGGAATATGTAATTATGTATATCAGTTGTCTAGTATCCCATAATACAAGCATAATATTTGCTTACTTTGAGACTAGATGACGCTGTATGGGATGTCCCAGATATTATTATTATTACTATTAAATATAATTTTTTCGATGTGAGAAATTGATACGTGGGTCACGCTAAAAATTAGATACACAAAAATTATAATATATTTTTTATATTACGGGTATCGATCTTAGCAAAGCATTCACCCTGAGCACGTATAAACTTTTCCATTTGGCTAAATCACTCGGAAAATACCTCTGCCCACTCTTCTTTAGACACTTCAGATATCTCTAAATTATAAGCAGCCAGCATATCTTCTTTGCTTTTAAACCTCTTGCCTTTAAATTTTTCTTAAATTTTTGTGAACAGGTTAAAATCACACGGTGCTAGGTCAGGAGAATATGGCGGGTGGGGTAGGATAGACAACTTTTTAAATGGGAAAATTCGAGTGTTTGCACAGATGTATGCAGCGAGGCATTGTCATGGTGCCAGAGTAAGTGCCGGATTCCATTCGACCACTTGGCAACCAAGCTGATGATACTTTTGGGGCACAAACTGTCACATACCATTCTGAGTTAACCGTTCTTTGATGCTCTGGCACCACAGTAGTAACATGACAAGTCTTACAAAAAAATGGGGCGACCATTTGTGTTTCTATGTGCTTCATGCACGGCGACATTTCGTTAGATTTGACTCGCCTTCAAAGCACCAAAGCGTCGAATATCGCTTACTTTCGAGATCATAGTTTTTTTTAATAGTTAATTTCATTACTTTATGGAAGAACGTCACCACAAAGGCGCATTCAAAAGGTGCTGGTCTCTCAGAAGAATACGCAGGAAACTGAAGGACACTCTTTTTAACAAAATTATAAACAATTTCTTAACAATAAGTGCTTAAAGAATAACATTATTGAAACAAACTAATAGGGGAGTGGCTTACGCCCATAGATTTTTATCATCTAAGTAGTCTGATACTTTATAATAAGCTTTTGCATAAAGCTTTCGTTTTATTATAGTTTTAAACTTGTTAAGGGTAAAAGGTAAAGGGTAAAAGCGTACCCATTGCCCTTTAAAAGATTTTGTGATGTTATTGAGGCGGCTGATATGATGAATCACAGATTTAATAAACCCTAAGAAAGCATAGACTTTTTTGCTAGTGAAATGTGTTTGTTATGTTTTCACAGCTAAACTGCTTAAACGATTTTACTGAAATTTAGTACAATGATTACTTAAACCCTACGAAAGGAAATAGATCCCTTTTACCGCAAAAAACATGTATTAGTGTAAGTTAATTTTTTACAACTATGTTGCTGAATCGATTTTGATCGAGTTAAAGAAATAGTTTACACTGTGAAGAGGGATATCGATATAGGCTACATTTTAATGCGTAGGAAACTAAAACAATAATAATAGGTACATGGGACTTTCCACACAGCGCCATCTAGTCCCAAAGTGAGCGAGTATTATGCTTGTGTTATGGGCTACTAGACAACTGTTATACATCCATAAATATTCTTTTATAATACACACATATATAAATAAATTTAGACCCAGACACGGAACGAAATAAACATGTTCATGCACACAAATATTTGTCCAGGGCAAGAATCGAACCCGCAACCTTCGGCTCCGCAGTTACGGTCATTCGGTCAGTCAAATGCATGTGGTAGCTATCTTTGGGAATTTAAAACAGAATGAAAGAATTTATTTTCTCCATCACCAGAGTTTATTTTCGAATTAAGAATTTATTTTCATTCAAAGTTCCGGTGATATATAGTCCTTCGTTTCCTATTGATTCCAAAAGAGCTTAGGTGGCTGCGCGTGGGTGGTAGCGGTTGGGGAAAATGTGTGAGGTTACAAAATAATAATAATGTATACATCACAACAACGTCTAGGCCCCAAACTAAGCATTAGCTTGTGTTTTGGGTACAGGGTCGCTACCCACTAGGCTAAGCGGTCGTCAATAATCAAAAATCACTGAGAATTTTCATGTTTTTTTTTAAGCTTTTAAGAATGTTCTAATGGTTCTTTAGCAGTCCTGGTACAAACATGGATTCTACACGAGCAAAGTCACGGGCAGAAAGCCAGTATAATAATGTTTTCCTACACGACAGAAACAATTTAAAATTCATATGCTATCTCTTTTAAATTGCTACTGAGAAAATAAACGTTACGTAAAATTTTACAACACTTTCCTCGTGTTTTCGGAAACCTTGGCATCTGTTCTTTGACGCCTTGTAACGTTAAATATGTAACAATGTAACAATGTAACAATGTAACAATCTAAGTTTCAGGGTTTTTTTGTGTTAA
The DNA here is from genome assembly GCA_949709985.1 of Luffia ferchaultella. Classification (NCBI taxonomy): domain Eukaryota; kingdom Metazoa; phylum Arthropoda; class Insecta; order Lepidoptera; family Psychidae; genus Luffia; species Luffia ferchaultella. The sequence goes on from OX453263.1 coordinate 4,809,938, forward strand.
CCGACTGTGGTGGCGGAGAGTAATATTTTTGAAGTGAAACTTCTTATCGCACGGGATAAGCCTAAAACGACACGCTAAATGATATAAGTGGGGGAGATATAAGGGACAATCGGCTTTCACACGAGAAGCCGGTTGTTCCCTATATTCTCACTACTAACTGCTAAGTGTGGGGAGTAAGGCCAGAGCGTTACTCAGTTTCGTGTCGCTGGCAGCTGCGCCATATATCCTCACTACTAACTGCTGAGTGTGGGGAGTACAGCCAGAACTGGCAGCTGCGTCATTGCTCGGAGTGTCAATAGATGTGAAACCCGTGAAAACCAGATTGATGTTGATAACTTTAATAACATTATGAAAATTCAAATTTTAATACTAAAAGTTCTAAGTTTTCGCTTCTGTCGGCAGTTCCTATAACTGCCAATCAGTTTTTTTCTCTATGTATTTATACTTAAAATTGAACACTACACAGAAAAAAGTTTTTGGTTATAAGTAACGAAAAATTTGATTACTAGTTACCTAAAAATAGTGACTACATAACTACGGCTATGTGTCAAGCTAATGTCGTGATAGCCCAGAGCGCAACGAACCTGTCTCAAATTTATAAAGCCCCATAGGGCCATGTTCGAATTCGGGCGTGTACCAATGAGTTTTTCTGACTTAAGTACACAATATCACTGACATCGTGCTTTGGAGGGCACGTTAAGCAGTCGGTCCCGGACGCTTTCAATAGATGGCAGTCGTTACATTCTCCAACCCGCAGTGGAGCAGCGTGGTGGATTTAAGCTCCGAAGCCCCCTACTCACCCTGGGGGAGGCCTAAGCCCCTGCAGTGGGATAACAATGGGCTGATGATGATGATATGTAATCAAACTCAGTTGCACCAGCTTACCAATCGGTAGCTTGCATTTTGACTAACTTTCTTTAAAAATTATCAAAGTTTTACTATTTTCATGGTGACACAACTAGTTTTATTACCTATTTTTTTCAGTGTACTGTAATATTATAAATCTAAATTAATTAAATACAAATGCCATTGCCAGAATTCTAATTAAAATGTAGGTACATACCACTTATAAAAGATATCTAAATCCGTGCCATGGCAGAATGCCCAAAAGGCTGAACGAGATAATTGTGACCTTCGGGATATGTGACACAGACTGTTGGCAATATTACATCTCTTAATGTCTCAAGTGTCGTGATAGCCGAGTGGTAGCGAACCCGCTTCTTCAAGGCCGTGGTTCGAATCCCAGGGCATGTACCAATGAGTTTTTTCTGACTTAAGTACATTGAGTCATAGTCAAGTACATTGACGACCGCTTAGCCTAGTGGGCAGCGACCCTGCCTGCGAAGCTGGAGGTCTCGGGTTCGAATCCCAGGTCGGGTCAGTATTTATATGATGAATATTAATACTGGCACCGGGTCTTGGTTGTTATATGTATGTGGTGTCTTCGCTTGGTACCCAAAATACAAGCTAATGCTTAGTTTGGGACCTAGACGTTGTTGTGATTGTATGTGTTATAAAAAAAAAAATAACTATCACTGACTCTGTGCGTCGAAGAGCACATTGAGCCATCGGTCTCGGTTGCCACCAATATATGGCAATCGTGACAATCCACCAACACGCACTGGACCATCGCGGTGGATTAAGCTCCAAGCCCCCTCATCGCGATTAGAGGTCTAAGCTCCTGCAATAGGGCATTTATGGGCTGATGGTATTGTATTATAATATCTCAAGATAGGCTCAACCATTCGTGCAGCCTTCAATTTCTATGAGCTCTTCTGCGGTATCTACTCACAATAATCTGAAAAAGTTACAGATTTAATTAAGCACCAAAAAATGAATCATGACGATATCAGTCAAAAAAGTCTGTAAAAATAATAATAATAACACACACAATCACAACAACGTCTAGGTCCCAAACTAAGCATTTGCTTGTATTTTGGGTACCAAGCGAAGACACCACATACATATAACAACCAAGACCCGGTGCCAGTATTAATATTCATCATATAAATACCGAACCGACCTGGGATTCGAACCCGGGACCTCTAGCTTCGCAGGCAGGGTCGCTGCCCACTAGGCTAATAATTGTAACTCAGTCCACTAAAACCTATGTAACATTAATTTAACGCGTGGAAAGCAAAAACGACACTTCATTGACCTTTCGTGTATGCTCACTGACACGTGATTGGTTACTTAGTCCACGTGACGTGTTCTGCGCTGCAATCGGCTGGTGCCATTTCAGAAGTAAACATTCAAGGTGGAACTATTTTTATTTCCTTTCTTATTTAACTAAAGACAGCGTAACCCCAGGTGCCAACGAGTCAGCGGATCGTTCGAGATCGGCCTTGAAATGTACTTTATTCGAAGTCAGTCAGGTTCAAGACCACAAGACAGTACAAGTCTTATCGCCAAGGTCAGTCAGGTTATCGGACGGCCAGCCAGTACATGTCTTTTCACAGAAATACTAAGAGATAATAAGACTTGTTCGGGTTCACTTGAAGTACCTAGCTGATCGGCAAGCCTTGCTCCAAGGCATACGCTATCTAATCTTTAGTGTTGTCTTTATGTCAGTAAGTAATGAATATTATCGACGTCGATTTACATTGACCTCTTGTAACCACTATTTATTTTTTTGAAGCACGAGACACTCGAAAACGCGATATCTAGATTGAGTTATTTCCAATGGTTGAATTTTAAATGACATTTTAGTCCTTCCTGTATATTTTAATATTTAGGGTTCCTCACCTCAAAAGGAAAAAACGGAACCCAGGATCACTTTGTTGTCCGTCTGTGTGTCAAGACCCTTTTTCTCAGGAACGCTTGGAGGTATCAATCTGAAATTCATATCAAATACTCAGGTCTACTGTTTCTTGGAGCTGTGAAAAAATCAAACTTCTAAGCCAACGCAATCAAAGGATACAGCCGTTTATGTTGCAAATTTTCTATACTCGCAAGGGAATCAAAACCTACCGGGTAGGTACTTCCCGTAAACTAAGAATCTTGAAATTTGGTACAAAGCAACGTCTTATAGCACAGATAAAAGAAAAATTGCTAAAAGCATAAATTTATAGTTACATCACGTAATAAAAATATTTTTAATAATTTTAAACTTACTACCCCTTCCTCATGAACGCGTTCAAGTTTATAATACCTTTAAGATGTAACAAAATCAAACTTACTTTTACTTATATACCTATAAGCTTATACGGAACCCTTGGTGCGCGGTGCGCGAGCCCGAGTCGCACTTGGCTGGTTTTTTTAGAAAAGAATCTTCTTTAAGAAGACTAACATTAATATATGACGACGTTTATCTACCTGTTTACTGAAAAACTTTCGCTTTCACTGAATATCACGTTACAGTAGTTAAGTAACAGAATACTTATACGTCAGCCGCGTTTACATTCACTCGTTTGAGATAAATTGGGAGAACACGGAACATAGAAGAGGTTGGAAATGACATGTGGGTAGAACATGCGATTAAAGCATAGGTGAAATGGCTTTCTGAAACTCATTATTCGAAACCAGTTTTTAGACAATTACATTCGATACAGAAACTCTGAAAACATAATATATACATCGCACCGAGCATTTTAGGGAACGGAAACTATATCACTAAGGCTCTACTGTCCGTCGTCTGTCTGTCTGTAACAGGGCTGTATCATTTGAACCGTAATATGGTATGGTATGGTATTGATCCCAATTCTAGAAACGCGTTTTATAGCGTTTTGTGATAGGTATTTGTGAGATCATTTTTTAGACATGAAATTTTCAGGGAGTCTATCACAAGTCAAGTCCGACTCGCACTGGGCCAATTTTTTAAAGTAAATTATTTAATAATGCGTCGATTATGACTTACTGGTTAGTAACCCTATATTGTTATATTCGAGTAGAATCGGGCACTGACGTATACAGATATTACAAGAGCGCAATGAATATACGAGACCCGAGGCCGCAAGACCCGAGGTCAGAAGGCAGAGAAAGCTTCTGTGTGCGGCTAAGCGGGTCGTGTTTCACGATCACTTACTGTCATGTCAATAATTTTAATTGAAATTTTAAATCAATTACTGTTCAAAAGTTATTTATATTGGTTCCGAGTAATATCCTCGTGGGCACGTTACGTTTAAGGAGACGTTTTATTTACACTACGAAATTCACGAGCTCTGCGTACGGTTCGCATAGTCTGCGATCTGCGCGAGAGCGTATCACTCGGCCCACTATCGCTCAGCAGGCTAGTTATATTCCAGAAGGTCACGACAAATTTGGTCACGATCTCCAAAATGGCAAATTCTGTGTTGACATGATAAAAGGAAACTCTCTGATGCCAAATATGGCGGTCTGCCTGCGCAGAGTGGTTGCGTTAACTTTATATGGTGCTTGAAAAACTGGTTATCGTGACCAAAAAAAAAAACGATAAAAAGTTGCATATTAATGAAAAACATAAAAACTGGTCAAATATTTGGTTATGTTATTCAGTAATACTCGTTCAAAGATACTTTTTATAACCTAAAAAAAAACGATAAGCAAAGTGGCTAAATTTGATACAGGATTAAGTACTAGTTGCACGTTAATGAATAACATAAAAACTGACCAAATATTTGGTTGCATTATTCAGTAATCCTCGTTCAAAGATACTTTTCATAACCTAAAAAAAATGATAAGCAAAGTGGTTGAATTTCATACAGGATTAAGTACTAGTTGCACGTTAATGAATAACATAAAAACTGACCAAATATTTGGTTGAATTATTGAGTAATCCTCGTTCAAACATACTTTTCATAACCTAAAAAAAATGATAAGCAAAGTGGTTGAATTTCATACAGGATTAAGTACTAGTTGCACGTTAATGAATCACAAAAAAACTGACCAAATATTTGGTTGCATTATTCAGTAATCCTCGTTCAAAGATACTTTTCATAACCTAAAAAAAATTATAAGCAAAGTAGTTGAATTTCATACAGGATTAAGTACTAGTTGCACGTTAATGAATAACATAAAAACTGACCAAATATTTGGTTGCATTATTCAGTAAACCTCGTTCAAAGATACTTTTCATAACCTAAAAAAAATGATAAGCAAAGTGGCTGAATTTCATACAGGATTAAGTACTAGTTGCACGTTAATGAATAACATAAAAACTGACCAAATATTCGGTTGCGTTATTTAGTTATAGCATATTCAGCACCTTTCATCATCATCATCATCAGCCCATTTTACCCCACTGCAGGGGCTTAGGCCTCCCCCAGGGTTTGGAGCTTAAATCCACCACGCTACTCCACTGCGGGTTGGGGATTGTAACGACCGCCATCTATTGACAGCGTCCGAGACCGACTGCTTAACGTGCTCTCCGAGGCACGGAGTCAGTGATAGTTAATGTACTTAAGTCAGAAAAACTCATTGGTACACGCCCGGATTCGAACCATGGCCCTATGGCCTTATTAATTTGAGACAGGTTCGTTGCGCTCTGGGCTATCACGACACCTTTGAACGAAGATTATAATCAATGTGTCCACATGTGTACGAGCATGTCAACATGAAGTTTGATTTTTGTCGACACCGAACCATATACAAAATTTGCTTTCTAAAATAAACGCCTCCATCCTCATCGGCGTTCCGTGAACCTTGAAATATGGAGACAAAAGAATGTTTATGTTTAATAAAAGTTCTGCGCTAAATCAAACAAAACAACTTTCGTCTCAAAGATGAATTAGGTGGGTCTTGATTTGGAAAACAATGCCCATTCATCATTGTTAATGTACCTTTTTCAAGTTTGTTGTGATTTATTTGTAGTAGATATATTTATTAAGTTATTTGAAAAAAGTGGGGTGCTTTTATATATGTCTATCTGTATGTCAGTATGTCTCTGGCATCCTTGACTTAAGGTCATTTTAAGTAGATCAAAATAGAACTTTGGAACTAAATTTGTTTTTAAGTCTTTCACTTGTATACTTAGCTTTAAAAGGTAGAAGAATATATCATAATATTAAAAAAACCAACATTTATATCATAATTTAAATTAAAAAAAAAAACACCAACAATAAATTAATACATATTAATTTGCAGGCATTTTTTTTATACAATACATAAATTCGGTAATAAATAATGTAATATAATAATTAATTATAATATAATTTGTAATATAATACGTAATGATACCATGTGATATTTCTTTATGAACTGATAACGTAGATATAACATTACAAAGGAATGGCAAAAGTATGTGAAAACAAATTCGCGAGTAAGTATAACTGATACAAATCTTTTACCTCGGATTCTTGAGGTAACAACGATATCACATTTCTGTACATGGGTTGTTAACATATAAGTTTTTTCCGAAAGTAATACGATAGGTAAGTATCTTGCTGACTTGGGGCATAATGAGTATATTTACGTTGAGGGTGAATTATTGACTCCCATTGCAAAGAATTTAGTGCCACCCGTCAGGGAGATATTATCCCAAGGTGCAAAGAGAACACTTTGTTGTTCCTTACCTCTATGAAATCGTTAATGTCCGGTGGCAAGAGCTTAAGCCTCACCTTGAAATGAGGGGACTTGGAGCTTAATCCACCACGCTGCTCCAATGCGGGTTGGTGAATTTTAACGGTTCGTAGTACGCGGAAAGTACTCTTGAAGTTACCTGATCAGGGGAATGAAGTAGTACTTTACGTCCCTGGGAAACGTATTTCCCTGCTGCCAAATAAATTAAAAAAAAAAACTATACAAGCCATGTTCCAACTTTTATACAACAACTCTGCTCGATAGCGGCGTAAAATTCTGATAAAAAAACATTATCAACAATTTTGTAATATAGCTTTATACTTTTAATTTAGTTTTAACTAAATTACTACTAATTTACATAAATAAATATATTTACTACGATCAATGATAAAAAGTACTGGCTGGTAAAATGCCACAGTAAAATAAAAATAAAAAATGCGGGAAAGCGGCAATTCGAACTTCAGTTGTTTTGGTGAGTGCTGATTATTTACATATACAGATATAGTTCCAATCAAGCTTTATGGCGGATACGAAAATAGGCACAAATCGCGTCGCAGTTTTTAGGTGTAGCGGGACGCAGTGGAGCGAGGGGTATATTACTGTACCTGCGCAAGAACACTTAAAGCGTTGTATTCCGATCCGCCATAAAGTTTGAGGCGAACTATATTAGTATAAAATGAGTTCATCAGATTCAGATATGGTTTAACGCTTTTTTTTTTTTACTTTTCTCATATTATTATCCAAAAACAGAATGTTTACCTCGGGTGAAAGACCTATTTAGGCACGAGATAATTTGGCGCACAAGCGTAGCGAGGCGAGGGTGCCAATAGTTCGAGTGTTTCATTTCACCCCTTGTGTAGCAATCTACTGTTTCGGTCACTCGCTAAAGCACCGCTCGTTATTTTTAGACCCTTTGTTTTTCCTTTTTTTCCATCTCATAATGAACTTCCTTTAAATAAATATCCCTTCGTGTTTAAATTCGTTAATTATTCAAACAGTTGAAACTGAACTAAGAAGTATAATTTATCCTTTCCAACGAAAACGCCTTCGCTTCCGGATTTAACACTCTGGAGGCGTATCTTCACTAAAACTTCGAATTTAAAAAGTTTTCCAAACTAAAAATATAGACCCATGTGTCTTTAATATTTTGTAGACATTTCTAGAACTCGATAGAACTATTAGTTGTGCAGTATATCGATATGATTGGTGAAAAAAAAGGTTAATTAATAAATATATACACTTAACGGTTTCACAACTAAAATCTGAAAAAAGCCGTTAAGTGTAATGATCTCTTTCTAGCTTCAAAATGACTTGCAAACCAAGAAGTTGCAAACTTTGTGCCCACTTGGAAAAAAAAACTGTTGAAAATAACGACATTAGAGCGCGAATGTACTGACAAACAGACAAACTATCATGCCAAAATTATGAAATGCCAGTCGTACTTAAAAACTTTGAACTTAAATTAATAGAAATTTACAATATCTATTAATTTAAGTTCAAATAATACGACGTCGTCATAGCCGAGTGGTAGCGAGTCCGCTTCTTATTTAGAAGGCCGTGTTTCGAATCCTAAGGCATGTACACGTATATACCTATTACTTTTTTCTAACTTATGTACATAACTATCGCTGATTATACCTACATCAGAGAGGATTTAAGCCGTTGGTCTCGGTTGCCATCAATAGATGGCAGTCATTACCATCCACCAACCCGCATTGGAGCACCGTGGTGAGTGAATGAGCTCATCCTCATTCCGAGGGAAAGCTTAAGCCTCTACAGTGGGGCATTAGTAGGCTGACAGTAATGCGATTGTAAAGAAGCTTTTTCGTAATTAGAAGTAAATAAAGTTTAATTTCATTTTATATAATTTAAAGAATTAGAGTTAAAGTAATTTTCATTAAAAAAATTTCTGTTCTCAAAATCATTTATAAAATTAAACTTCCTCAGGCTTCGCCCGCGTCGATTTCCAGTATTTCCGAAAAAAGAAAACACTTTCCTGGGGTAACAGTTATAAATAGATATATTATATAAAAGATAAGTCGGGATAAATTAAGTTTCTGTCTATATCTAACTAAGCCGATGTCAAAGTTTCAACTCGAAAGTAATAAATTATAAGGGATTTCGTTTTGTCGAGATAACTCCGAATTTGGAGCAGGAGGGCCAGGCCAAGGCCGTTCACAAGAATAATATATAAACATCATCGACAACCCTGACGGCGAAAATTAAATACCCCTATTCAGGGTTGCTACAGAATACCATTAAAAATATTGTGTTTCATAATACACTTCGACTAGTTCATAAAGTCTTCTTCTTCTTAATCGTACAATCCTGACGGAGTGGTCATGGTCATGGATCATCTGTTATGAGACCTGTCCATGTCTCTCATGGGAAAAATAGTAGCAGCGGTTTCCCGTTGCTTTCCTGCTGTAGCCCCATCCACTCTAGCTAGGTGAGTGGTTATACCCCCACTTATTCGGTCGTCAGAGCCTCGTTGGTTATCCAGCAGGGAGTGCCATGGAAGCCGATTGTCTTCCGCCGCCATCCGGCGCGTGCAGACGAGGTTGATATTTGTGATGGTAGAGATGTTAATTACCTTCTCCCCTTACCCCCCTTCATAAGGTGCAGGACTCAAATTTGGTGCAGTTTACACTATCTCGTTTTAATCCCGTATGCATTCAAACATAAGTACAGTATATAATATTATATTTTTTGAACACGATAGAAGGAGCTACTTTGTAATCTACGTAAGTCCTACCAAAATAATATTTACATCCGTACGGGAAGTGCTCAGTACCCAGTTACCTAGACTCATTATATTCAGGCCTGTTTGGGGTCGTCAAAGATTTTTTTTTTAAATATTGCCTCATGTTTGTAGATAAAAGCCTATCTGGGGTACAAAATTCAAAGTTTCTAACACTTAGGGAAGTACCGCATAATTTTGAAAAACCAGTTCTATGTTCTATATCCAGAAATTCTATGTGTATTGTAATATAGTTCTAATTGCTATATGGTCAAAAATCTGCATTTTTATGTTCAATAGAACCGAATTAACGCCTGCTCAGACTAGAACATGGACTCGCGCGATATACCAGACCTAGACCAGACGTTAGTTATTTCAAATTAAGAAATAGTTTTCATTTTGTTATGTTTTAAGGAACATTCTGAATACACGCATTTCTCAGTTTCATTTATGAGTTTAAACAACTCGACCCGATCCAATTCAGTGATACAGTATGTCCGCTTTGAACTGGAAGAATAAATAACAGGACCCATAGTGGGCCGATAGCACTCATCCGGTGTGTAAGCGCATTTAATTTGACCAGAAGGGTTCGGTATAGTATCTGTATCAAAAAGGAAAAATGATGGAAAACTATGTCGTTAACTCTGACGCTCGATTTCCCATCCTGTGACTTACTATACGTGTTAACCCCTCTCAGATTTCGGCGTATATCTTCGCCCGCATTTGCGGCTTACGGCGCGGCGTCCTAATAGTTCAGTTGAATAGCGCTCGTTCTAGTCTTACCATTGTATTGTTACGAACGGACAGAGTAATGACCGCCATCTAGCGTCAACTAGTAAAACCACTTTGTAGAAGGGTTTACAATAAGGACAACACGAAACCCCTACTCAATACTAGATGGCGTTAGAAAAAAAGAATGTCCTAGAATTATCCAGTCTAGTCGATTACGTTCGTGCGAGTGGAGTGATTTATAGAATGTTCTCGAGGCTAGTTACGACCTATATAAGTGGCCGCAGGAAGACGAGCGGCCCAGTTCAGTTTTTGGGCTACTTTCGAAGCGACTTCGAAGCGAAACTAGTGATCCCAGTGAAACCTACGACTTGGCTACGACCTAATACATGTTGAGTGCTTAGTGTTTGGACTTAGTGCTTAGTGTTGGACTTAGTGCTTTGTGTTGGACTTAGTGTTAGTGAATAAAGTCTTCAAAAGAGTCAGCAGGTCTTTCTCTCCAAATTCGACGAACCCTAACACGTAACAGTATCATTCCTACTTCTATGTTACATATTTACCTAATATACTTTTGCGAATTTTTATTCTATGGAAATGTAAAAAAAATATTTTCGATTGCACATAGACACGCAGTTCGACGTCTGAGCGCGACGTTTCGATAATAATGTATATGGTGTCGCATGCGGCAATCGTTTAGATTTTAGAGAAATATATTACAAAACATGTTGATGTACAGTTTCATATTATTTCTAGTTGTGTAACCTATGAAGCGTATTTTAGTTTAAAGTTTTCATCTCAATAAATTAATTATGACACACATCTGGGCCTGATACGTTTTATATACCAAGCGCGAATTTTGAGACATAACAAACATCGAGACGAACCCTCACATATTATATATACGTACACTAGAGCCTCGATAATCCGAACTATCAAAAGACAACCCCTTTTCGAACTCACGAAGCGTACGGATTATAATAGAAGAAAACAGTTGTATCATATTATTATAGAAAAATATATAATGAACTTATAAACCACAATAGATAGTTATTTAATCATGGGTTCATGAGAAAAATAGCATTACTTACTAAATTTCGTGAAAATTGTGACTTGTTGTGACTTGTGTTTTTTTCTCCGAAAGCCATTTCATATAGGGTAGATATAGTATTGACATGTTGTGTATGACTTAGTTAATTTTTACAATTTGATTTTGATTTGTGATTTGTAGTTTGTTTTTATTTTCACTATTATATTACGTTACTAACATTTAGGTTGTAATGTAGGTGTTTTTTTTAAGTAGTGATAGCCCAAAGCGCAACGAATCTGTCTCAAAAATTTATAAGGCCCCATAGGGCCATAGTTCGAATCCGGGCGTGTACCAATGAGTGTTTCTGACTTAAGTACACAACTATCACTGACTCCGTGCTTCGGAGGGCACGTTAAGCAGTTGGTCCCGGACGCTGTCAATAGATGGCGGTCGTTACAGTCCCCAACCTGCAGTGGAGCAGCGTGGTGGATTTAAGCTCCAAGCCCCCCTCCTCACCCTGGGGGAGGCCTAAGCCCTTGCAGTGGGGTAAAAATGGGCTGATGAAGTGAAATGAAGTGAAGTAGGTGTTTTACTAACAAATGAGTCTTTGTTACTCGATATGAAATAATAAATAAATTCATCTATTTTAGTTTGGCGTGTTTTATTTATTGATCAAAGAAAAACTTTATACCTCAAATTATGCAGCATCGTCTTTTCGAACAATGATAAGTCATTTTCATCGGCTGATTGCGATATAGCTTGTGGATGTAAATTTCCTCAACATTCAGAGAAGAAAAATTGTCGATAATAATCGTCATCCTCAGATTTTCCAGTCAGTCTCTTCCATAAGTTGGGCTATAGTCCCATCTTCAGTTTTTGGTTCTGTGAGATTCCTTCTTTACTGATTGACAAGAAAGAGTGGAGTGGTCTCTTTTGTATACCCACTGTTGTGTAGAATACTGAGTGGAAGAACGTTTTCCACTCAGTCACGTTGAAATGGTTCTTTCGTAACTACTGATAAAATAGCCGGAGTTTTGATTATCGAGGCTCTACTGTATAATATTATTAAAAAGATGGTAATTGTAAAAAATGAAATACCAATTATTGTAATCGTTCGATATGAATAAATATTAATAATCTAACCCCAAAGTAAGCAAATATTATGCTCATATTATGGGTACTAAACAACTAATATACATCATCATCATCAGCCTGTGTCCACTGCAGGATATGGGCCTCTCCCAAGGCTCGCCACCACACATGGTCCTCCGCCTTTCGCATCCAACTACCCCCGGGATGGTACTTCAGGTCATCTGTCCACCTGGCCGGGGGGCGTCCAACGCTTCGCTTTCCGGTACGTGGCCTCCATTCTAGAACTCGTCTACCCCATCGGCTATCAGTTCGGGTCTCGGTGTATACTAATACATACTTAAGTATATTTGTCCTGGGCGTGCGTCGAACTCGTGACCTTCGGTTCTGCAGTTAAGGTCTCTAACCACTCGGCCAATCGGTCAGTCAATAAAATAAAAACAATGAAGTGTAAATTAATTTTTAGAAAACCACAACCCTGACTTCCAGAATTGACCACCTATATTCGACAAGAAGATTGATGATTGGAGTAAAAAAAGAAATTTTGTATGTTTTTTTTTCTAGAAATACGCGTTGGTTGTGATATAAATGAAGAGAAACTTGTAATGGCTTGGAAAATGAAGTCGAAATAATGAAATGCTGAAAATACTGCTTTGAAGTTTTTTTGGGATTTATTCAGTAAATTAATCGGGAGTAATTTGTATCACCTGTCTCGTCGACCGAAGGATTTATCTTTTTTAAGTTTATTATGTACGTCATGTTGTAAATCGTGCTCTATGGAGTTGGTTCATTTAAGACGTATTTCAAGGTTATGTTACATAACTACGAAATAAAGATATTTGATTGGCTGGTTTTGATCTTTGTAGACATATTAATTAAAATATTTAAAAAAAAAATCGGACTCGCGCCATTAACCTTCCGTACAGTTAGAAACGTATTTTAACATATTTATCGGTGCTCACTAGAAGATGGCACGTAAACGCATTTTTATGTCATGTAACAACAAATTAACAATTTCTGGTTTTTTTCCTTTATTTGTGTTGAGATATGTTCCTGCCAAGCTTTATGATTCTAGTCAACGGGAAGAACTCTATATAGATTTTAATAAGTGAATTGGCAGGTATAGAAATATTTTACAAAAAACAAGCCGTCTCTTGTGGTATTATTGACTTGAAAACTTGAAATTTTTGCACCGCCAAGAGACTGTACACCTTAGTAATCATGATCTCAGAATGCTGCTGGATATAGGCCTACTCCACTGATTCCCAAAAGGACCTACTGGTAGGAAATCAGACCTTAGTATTTGGTATTAATTTTAAGTAGGTACATACCACGACCCGTTCCTGAGGAAAAGGGTCTTGACAGGCGGACAGACGGACATACTGTGATCGTATAAGGATTCCTTATTTTTCCTTTAAGGTTCAGATCTTAGAAATGAACTTATGGATTGTGAAAAGGACAAATTAAAAACAAACTCTATATTGATTTATGTTGTCTATGCACCACCCCTTTTGAAATGACTTTGAAGTAGAGTGATTATTTACAGACGAAACCTAGAAAGTGGCTGTCGAAAAATTTCGTATGATTGTACTTATAGACATATTGGGTTTAATATGTAGAATAAAAAAAGAAATATTGTTGAAATATATATATATTTTTAATGAAAATTTTATACGTATACTTATGAATGAAACGTTATTTTTCGGTCTTTTTTTCTAGTAGTAGTATTAATTGTGTATTATTTTGACACTTACCCATTACACAGGAGCATAAAAGTACGAATTGACTAGAAACAGTCTTCTGCTTCTACCGTCTAACCACTCTTCTTCTAGTTAGCTGGTGTATCATCGGCAAGTTTTGCTCCGGTTTCAATTCGCAAGGTTCAGGCGCGTCAGCCTTCACCCTCGCGAAATTGCATTTAACAGTTTCGATACTGTGAAGTGACATTTCTGAGTTTATTAAAACCAAACGTAGCTGGCAAATTTATTTACTATATGCACGGGATGCATTTCGATAACTAATGCAGGAAAAACACGAAAGCTGCGTGTTCGATCGACTACACAGAACTGAGCATTGACTGTAAACAAGTCAGGTTTAAAACCTTAGTACTTTGAGCTTGCCACGCCCTTGGGGCGTGGCAACATGTCTATTTAATAACTATATTATAGATATATGTAGAATAGATTATGTAGGCCCTTATATACAATATATAATTACTCTTATATATAATAAGAACATCTGTCAATTATCTCATATTTGCAGAACATATTTTGTCGCAGCAGGTAAATCCAACAAATAAAAGTAATCTTCATCTTCATTTCATCAGCCTATTTTTTCCCCACTGCAGGGGTTTAGGCCTACCCCAGGGTGAGGAGGGGGGCTTGGAGCTTAAATCCACCACGCTGCTCCACTGCGGGTTGGGGACTGTAACGACCGCCATCTATTGACAGCGTCCGGGACCGACTGCTTAACGTGCCCTCCGAAGCATGGAGTCAGTGATAGTTGTGTACTTAAGTCACATATTTTATTCAACAATGTTATCAAAAGTAACATATTTTGTGAAAATAACTAAAAGTGTTTCAAAATAGCTCTCGTCTGGCCCGTTCTAGCACTAGAAACTTTGTAACAATGTCGATCCGCCGAAACTAAAAGCACTTACTTAGTTTGAGATCCCGAGGGGATTTTTTCCGGTTGTAACAAACGTTTTGTACCGATAAACACCGTATTCAGAATTCCTAGGTTGTTTGGAATAAATTATACGACAAATTGTGTTTTGATGCAATTCGTTTCGAATTTTCAATGTTGGGGACTTAGATAACATAAAATATCAAGATGGAACGTCTCACAAATCGAAACGAACGTAAACTTCAGACGCAGTGATTAGAAAGATCATAGGCCATCATCGTTGTTAAAACACACGTGTTATTTTATTTTCGTAAACCAAGTGGTGTACGGCGTATACGTTTTTTTATCATATTTTTGCTGTCTTAAATCTCGTAATTCCGTTTACCAAACTGTACGTAATAATACAGATAATAATAATAATAATGCTAGTCACTTTAAATAGTTTGGTATGAGATTATCTGTTATAAAATTGAGACACACTTTAAAAAATTTACTTTTAAATCGGTTTCTTATAATATTTTATAAAAAAGAAAACATTAAAAATAATATGTTAAGATATTCAGGAAATGTCAATTCGATAACGCTGCGTATAACTTCCATTTATATAAAAGCTTTAACGTCCCTTTTTTTATTCAATGTATGAACAATGAGCGAAAGTTAAGAGCGATGTAGCGAACTTTTCCCATTCCCCGGTAAAGGAATTTTTTTTTTTTTCAGAGCCGTAAGGGACAAATTATATTTTTGTCGGCCTAACTCCCGACAACTTGCTTTTATGTCAAAAATTGAATCAACGGAGGGATTGTGCCTTTTCTTAATGTGGAGAACTTTTAAATGATATTTTTATTGAATTAAAAAAATACATACATAAATTAAATTTTAAAGACTGTACTGTCGTCGTAGTTTATCTACGCTAATCTACACTAATATTGTAAAGAGGAAATTTTTGTATTTTTGTGTGTATGTAATCATCATCATCATCAGCCAGTGTGTCTCCACTGCAGGATATAGGCCTCTCCCAAGGCTCGCCACCACACACGGTCCCCCGCCTTTCGCATCCAACTACCCCCGGTATGGTGCTTCAGGTCATCTGTCCACCTGGCCGGGGGGCGTGTGTATGTAATGAATAAACTCAAAAACTACTATGCCGAATCAAAAAATTCTTTCACCATTAGAAAGTTACATTTACCCTGAGTAACATAGGCTATATTTATTGCTAGAAAAGATTAGGGATCCCTACTAAAACTTTATTAATGTAACCCAAGATGTAAAAAAATGCCATAAACATCTTTCGCCGCATGCGCTGTGAAACTATTGATGATAGAACAAAAGTATGTTCTACAATATTAAAGCACATATCAAGAACTAGCGACCCGCCCCGGCTTCGCATGGGTAGCAGAGCAATATTATGCCGTAGTGTTTTTTTTCTGTCGTAGTGCCCTATCAGCTTCTTGTTTATAAGTTGAAGAGTGACATAGGCTACTTTTTATTCCGGATAAAGGAGTCACGGTACAACTATGTAGTACACGCGAGCGGAGCCGCGAACGGAAAGCTATATTATTATAAAAATGTAAAATTTAAAAGTAAAATGTAAAAGATTTAATTAAGCAACAAAAAATGAACCATGACGATATCAGTCAAAAAAGTCTGTAAAAATAATAATAATAACACACACAATCACAACAACGTCTGGGCCCCAAACTAAGCATTAGCTTGTGTTTTGGATACCAAGCGAAGACACCACATGCATATAACAACCAAGACCCGGTACCAATATCAATATTCATCGTATAAATACTGACCCGACCTGGGATTCGAACCCGGGACCTCCGGCTTCGTAGGCAGGGTCGCTAGCCACTAGGCTAAGCGGTGGACTATTCATCTGACTTCGAATTTTTTTTCACTAATATTTATAATGGACCTTCAAGATGGACATAGGCTATATATTATTGCATCTGTCTGTCTGTTTGTTTGCTAGTCCAGGCTAATCTCCAGAATGATTGAACCGATTTCGATGAGACTGTCATTGGCGGATAGATTACCTTTCGGAGAATAATCTGGATCATTTCCTTTTATACATATACATATAAATAAAATATATTGTGATTTCACTGACCGGTTGGCCGAGTGGTTAGAAACCCTAACTGCAGAACCGAGGATCGTGGGTTCGATTCTCGCCCGGGACAAATATTTGTTTGCATGAACATGTCTATTTGTTCCGTGTCTGGGTGTAAAAGTATCTATATAAATATATAGGTATATTATAAAAAAAGGATATTTAAGTCTGTATATCAGTTGTCTAGTACCCTATAATACGAACATAATATTTGCTTACTTTGGGACTATATGGCGCTGCGTGGAATGTTCCAGATATTATTATTATATTAAAATGAAGGATTTTCCTAAATGAAAGTTTATTTATCGCGGGATTTAGGATGACAAGCGATTATAAATGTAAGAGAAGACGAAATTAAGTGCACTTCCCCTTACCGTATTAAAAAGTGATTAAGTTGAAATACGATGTATACAAATGTAGATCACGTAGGCTGTCGCTAGTATATACATGTTTTAATAGGTTGCCGTCGCTAAATACAACTAATACATTTGGTATAGAAATATTATAATAATAATAATAATAATAATAATAATAATAATAATAACACACACAATCACAACAACGTCTAGGTCCCAAACTAATCATTAGCTTGTATTTTGGGTACCAAGCGAAGACACCACATACATATAACAACCAAGACCCGGTGCCAGTATTAATATTCATCATATAAATACTGACCTGACCTGGGATTCGAACCCGGGACCTCCAGCTTCGCAGGCAGGGTTGCTGCCCACTAGGCTAAGCGGTCGTCCAGCGAGCGTCCACCAGTTAATAGAAATATTAGAAGCGCTCTCATCTATTCTTGTCGCATTTTCAATTTTTGCTTATGCTAATTTATTTTCCAAAGGATTTCCGAAGCCTGGAGGACTTATGATAAACAGGGCATGACGTACCCTAGTGATTTGAACAACTGATTCTGTTAAATTTAGTTCTGGCGAGTTTCCCAAGTAAAATCTCAAACTGGATACAACATAAGGCGAGGTCTTTCTGAAAGACGTTCGCTCATAACAACCAGTGCTTCGGCAATAAGCTTGGACAAAATTTTTTTAAGTTGGCCATTAAAACTGAAAAAAAAAAACAAAAATCTTGAATAACCTCTTAAAATATTTATTTTTCTTTTTACGATTAGCCAGATATTTAAAAAAAAATCATCTAAAGTTGAAATTGTCTCTGTGACGTCACCTGGACAGTTTAGATTATTCCGCTGCTTTACACAATAAAACCACAATACAAAAGTAAGTTTAAAACGTTGAAGTTAGTCACTATATCAGATGAAACTTTAATCGTAATGAATCAATGAAAATACAATGATTTTATTCATTCTTCATCTGTTGAGATGACGACACAATGACATTTTATCTATTTCATCAAAAAAAATGGTTTTTTTTTTTGTTTTTTCTTTATCACATTTAAACATTTATATACACATGATTGGTTGATGAATAAAAATCTTACCACAGCAGCACAGCAGGCTGATGAAGGGAAGATATAAGTTATTGTTTTACGTAATTCTTGAATTTTTTTACCGACAAATCTATTATACTGTTTGGAAGTTTATTATAAAAGCTTACACACTTTTGAATGAATTACTTATGTTGTGGAGCCTAGTGTGAGTTTATGTTTATTCCTAGTAATTAACATTGTGTATATTACTAGTCTTTTTAAATTTTGTGTTTTCTTTTATGAACATATAATATATTTTCATAACTATACTGTCAATACACTGACACTATATTAATTTCTAAGGACCGATTTATATACTGCACGAATCTCCTCTTCTGCAGAACAAAAATATTATTATATATTGCTATTATTATTGCTATATCTTTATTATTTATTGTTATTGCTATGGCTATTGCTATTGCTATTGCTATTGTTATTGTTATTATTAAGCACTACCCCACAATGATATACCATATAACGATTACGTTCACATATCATTTTACATAATGTGTGAGCACCATAACATATTATTTAAAGAGATAGTTTTGTTTTGTTTTGGAAAAATGGAATTTAGGATCTTAATATGTAAAACGTTAGATAGCAATGATGTGGTGGACACGACGCTGCTCCACTGCGGGTTGGGGATTGTAACGACCGCCATCTATTGACAGCGCTCGGGACCGACTGCTTAACGTGCTCTCCGAGGCACGAAGTCATTGATATATTAAATGTACTTAAGTTAGAAAAAACTCATTGGTACACGCCCGGATTCGGACCATGGCCCTATGGCCTTATAAATTTGTAACAGTTTCGTTTCGCTTTAGGCTATCACGACATATGTAATAACTTATTATAATGAATGATAAAAATGGTTGGGATTGAATAGCTCTAATCCACCTAGTTCTTAAGCAATGGTTTGTAGTGCTAAAAATTAAAATAACCACTCTCAAGTTTCTTGCAGTGTTCTTCTTAGAGTGGTCGCCATAAAAGTACGAATTGACTAGAAGCCCTCTTCTGAATTTGCCATCTAACCATTCATACTCCAGCTAGCTGGTGCAAGATGGCGAGTTTCAGTCCGTGCCTTCTTCATCCCCGCGAAATTGCGGTTAACATTTTCGATACTGTGTAGTGACATTTATTGACTTTAATGAAGCCATACGCTGCTGTCAAATTTATTTAATATGGCGTTTGCGTACAAACCTGCTTAAAATTGAATGTCATATTCAAAAGTGACAGGAGAGTTTCCTATTTGAACATAAATTAATTTTTATTTTATTAAATCAATTTTTATTCCTTATACTAAGTAATAAGTAGACAGTTTCAGGTTTTCTGTACCTAACTAAGTCAACTATGAAAGGCGTGTGCCAGTTTTAATATAATTTTTAATGGTATGTTCTAATGTATAAACATAATGTGGGGCACCGCACATCACTGAATGGCATACTTAATCGAGCGACTAGCTTTTCGCCCGTGGCTTTTACCGTATAGATTGTACAGGCATTTTCCTGTACAAAAAGTAGCCATAAGTCACTCCCCGATCCAGAGAGCATTAGAGTAGGTTAGAGGTGACATTTAGATGGATACACTGTCCCCATTAAGTATGCAGTATATTGCATTCTTAAAATAGATATGATTTAAACTCTAAAATGCGACATCAAATCATACCAAAGGTGTAAGTGAAAGGGATGGACGACTCATTGGTACATATCTACTTGAAATTCAAATTCAAATAAATCATTGGTATTACTTAACGGCTTTTTTAAATGTTACAAATATGAGACAAAACTATTTACGTTTGCATAATATTTTTACTTATTTTCGTTGCGTGAGTAATAATTTTTGGGGTACGAGTCCGTCACATGGCACCTCTAAACTATTCTATTGTCTGTGCTCCGACCCATAAACTACCGCAATGCAAGAAATCACTTCGATCCCTAGTTTCTGAGTGAAAAAAAGGAAAAACCGAAAAAAACACTTACCCATTTCACTAATATAAACCTGTGACATTCGTTTAAGCGAAATCGTGAAAGAGTGGGACTTTTATACTCGAATACTCGTACGCAAAGTAATTTGAAAGAGCGATATTATACCGTTGCTTTTCACGTTTGCATATGTCGACAGAATATTGCGATTTCACGGTTGTTTAAGTTTTCCAATTCCACGCAGAGATGCACGATGCTTGCATTAACGAAGACAGAACATTGTTGGTTTTAATTTGAAAAGACGGGATACATACCTATTCTTATATACCGATCTCACCGTTGTGTCTGTGGGGAAAATGCAGATACTTATGGTCTCCATGGGCCCTCCTGCATAAAAAATGCTGGTCGCTTTTCCAGGCATTATCGTCTCAACAACATTGTAAAAGACGCTCTATCTTCTGCACAGATACCTTCCTGTCTTGAGCCTCAAGGTATCTTTCGGGGTGACGGCAAGAGACCCGATGGTGTCACTATGGTTCCATACAAAAATGGTAAAGCTCATGTTTGGGATGTAACTTGCGTAGATGCTTTATGTCAAAGTTATATAAAAATACATCAAAAAAAAAAACAGGAGCAGCTGCTGAGACAGCACCTCGTAGGAAAACAGCCAAGCACATGGAACTTATAAATCGCCTTTTGCTCAAATTTCATCCCTTTTGCTGTCGAGACGATGGGTCCCTGGTCCAAGGATACCAAATCACTTGTCCACGATTTGGGTGTCGCGCTGTGTCTGTTGACAGGGGATCCTATGTGCAAGGAATACTTTGTTCAGAGGATCAGTGTCGCAATACAGCGCGGCAAGCATCCTTGGTACCCTGAACCCATCGTCTCTTTAAAATTTTGTCATTTATCATAATTTACATAGTATTTTTTAATTTGTACATACTTTTACTTTTTAATTAGTTTTTATTTTATACATCTTAATTATCCATACAATGTTTAATGTATTCTTATATATATTCAAAAGGAAATATTCCGGTAAATACCAATCAAAATATACATTCGTCCATTTTTATTGTTTTTTATGTTTGCTTGCTTGTATGTAACCGACTTCTTTGAACTTGATTTTGATCCACTTCCACTGTAGCTATCGGGCTGAAATTTGGAAGACGTATGTAACTTTGATGACAATACACTAAAATTATAAACATGACCTGATGCTGCAGCCAAGGTTGTCTCCTCATAATACTCCTCAATGGTTAATAGCACGAACACGAAATTTTGTATATATGATGCATTTTGATAGTTAACCTTGATTTTTACCACAAATTGATGCTGAAGCCAAGATTGTCTGCTCATAAGGATACTCCTCAGTGGTTAGTAGCACGGATATGAAATTTTATACGTTACTTCATCGTTTTATAGGTAATTGTGAGTTACACATGTACGTATGTAAATTTAGGTGAAACGTAGTTTAAACTGCAATGAAATATAGTAACTGACATCGAGCACCCCACGCTTTTTCACAATAACATTAATTTTCTCGTTAATCACTTTATCCTTATACTAATAAAGATTATTTCGTGATTTTTAGTTCAATTTGCTTTTAAAGCGTGTTTTTTAGTTATTTTTAAACTATAATTTTTTATCCTGTAGACCAAAACTAATGATGGATTGATTAGCAAAAAATGCACAGCCGATCTGAAGAAAGGACAAACAAACAAACACACCATCACTATACTATTAGTGTATACACATATACCTACATTATACATATATGTAGGTGGCACTAATATGTGCATATGTGTATGTAATAGTAATATAAACGTGAAGGTCTAATTTTGTTATTTGTTTCTTGTTTGAATATGTATAAGACGCTCTAGACACCCTGCGACTACTATGTCGTGATAACCGAGTAATAGCGAGCCCGCTTCTTGTTTAGAAGTTCGTAGTTCGAATCCCAGGGTATGTACCAATGAGTTTTTTCTATCTCATAACTATCGCTCTGTCTTCGTGCCTCGGAGAACACGTTAAGCCGTCGTGTTCGGGTTAGGCAAAACTCATTAAGCCCGGATGCCATAAAAAGATGGCAGGCGTTAATATCCACCAACCCGCACTGGAGCAGCGTGGTGGATTAAGCTTCGAGCCCCCTCATCTCGAGGCGAGGTATAAGACCCTGCAGCGGGGCATTACTGGGCAGGTGGTTCTCGACAAGAGCTGCAGTGGCATTTGAGATTTGAAGAGACTGTCCAGTCTAGTCGAAAGTTCAGAGTGAATTGTCATGTTTTAGACGAAAAATAAACGAGTCATCAGTGTGAAAGTGACGTGCGGATTTTACAGGATTAGACATCGAGAACAGTACATTCATTTAGTAATAATAATAATAATAATAATAACACACACAATCACAACAACGTCTAGGTCCCAAACTAAGCATTAGCTTGTATTTTGGTACCAAGCGAAGACACCACATACATAATAACAATCAAGACCCGGTGCCAGTATTAATATTCATCATATAAATACTGACCCGACCTGGGATTCGAACCCGGGACCTCCAGCTTCGCAGGCAGGGTCGCTGCCCACTAGACTAAGCAGTCGTCAATGAATTGTTGGAAAGCTAATTAGTTCAAAGAGTATTTACGGAAAGTAACGACAGATCTGATAACGCTATTTAAATGACCTACGCTGGGTCGATATGGTAAAGAGCAGTCTCTGATGGCAAATATGTCGGGTCTGCTTGCGCGAAGTGGTCGCAATAGTTGTATAAGGCGCTTGAGAAACTAGCTATTTTATATACAAAGTTTATTATTCAATTGAATTTTTTCTTCCTTCCTTTACGATCATGTACGTTCCCAAAGAAATGAAAGGGAAAATCAACCAGGTCATAAGTTTAATTGAGTAGTACTCAGTTTGGAACAAAAATTTTTATTACAACATTACCTAAAGCAGTTCCAAAGTTAATGTGGCAAATAACGACTTCTCGCTAACCGTATTTCTGTGAGTTCAACTTAACTCTTCTAAATAAAATAATTAGAGTCCGAAGCGATGTTCAATTAAGTGCTTCACAAGTTTTTATGACCACGATAAATATTCTCAGCGTTTAAGTTTTAAACGAACCAGTTGTTCTTGGCTGTGATTTGCCAATATATCTATACTAATTCATAAAAAGAGAAGTTTTGATTTTTTGTTTGTTTGTCACACGTAAACTCAAAAACTACTTAACTGATTTTAAAAATTCTTTCACCTATAGAAAAATATATTATTAACAAGTAACATGGGCTATATTTTATTTTCATATTAGCTTTTCTCCCGTAGCTACGCTCGAGTACTACAGAAGTGTCATTTTTACAAAGATTCCTTTTGCAAGCTGAAGAATGACATCTAGTACAACTGTGTAGTCCACGCGAGCGGAGCCGTGGGCGGTAAGCTAGTAATTCATATTGTAATAACACTGTAATAGGTACTGTTTATGTCAAATAACCGGGCGTGTACCAATGAGTTTTTTATGACTTAAGTACATTAACTATCACTGACTCCGTGCCTCGGAGAGCACGTTAAGCAGTCGGTCCCGGGCGGTGTCAATCGATGGCGGTCGTTACAATCCCCAACCCGCAGTGGAGCAGCGTGGTGGATTTAAGCTCCAAGCCCCCGCATCTTGAGGGGAGGCCTAAGCTCCTGCAGTGGGTACAAAAAGGGCTGATGAAATAGAACGGAAGTCAAATAACAAAGCATAGAGACACCAGAGGTTCCGGCACGCAGGTAAAGTGTTTTTATCTACACTACCAATGTAGATAACTCATGCCTGACCTATTGTAGGCGCTGACTGCAGACCCAATGGTTGCGGGTTCGTTTCCCGCCCGGTGTAAATATGTGTGCGTTAATATATTTATTTGTTCCGTGTCTGGATGTAGAATACCTATTTAAGTATACCAGTTATCTAGTAGACGCCACCGATTATATTATTGTGGCAATTCGTTTTTATTTTTGTGTATTTTCTTCGTTTAGTAACGCTAAATTGAGCAAAACCTGATAAGAATTAATTAGAACTTCGTAAGTTCTATTTTCGTGTCGTGAAGTAAGCTTAAAATTGTTAAAAATATTTTTATTATATGATGTATCCAAAAATTTATGCTTTTCGCAATTTTTCCTTTATCTCTGCTATAAGACATTGCTTGGTGCCAAATTTCAAGATTCTGAGTTTACGGGAAGTACCCTGTAGGTTTTGATTCCCTTGCGAGTATAGAAAATTAGCAGCATAAACGGCTGTATCCTTTGATTGCGTTGGCTTAGAAGTTTGATTTTTTCACAGCTTCAAAGGGCAAGGGACAAGACCTGAGTATTTGATATGAATTTCAGCTTGATACCTCCACGTGTGGAGACGCGTTGCAGAGAAAAAGGGTCTTAACACACAGACAGACAGGCGGACGACAAAGTGATCCTATAAAGGTTCCGTTTTTTCCTTTTGAGGTTCGAAACCCTAAAAAGAGTGAAATTCTTATATTTAGAGCGCCGATACAACAGCCGCGATATGTACCGCCTGTGTGTCTCGGTAGTATAGTACGACTCAACGTAAGTAACTTTAAGGCGATGTAAAAGCTGAGGATGGCATTTTCAAACAACGATATCGCTTAAAATATTTCATGTATCTTAATGTTTTTAAATAAATTAAATCACCGTCATCGTTTTATACGACGTTCGTTTTGAAAGTATTATTTAATAAGTTTTACAGATTAAAAATAAATCGTAAAAATACCTCTTAAAAATCCATTTATCAATCATTGTAGCTGAGTAAGAAGATTGTTATAGTTGAAAAAAATATATTATATAGATTTCATAATTCTGTATGCGATGCTCGTTTTGTATTTTTCAATAGGCGTTTCAATTAAAAGAAATTAAATTTTAATAATTTTGCACTTACCCCATTAATTTCAAGCGGTGCGCTATTGTGCGTCTCGCTTGTTTAAAGCACGAACTCGTATAACAAGGTATGTCGCCTTTGGGGTCAGTGGGCGGCGACATTCTGAATTTTCGTTGGCTTATGACATTCTCTTAAGTACTTGGGCAATGTCACGAGCGACCTAAGGGATGATGAAGATATTAAGAGGGAGGGTAGGGCGTTGGCGGTGAGGGGCATATGCTTGCCCGCAGATACGCTCGTTGTACTACAGACGTCAAAGTAACTCTTTTCAAGGCGTTCTGTCAATCATTCTACACGAGCGGCCTATGGGTATCATACGCGAGTCGAACTTACGGCGCCCTGCGCGTCCAATTCAATAATGCCTTCAGGATGCTGTTGGGACTGTCATGGCGTTGTAGTGCATCAGAAATGTTCACAGAGGCTCGCACTGATGGTTTCCATGTCATCATGCAAAAGAAAGCGGCCTCTCTCCTGCAACGTCTACAATGGAGTAACAACAGCATCCTGAAGATGATCGCTGCCAGACCAGATTGTCCCTTCAAAAAATACTGAGTGGGAACAGTTATTGGTCAAATTAAATAATATTAGGCAATTATGTTTTATTTTACTTTGTAATAATAATACCTTTATTTGCTTCATTTATCAGATAATTTTATTTAATTGTGTATCTACATTAGCTTTAAGATTATTATTAATAACGAATCATGGACCTTAGCTAGTCTGAAATAAATTTTATTAATTTTCTTATTTAATAAATTCCCGATTAAAATCCACACATCATACAGCACTCAGTGACAACTTATTTATTCTTTCTCTGTTTTACAGAATAGAACTCGACCTTCAGTTGTCATTCAACTTCCATTTAAAATTTTCTTAAATCGTTCATCAATGTCACACTATAGGTATGTATCACTACGCGTAGATCGGTTGTCACTATATCTAACTAAGTCTTTGAAATGAACCTTAATACCCCGTAATAAGTTTAAAACTACACTAAAACGAAAGCTTTATGCAAAAGCTTATTATAAAGTATCAGACTACTTAGATGATAAAAATCCATGGGTGTAAGCCGCTCACCTATCAGTTTGTTTCAATAATATTATTCTTTAAGCACTTATTGTTAAATTTTTTTTAATAATTTTGTTAAAAAGAGCGTCCCTCAGTTTCTTGCGCATTCTTCTGAGAGGAACCAGCATTTTTGAATGCGCCTTTGTGGTGACGTTCTTCCACAAAGTAATAAAATACACTCTTATGACGTATTTCAAGATTATGTTACATAACTACGAAATAAAGATATAATATAATTTAATTTAAATAATTTGATTTGATTTGATTTGAACATAAACAAATAAAATTTATAAAAAAAGGTAATAAAAGATTAATAGAATTAGGTATGTGACAATTCTTCACAAAAGTTAGCGAACAATGGTGGAATGGAACTGTGGTGATACTACATCCATGTATATCGATGTCTAACACGATCGCAATCTTTTTACACTTTTTATGATCAGAAAGGTTCAAACGTTTTAGCGCCTTCCAGAAAACTGCTTTCAGATTAAATTGATAATCGTTTATTTTTTACCGTTTAGTTCAATATGTGTAATTTTTTTTTTTTTTTTTTTTAAATATGTTTAGGGCCTGGATTGAAGTCCTTTTAGCCGCTATTTCGTTTTTGTTCGAATGTTCATTCGAAGAATTACGAGTTAACATTAATGTATTTATTTAGATACATAGATATAGGTATCTTTGTTTATATGCTACTTAAACTCAAAGGAAAATAATCGAAGTTCCAAAAATGTTTTTATGAAGTTTTTGAACAAATTCCAAACAAGGGCAACATATATTACGGAAACAGAAAACGTTCTCGGGCAAATGCGTTGCGTACAGTCGAACACAGTAATATGTTGAAGAACATCCCACACAGTGTCATTTAATTCCAAACTAAGCAAAGCTTGTATCATGGGTACTGGACAACTGATATACATACTTAAATAGTTTTTATAATATATGCATATACAGATATTTTACACCCAGACACGGAACAAATAGACATGTTCATGCACACAAATATTTGTTCCGAGAGGGAATCGAACCCGTGACCGCAGTTAGGGTCTCTAACTACTCGGCCAATCGGTCAGTCAATATAGGTTTAATTAGAAAAGAAATTCCGGTTCGTATCCACCTTTTCTCTTAATAGGATTGTGTATTGGCAAATTTCCATATAAACGGCGTTAACGGCTGCAGCCCATTAAATCTTAACCGATTGGCCCAAAACAAATGGTATTCAATCAGGAAAAATTAGGTTTACACGTTTTTAATTTTTTCAATATTTTGATGCTTTGTAAGAAAAAATAAACTTTAATTGGGTCAATATATTTAAAAAATTAAAACTTGTAGACTTACTTTTTCCTGATTTAAATTCCATATAATTTTTGTGCGTCAAACGTTTGTATATCTTTTCTTTTAGGGCAGGATATAAACCTTATTTTTCGTATAACTCACGCACATTGCGCTGGCTTCAAACTGCATTTCCGCGTACCGACACGGCAATCGAATTTGCGACTTGTAACATGTCAGGAAGAATGCTTGTCCACTACACAACGGAGTCAAGTTTGGATAAAATTAATACATTTGCTTTACAGGATTTTATTTTATTTAATATTAGCCTTCCGCCTGCGGCTACGCTCGCATGGACTACACAAAAGGGACCCCTCTTTCCGGGATAAAAAGTAGTCTATGTCGCTCTTCAACTTGTAAACTATATATGTGCAAAAAATCATAGCGGTCCCGAAATAACTGTGTAGTCCACGCGAGCGGAGCCGCAGACGAAAAGCTAGTTTGAAACTAAAAGACAGCCCATGTTACTCGCTAATAATGTAGTTATCTATAAATAAAAAAAAATTAAAATCAGTTAAGTAGTTTTTGCGTTTATCGGTAACAAACAAGCAAGAATCAAATAATATTAACGTCTCGGCCCCAAACTAAGCATTAGCTTGTGGTTTGGGTACCAAGCGAAGACACCACACACATGTTACATAACTACCAAGACCCGGTACCAGTATCAATATTCATCATATAAATACTGACCCGACCTATGATTCGAACCCGGGACCTCCAGCTTCGTAGGCAGAGTCGCTACCTACTAGGCTAAGCGATCGTCAATCGTCGTAAGTCTTTCCTATTTATAATATTTATTTAAAAATCAGTTGTCTTTGAAGTCAGTTTACTGACGATAGTTGAACGTGACAATGACATAAGAAAATACTGATGGAACGGTTGCATTTTTCAAATGAAAATTTTAATTTTATTTGTTTGATTTGATAGATATTTTGTATGGATATAAAAAAGGAGGTAAATGGAAAACACAATTGAATTGATTAAGTTACATTTATTTGTACGCATAAATACAATTGTCAATTTATTTTACAACGTACATAGTTTTTACAAGTATGAATAATGTACGTTGAGCAATTGTTTTACAAGGAACGCCTCAGAGCGAGGTAACGCCGCATGCGTCATGTTTTTTCGTGCGTGCAGCCGGCTCCATCGAATTATAAGACGTTGTCACGTCAAAAACAGTCAGCAAGTCGATTCTAACAAACTATTAAACATTGTCTAGACATTTACATGCCAATAATCTCAATACGATTGATACAGATATAGTACAGTCGTATCGGATATAAATATACGCCGTCAGCACACCGACGACGGAGACGACAACGCGATACGACACGCCGCGAACCGAGATATCTTGATATGTTAATGTCGCTTTGATTTGCAGTGAGTTCCTTTATCCTGTATCCTTTGCATTTTGATACCGCGCCGTTCGCGGCATTGATATACAAACAGTAGCACGTTTGGATATCATTTTACTCGCGGAACCAAATAAAACCGCTTAGCCTAGTGGGTAGCGACCCTGCCTACGAAGCTGGAGGTCCCGGGTTCGAATCCCAGGTCGGGTCAGTATTTATATGATGAATATTATTACTGGTACCGGGTCTTGGTTGTTATATGTATGTGGTGTCTTCGCTTGGTACCCAAAACACAAGCTAATGCTTAGTTTGGGGCCTAGACGTTGTTGTGATGTATACGTATGTTATGTTATTTATCAAATACCGCTGGTAGTATAGTTATTGTTTTTGTATGGTAGTTTATCCGTCCGTCCGTTTGCGCCTAATGTTGTATTTTCAAAGGTTTTTTAAACTCAGTACACACCACCTCTAGTTTTGGTAATACTATTATGGAGTTGATTGGAGCAATTGGAGAAAGAAATGTTTTCGTTATTTTCCAACGATTTTTTTTTTAAATTGGCAGATAGGTTCCGTCTGACCTTTAACTTTGCGTGTACTATTTTGGAGCTGATTAGAGCAAATGAAGCAAATTGAGAAGTTGCAGCAGATTGAGGAATCGTAGTAAATAGAAATATTGCAGAATTTGTAGGAATTGAAGCTAATGGAAGAATTGAAGGAATCGGAAGAAATGATGCAAATGTAGGAAACGCAGAAAATGGAGAAATCGTACCTAATAGACGATTTGGAGCAAATTGAGGAATTGAGGATTTCCTTATTTCACAACGGAAATCTCGGCACTGAGATTACCTTTAACCTCTAGTTTTGTGCGCACCGTTTTAGAGCTGATTGGAGGAATTTTAAGGATTTTGGAATTTAAGGTCATATGATAATAAGGCAGTTGTTATTATCAATTTCTTCCAAAATCATTTTGAAAATACTTCACTTCACTTCATCAGCCCATTTTTACCCCACTGCAGGGGCTTAGGCCTCCACCAAGGTGAGGAGGGGGTTAGGAGCTTAAATCCACCACGCTGCTCCACTGCGGGTTGGGGAATGTAACGACCGCCATCTCTTGACAACGTCCGGGACCGACTGCTTAACGTGCTCTCCGACGCACGGAGTCAGTGATAGTTGTGTACATAAGCCAAAAAAACTCATTGGTACACGCCCGGATTCGAACCATGGTCCTATGGGGCCTTATAAATTGGGACATGTTCGTTGCGCTTTGGGCTATCACGACAATGAAAACACAACATTGACAACACGACATTGAAAATACAAGCAAGCCAAAAAATTACAATGACCCTCAATATAGATTATTTGTTTAAAAATAAAAAGACCTGCCCCTTAAGAAAATCAATATCAAAAATAGAGTGACGCGAAAATACCTTTAATTTAAATTTTGTTATATTTTGTGAAGTGGGGTTGAAAACCCAAAAAAGAAGTAGTCGATTTGCGATAGAATAGATCAAGTACTCAGTATAAACGGCAAAATAAACTGAAATTGAATTAGTTTACATACTTTACCTCAGACGGCGCTATTTAACTAGTTATTATTCTTTACGACAGATAGCGCTAGCACTCAAGCTTTCTTAAATAAACCTTAATTATTCAATTTCAAGCAAAAATTTTAAACTTTCAAACACGCAACATGTGTTAATTAAGCGAAATACTTATTGTTTAAAATAAAAACAATCGAATGCAATAGATATTTAATTTAAATGTGATTTCTAAAAAAACACCGCTTTCTTGAAAATGTTATATTGTACTAATAATTTTTTATGAGACCATTTTTTCGATGACATATTTTTCTATTTCAAGCAAGTTATAGTCCATTCCATTCCATCAGCCCTTTTATACCTCACTGCAGGGGCTTAAGTCTCCCTTCAAGATGACATGGCTTGGAACTTAAATCCACCATACTGCTCCAATGCGAGTTGGCGGATTGTAACGACCGCCATCTATTCACAGCAACCGGGACCGACTGCTTAACATGCTCTCTAAAGCACGGAGTCAGTGATAGTTAATGTACTTAAGTCATAAAAAACCGATTGGTAGGTACACGACCGGATAGGAACCAAGGTCACATGGTCGTATAAATTTGATACAGGTTCGCTGCGGTCGGGCTATCATACCACACTAACTTATAGTCACGTAACAATAACAAGCATATGGCGTGATGGGCATTGTTATTTGTATACTGCCACCAGTTCATGGTTGTTATTATTAGAAACTTTTGTTCTTTGTTAGTAATGTATTTTAAGGCAATCCTCAGCCTAAAGGTCGTATGATGTAATGTATACGTGCACACTATAATATATACCTTATCTAAATACGTCTCAGAAACGTTAAATTGCTTGAAAAAAAAATCATTTTCAGCCCTGCGCTGAAACTTTACCCAATATTAATGTAACTTTGGTACACATCAGTACACTTAACTGCGAAACAAATAGCTAGTCGTTCAGAAAGCCGCTGGGGGTGAACTTTCCTGAAATAACAAAAAAGGCGCTCATAATTTTTTAAACTGCCTGAAAAATTAAAAAACAAACAAACTTCACTTTATTTCAATCACAATACAGACGTACCGTATTTGTTTACAGGTTGCGTCGGAAGTTATTTTCTGTGTACCTACAACTATGTTTTTTTGCAAAATAAAAAAAAAATTTCGTTCACAGACTAAATTTTTTTTATGTCTAGCGATTGATATAGCGGAACAGAACGTAGACATTGTGCAAATTTCGAACAAATTTAAAATTGGAATCTGGAATACTCGTCTTTGCGAATTTTCGACAATGAGAATTACTTAAAATTGTTGACATTGCTTTTGAATGCTTTTTTATGAAAATATAGATAATCTAGACAATCTAGACAATCTGGACAATATGGACAATCTAGACTATCTAGACAATCTAGGCAATCTAGACAATCTAAACTATCTAGACTATCTAGACTATCTAGACTATCTAGGCTATCTAGACTATCTAGACTATCTAGACTATCTAGACAATCTATACAATCTAGACAATCTAGACTATCTAGACAATCTGGTGTATATACGTGACACAGCCTAATTGCTGATTACGATTTCCGTTTTTTATAATCTTTGCCATATCGAAAATCACTTTTGAAATATTTTCCCTCGCGTTGAGAACTTTTCTTTTCCATGAAATAAAACACGGATCTAAATTTTTTTTTCAGCGCTTTACACATGTATGTATGCTTTTACACCTGTTTTCACATAAAATTGGGCAATAAATAAGTCGAACGTATAGGCTTCACTGATATTTACGATCCAGCTATCTTCTATATGTGATCTTTTTTTCGTTTAACAGTTAGAAGGATGTTATTTAATTTGACGGCAGCGTTTAGTTTTAATCATGTTTTAATCTAGACCGAGGTTTTAAGTTATATATAGTATTAAGTAAATATAGTTATAAACGTCAGTTCACAGTATCGAAGTGACATTTTGAATTTCCGGGGGGTTGAAACCGGTGTGCGGGGATTCTTCGGGGTTGAAGAGCGTCGCGCGGGGAGGTTGCGCACTGAAACTCGGACTAAAACTTCCCAACATACACCGGTTAACTATCGTATGAGTTGTTAGACGGTAAACGAAGAAGAGGGCTTCTACTTCGCCTCTGACAGCTACTGTTAAAAACATTTTTCAGAGTTGTTTTAGTTTATTTATATAAGAAAGATTTATTTGGAAAAATGGTAAAAGAAGACATTTTGTTATCGTATAAAGTATATCTTTATAACCACACAAATCCACTTTCATTATAGACGCAAACTGACCTAGTATATTAATAATCGTAGTAGTATTTTAGCATTTGATACGTTTAATTAAATATTTCCTTCATACCTTGAGTATGTAGGTCACGTTTGCTTTTCATGTCTGCTGACTTTATTAATATTTTAAGGCTGTTGCTAGGATATGACTGCCAGGAGCCTATTTTATTATGATTTTTTTCTAAGGTAATCATATTGTAATTACAAATTAAGTATCTTCCTACAAAATAGTATGTAAGTACGAACGGGTCAGAATAAAACAAATAATTCGCATTACCAAAATTTATACCTTTTGTATTTATGCCGTCACTACTTTCGTTCGATAACTTACACCAATCAAATTTTATAGAGTTTTTCTGGAAAGCGCTACAACGTTTAAATCCCCAAATATAAAAGATGAAATTCATTTAGTACAACGGAATGTTAGTGGGTTTCATGAAGATTTCATAAATAGAGGACGTCAACAAATTAGGAATTTCGTAGATTGTTTTAAAGTGCACCAATGCAAAGAGAACTTGCCTCACATGTTTACCTTTGTCTAACATACAAAGCGCCACCTTTTATTAAACCCGGTCCACACATAGAATAATGCCGCATTAATGTTTGATTTCTTTAAGAGCATATTGTTTTTACTAATTAAAAAACTTAAATGGTTATTATTACAGGCAAAAACCTTGACGGCGTTCAGCCGATACCTGTACTTAACAATTGTAAACAGGGTCTTGCGCATTCACAGTTTTAGGCAACACTTATATTGCATGTCTTTATCATACCTATTATTTTGCGACTTCATTCGAGCGTGAAAAGGACCCTCAGAAATCTAGCGTTTCCATAATAATAATAATAATAATAATAATAATAATAATAATAATAATAATAATAATAATATCTGGGACATTCCATACAGCGCCATCTAATCCCAAAGTAAGCAAGTATTATGCTTGTATTATGGGGTACTAAATAACTGATATATATACATAAATATTCTTTTTTTTTTATAATGTATACAAATATAGATACTTTTACACCCAGACACGGAACAAATAGACATGTTCATGCACACAAATATTTGTCCCGGACGGGGATCGAACCCGCGACCGTCGGCTCCGCAGTTAGGGTCTCTAACCTCTCGGCCAACCGGTCAGTCAAACCGTTTTCCAGAGTGATGTAATGTAACGTAATGTGATATAAGAGGTTAACATTAAGGTTGAAGACAAAACTGCTATTCTTTTTAACTTTTGCCAAAACATTCGATGTGGACAATTGGACATGTACAAAATTATTTTGGAATGGTATGATAATCGCTTTATTAATAAATGATTTATATTTAAAAGTTATAAATTAAACACTTTATGTGACCTGTGAAAACCAACGATGCGAGCCTGCATGGATGAGAAAGGCGAGGGAAAGGAAAATATGGAGGGATTTAGGGGAGGCCTACGCCGCTGAGGCGACTGCTGTGGAAGAACAGATAGCAGTGTCAACGATACCTAGCACGTAATGTAGTAAATACAAGTAGTATTAATTAATTTCTCTTTTTTTGTTTTTTGGTATTTTTTAATGTTTTGTAAGCAGCAGAAAATAAAGGCTAATAAATAAATAAATAAATGTGACCTGTGACCAACATACGAATCAGAATTATCCCATTTGGGTCTTGTTTTTACGCATCTTTGCAACTTTGCTACGGGACCCTGGCTCTATTAACTACCAGGTAATGAAGTGTCGAAATTTATTGCATGTATAGACTATTATAATTTAATTAAATCGTTAGATAAATTTAAGACTTAATATACTGGGTGGGGACAGCTATTGGTCTGATTAAATAATATTAGGCAATTTTGTTTTATTTTACTAAATTTGTTTTATTTTGTGATATAAGATAATTTTATTTAATTGAGTATTAACATTAGCTTAAGATTAACCAAATATGAACCTTAGTCTGAAATAAATATTTATTTATATATTATTTATAGTTTTTTTAAACTTTATGGGAAAGTTTTATGACGTAAACTAATGATTTCCAAACAATTTTCTTTTTTTAGTTTCCCTTTACATGTTTTAAAGTAGTCGACAAGATGTTCTTTATAAAATCTGACGTCAATTATGGAGACGAGATGAAATACCTACTTCAGCAATATTCGTAAAAAATTATAAACTTTTTAACATTTAAAATGTTTATCAAATCGATTTCGGGGGGGGGGGGAGTGTAATTGGGCTATATTTCCAAAATAATGGCGGTACACGAAAGGCAGTGGGGTCAAAAGATGCAGAGGCTTGTTGGGCATCGAATGTGATCAAATTTTCTAAAATCGATCAGTAATTTTTTTCGAACAATCGAAATGGTGAAAAAAAGACGAATCTCCCAATTCCATTCGATTTCACTTACAAAGTACAATATCTCTCCAAATCTGGAATATTCCAGAGCGTAAGTGTTTATGTTTGTTGCCAAGTGACGTCATTAATTTAGTAGTCAACTGTTATGTAGGCCACAAAGCAATGCGCCATCCAGAACGTTTGTTCCGCATAATTACGTATACTACACATTGTTTTATGAATTGAGTCAATCAAAGCACAAATTGACATTGAACTAGTGATTCCACCGGGGCCTTTTAACGAGTAGTCTTGACCAATCTCTTGTTACATTTGGTTGTCCATACCAAATGTATATTATAATAAACTCTATAAAAAATTGTGAACACTTTTGAACACATGGAAACAAAAAGAATAAAAAAAGTGGTACCAAAACACACCCTTGAGTGACCCCTCATTTTTTTTAAATATATAATGTACGAATGCACTCATAAGTAATTTGTCTATAAAATGTTGCGAAGAAAAACATTTATCGATATTATTATAATACTCGTAATATATTTTAATGTGAACGCTAATTGTAGAATTTTAAGTGCTTCTGAAAGAGCTAATCGTGCAAGTTTTATCAGAAATATTTTAAACAGAGGTAAAGAAAGAGAAGGCGCTATTAAATTGGTTGGAGGAGCTTCAAGATATGAAGGTGAGTGAGTAATAAGTGAGTGTAAAATATCTATATATGTATATTTTATAAAGCACATATATTTTTATATTTATATCAGTTGTCTGGAACGCACAATACAAGCTTTGCTTTGTTTATGATTAGATGGCGCTGTGTGAAATGTCGCAGGTGTTATTATTATTATTATTTTAATAATTTTAATAATGTCGCAGGTGTTATTAATATTATTAAAATAATAATAATAACACTTGCGACATTTCACACAGCGCCATCTAATCCCAACTAAGCGAAGCTTGTCTAATCCCAAACTAAGCGAAGGTTTCTAAATATCCAGCCAAAATCTGATGATAACTACTTGACAGTCATAAGCACCGAGCTTTGAATTAGTCAATAGAGGCGTAATGTTGGTAGTCTAGTTCGAGAACCAAAGTTTTTAAATTTCAACGATCGCGTGCGGAACACGTGCGGAAGGGAAACCTAGAAGATCTTCGCCCTCGCGTCTTTGTGTAATACCCATCACCGTAACAACTACCGTAAATAGAGTCACCAAGCGCATCGTAATTAAAATGTTTTGTCTAATTTGATTCTTTGAGTTTAGCAAAGATGCGACTTCTAATCTGCTACATTCAAAGATCGGTGATCATAAGTTTATAAAGGCAACATTTTGCAAACACTAATTCTAAAGAGTTATTGTCGCGTTGTCTAGCACGAGATAACCGTAACAGACGGAAAACAAACAGGATAGATAGACATAGTCTATTATTACATATGTTGTAGGATGATTTGATAATTCGAATTTTTGCAAAAATCCTAGGTATATTGCGAAAACACGGATAATTAGACAGTGGCGAAAACATTTGCAAATCTTACTGGAAAAAAATTGAGTTTTTGGAAAAACGCGAGTCGCTCTAGTGACATTGAATATCCTTAACTCTGATTGGCTAGATATTTGCTTACTGACCAAATCTTATTCTGATTGGTTCCTAGCTTTACCCTGTGAGCTTTGAAGTATTAGATCATTGAGTTATGAAGGGTTAGAAATAACAATATCGATTTATAGAAACTTTTGCTAACTTTTAACGACATTTAAAACAAAAAAAGACTGTTGCTTTCAAGAACATTAACAAAACAACGTGCGTGAATGATTGACATTTAAAACGTCAACCAATCAGAGGAGGTCTTGATTTGGGCGCTCCGACCGGCCAATCAGCGTTCTTATTTCATAATAGCTAACGTTTCATTTCGCAGTATTACTATAGCGACTAGTGTTTTTGTAAAAACCCTAACTTTTTCCAGTTAGACTGAGAAATGTTTTCACCATTGTCTTATTAACCGTGTTTAAATCCCTAGGATTTTCTCGAAAATTCGAATTATCAAATCATCCTGTGACATATATAACATGACTAGAACCGACAGACTATGTTTATGTTTGGAACAGACAAATAAACAAAGTTTTCAAAAAGACAATTACGACGACTGTGGCACGACTCAACTAGTATATATGATAATCATACACTTAACAAATATTTAACCTAACAGACAGACTAGTTTAAATGAAGCAGAGTTGATTGAAAGTAAATTCATTTATTTCATTGTACGTCCAAAATTTCGATTACGTACAATAGTTACAATCCTATTTCAATTCAAATAGTCCAATTTCATACGACCGCTTAGCCTAGTTGGTAGCGACCTTGCCTACGAAGCTGGGGGTCCCGGGTTCGAATCCCAGGTCGGGTCAGTATTTATATCATGAATATTGATACTGGTACCGGGTCTCGGTTGTTATATGTATGTGATGTCTTCGCTTGGCACCCAAAACACAATCTAATGCTTAGTTTGGGGCCAAGACCTTGTTGTGACACATACGTTATTATTATTTGAACTTTCGAAAAGCTTTTGCTAGACCTAGGACAATATTCGTGGTAGTGCTTGCATTACCTTCTGGCGCATAGGATACGACTTTATTTCATGAAGACACTTAAAATAACAGGCCGTGAAAAAAGAGAGATCTTCTATGAAGTATCTTTATTGTATTATGGATAGGTAGGTACATGAAGAATGCAGTAACATGGAAAGTAACAATAGAGAAAAAATATTATTATTGTAGTAGTATTTCATCATCATCATCAGCCCATTTTTACCCCACTGCAGGGGCTTAGGCCTCCCCCAGGGTGAGAAGGGGGGCTTGGAGCTTAAGTCCACCACGCTGCTCCACTGCGGGTTCGTAGTAGTATTTGTCAGTAACTAATATAACATTATAGATTGATGTAAAATTACAATTCTTGAAATCAAAATTATCACGTCATACACTTGAGAAAAACCCTTTTTTGAAATTGTACGCAGTTTTAATCTGACTTTAAATTTTTTGTGGGAAGTACCTCCACAAAGGACCACAAAAGTACCATTAAATATTCACAGTTTTTTAATAATAATAAAAAATAATTATATAAAATTGTTTTAGGTGCATAATAATAATAAAGTATACACCACAACAATTCTAGGCCCCAAACTAAGCATTAGCTTGTATTTTGGGCACCAAGCGAAGACACCACATACATATAACAACCAAGACCCGGTACCAGTATTAATATTCATCATATAAATACTGACCCGACCTGGGATTCGAACCCGGGACCGCCAGCTTCGTAGGCAGGGTTGCTACCCACTAGCCTAAGCGATCGTTAATGATTATAAATTTAAACAATAGATAATTTAATAATCCAGATTGGTTTTTGTCTAAAAACCAATCTGCTAAAAACCAAAATTGTCATGTTTCTAAAAACTGTAGATTTTTTCAAAGAAGTCTCAAAAAATCGGTCGGAAATATACGTTTTTTTTTTTTAATTTGAAAAAGTTATTATTCCAAAAACTTTTTGTGTAGCCTTTTCGATGACGCACCTTCTTATTATCTATAATTCTTCTATCTTAACAATTAAGGATGTAAATTTCTGTCGCACTTTTGTTGCAAACGGGTAATCTACTGAAGCCATCAAATAAGCTTTTCCAATGCCAATATCGTTAAAAGGAGCCTGGGAGTAAGGAGTTCGAATAAACCAATCATTTTGTATTAGGCAACGTCCACATTTGGCACGCTGGTCGCTGGGGTGCTATCTGTGACGATTCCTGGGACAACGTCGCCGCCAATATAATATGCTCCAAGTTCAACAGAACTGGTGTGGCCACTCGCGGTTCTCAATATGGATTCTCTAAAGGTAATTTTATCACTTTAAACTGTATATAGGATGCTGCACTAATTTTAAAAGGATCATCTGCAGGAGATCATTCTCCTGTCCTCTTTTTTAAAAGTATTTCTTGTGTAGTTAGTTTCTTGTATAGACTTGCTGAGTCAGCTTCAAATCTTTAACAATGAGGTTTATTTTAGACTTAAGTACATAATTATTTATCACTGACTCCGTACGTCGGTGAGCACGTTAAGTCGTCGATCCCGGTTACTACAATCAGATGGCAGTCGTTAAAATCTAACAAACCGCACTGGAGCATCGTGGCGGAATAAGGTCCAAGCACCTTCATCCCAAGAGGAAACCTAAGCATAATGGGCTGATATGGTGGTGTTACCTAGCTTTGTTTTGATGCCTTTTATATTCATATTGTGTGTATTGTAAAGTTAAAGTTTTTTTTTAAATTTAATTCTATTCTATTCTATTCAGGTTCCATATACTCACGTAGCCGTTGCATATACAATCACAATTAAGTACTGTTCTCATTTAATATTCATCATCATCATCATCATCATCAGCCCATTTTTACCCCACTGCAGGGGGTTAGGCCTCCCCCAGGGTGAGGAGGGGGGGCTTGGAGCTAAAGGCCATCACGCTGCTCCACTGCGGGTTGGGAACTGTAACGACCGCCATCTGTTGACAGCGTCCGGGACCGACGACTTAACGTGCCCTCCGAAGCACAGTGTCAGTGATATTGTGTACTTAAGTCAGAAAAACTCATTGGTACACGCCCGGATTCGAACCATGGCCCTATGGGGCCTTATAAATTTGAGACAGGTTCGTTGCGCTCTGGGCTATCACATTTAATATTGTTTACTTCAATCTCTAAAAATTCAAACATTTTCCCACAGTTAAATACTGGATCGATGGCATAGTGTGCGAAGAACAAGAAACATCACTACTCCAATGCTCTTTTTCTGACTGGGGTAATTCCAAATGTGATGCAAACAAAGCCGCTGGAGTCAAATGTAATGGTGACCCGGACATCGAACCCGTAGCCTACGCGGTCAGAAGATGGCCAGGAAAATTAATTCAACAAGTACTGAATGTGAATACAGCAAAAATTCGGTTAGTCGGCGGTAGAGATGGCACTGAAGGTCGGGTCGAAGTAAGTAATTTATATTAAATTACTTCTGTGTAAATTATTTTTTAATACAACTTCTAAATGTATTTACTTTGCTACGTGAGTTTTATTATGACTTCAGGCTATATATAAAAAACAAAAAAAAACAAATAACAAGAAGCAAGCTTCTTCGAGCACAAATGATTTTTTTTAAATTTTTTTTATTTATTTTGAAACAAACAGTCACATACAAACAATGTTAAATTTTACATGGCACTGAACTGACCTGGAGTCTCTATTATACAAATTATTAAGAAAATTACTTTCCTTTCATAATAACAAGTACCTAATACATACAATACTAATTTACAATAACAACAAAGAAATATGAGAACTGACGAGTAATAATATAATGTACACGAGAAAGAACAAAAAAGGATAGGAAAAGGAAAAAGAGGAAAAGGAGAATAGGATAACTTATATAATGGTAGCAAAATATAGTACACTTAAAAAATTAAAAACCCGTTTAAAACTAGAACTTCGCATAATAAAATTATACCGGTGATGGAATGAATACATAGATGTTTATAGATTAGTACATCGCTCATCAAAATCACAGTGAACGTGAAATATTGATAAATTATCTCTTACTACGATTATTTTATTGGCTATTTGTACTGACGCGAGACCCACCATCACTACATATTATAAAATAAAGTCCCCCGCCGCGTCTGTCTGTCTGTCTGAACGCGATAAACTCAAAAACTACCGAATGGATTGGCATATTATTGATACCAATGAACAGAGTGATTCAACAGGAAGGTTTACGTGTATAATTTATTAATGTTTTTTGCAAATTTGTTGAAATATGGTGATTATTGTTGAAAAAGTCGGAAAAAAATCAAGCTGACTGGGAGCTTTCATCAAAAACGTTGCCTAACCCTTTTGAGATATAACAAAATAATGTATGAAGGAATTGTATATCTTATATAGGACTAAAGAAAAGTCCGTGGTGGCATATGTCTATCTATATGATGAATATTAATACTGGCACCGGGTCTTGGTTGTTATATGTATGTGGTGTCTTCGCTTAGTACCCAAAATACAAGCTAATGCTTAGTTTGGGACCTAGACGTTGTTGTGATTGTGTGTGTTATTATTATTATTATATGTCTATCTTTCATGGATAGCTTACTATACCTATTTTTATGTTTAAAAAAATGGTGTCATATGATGAGGTAATTGGAAAGCAATTTATACGGATACAATATTAACCCTTATCAAATTAAATACATTATTTACCTTCAGCATTTTATGCACATTATGATTGCCTTTAACACTATACAATTTAAATTAATATCTTAGGAGCTATCGCGAAATGTAAATATCGCGCGACCAGCCGGTCGGCCATACGGGACGACGCGACACGCGTATTTAGGTTAGGTTAGGTTATATGTATTTATTCTTCACTTTTTCAAATATTTATAGAAATAGAAATGAAATACTTTAAAAATACTCCAAGTAGGATGAACTTACGTCACATTTAAAGGTAATTAAATCCAATCCACACGTTCGACGCAACAAGCTGATATGCCACTACGACAAAAAAACATTACGGCTTATATGCTCTGCTACAAAGCCAGGGTGGGTCACTAGTTTACTTATATGACAGCAAATTGCAGTTACAAATTGCCTCAACCGTTTAAAAAACGAAGATGTCAATGAAACAGCTTCGCAGGTGTTCAGGTGTACGATAAAGTCGTTGCATTCGCTAACTGTGATAGTGCCGTGATAGCTCAGAGCGCAACGAACCTGTCCCAAATTTATATGGCCCCATAGGGCCATGGTTCGAATCCGGGCGTGTACCAATGAGTTTTTCTGACTTAAGTACACAATATCACTGACACCGTGCTTCGGAGGGCACGTTAAGCAGTCGGTCCCGGACGCTGTCAACAGATGGCGGTCGTTACAGTTCCCAACCCGCAGTGGAGCAGCGTGATGGCCTTTAGCTCCAAGCCCCCCCTCCTCACCCTGGGGGAGGCCTAACCCCCTGTAGTGGGGTAAAAATGGGCTGATGATGATGATGATGATTCGCTAACTGTGACGTATCTCAGGATGACCACGATTTAACACTCTCACCGCCGCCTATATTATAGAACTTTCCAGTTCAGGAAGCCATGCGGTCAGCAAACGGTCGCGCCCATAGTTACGCACAAGCCGCGGCGAAAAGCCTGT
The DNA here is from genome assembly GCA_949709985.1 of Luffia ferchaultella. Taxonomy (NCBI): domain Eukaryota; kingdom Metazoa; phylum Arthropoda; class Insecta; order Lepidoptera; family Psychidae; genus Luffia; species Luffia ferchaultella. The sequence goes on from OX453263.1 coordinate 4,852,145, forward strand.
GACTAGTGCAGCAGGCCGTATGTAGGCGGCAGGCGGGTTTGATGATTGTTTTTTAGCAGGCCATGGGGTCCGCTACGATCTCGCAATTTCATATACATTTTGTAGTAACAATATCGAACAATTTGATAGATTATTAAGCAAAAATTACGGTACGCCGGGGGACGCATGACCTGCAGAACTCATTTAGCCCAGTATATAGATGTCCGTATGTCCGATGGACAGTATGGCGGTGAGATTAAATAGATTTTACCATTTACAGATCAAATACGACGACGTTTGGGGCAGCGTGTGCGCCGACGGTTGGACCGTGTACGAAGGTTTAGTTACTTGCAGACATCTAGGCTTGGGGTATGCTTTGCAGTCGACGCAAACAGATTTCTTTGGAACATCTAAGATAGTTCTTAGTGGCGTCCACTGCGAAGGCAACGAGACGAGCTTTTATCAATGCAGACATAGACAATATGGCGATGTTGTTTGTCCAGGGAACGCTGGTGAGTGACTTTGTGAAGCTGGTTCGTATCTAGCCTAGTGGCCTAGAATAATATCTTTATCGGATGATATCGAAGTTTGGGCCTGACCGATTAGTCTAGTGGTTGGAGACACAGACTGCAGATCAAATCGCGGGTTCGATCCCCGCCCGCAACAAATAAATGTCTGCATCTGCTCCGAGTATGTAAAATATTTGCATATTCATTTTTCATTTTTTTTTTAATGTATCATATACTTAACCTTTAGTTACGTTTATTACGTGTTTATAAATAAATAAATAAACAATTATTTCAGATTAGGGTCCATAATTCGTTGTTAACAATAATCTTAGAGTTAATGTAAAAACACAAATAAAATTATCTGTTATTACAAAGTGAAACATTGTATTATTATTCTAATGTAAAATAAAACAAATTGCCTAGTATTATTTAACCAGACCAACAGCTGTCCCCTACCAGTATTCTATAATAGGATATTTATATCTATGATAATAGGGCACCCGCGCCGACTTGCATCTTAATAATGTTCATACTAATGATGTTAGGGAGCACCGTAACCGTAACCGAAACTATCGGATATCCGAAATAAAAATATATCCGTAACCGTAACCGAATCTGATATAAAAGTTTCGAATAATTTCGGATAGGAGCGTAGAGTCTAAATGAGACGTGTTATGAGAAGTTTTTGTTTTTCCCTGACAGTTGACCTGACACACCAGTCACGCGCGTCTGCTGAGTAGTTAGTTATAACATATTAATTATATCCGTAACCGAAACAATCCGAAACTAACGGATAATCTGAAATAATTTCATATCCGTAACCGCATCCGAAACCGGTATAATATAATTTTATTATCCATATCCATATCCAGATCCGAAATTACATATCCTTAACATCCCTGGTTCATACAAAAGACGCGTGCCTTGCAATCAGTTATTGCAGTGACTGTTTTCATGCAAATACCACGTATTAAATTACTTTTCATGAAATGCTAAAAAGATATTTACTCAGACGTAAAACACCAGAAACCGAATTAAGTGCAGTACAAAATTAAGTCCTGGCAGTTTTGTTTTACAATATAAGTGAAGTCAAATTAACATTGAGTGAAAGTGAAAATTTTGTGATCCATGAATATACAATATTTTGGGTAAAGCTCGAACATCAACTCGAGCAGTACAGTCATCTGTTCCAAATAGAACAAAAGCTCTACGATGCGCGGTAAGTGGCGGAAAAACCAACGGTTATAGGGACGCCTCTATACAGTAAGCACGTTGCTCTCACACTCCATAGCGACGCCGGCACAATCCCTAAACGTCTCCCGAGTCTTCTCCGCACTTTCCAGTCGACATTTCATCAAGAAGGCCATGCGGCCGTGGTTCAAATCCCGGCGTGTACGAATGAGTTTTTCGTACTTAACTCTGCAGAGGTCACGCATCTAAATGAGACGGCAATAGTCGCGCGGATTACATACGCAGTCCATTTTTAAATTGAAATAAAAAAATATTTAAACATTATTTCTTTATTTTACTTATGAAAATATAATCAGTACAGTTTTTTTCAACACGATAAAATCAACCAAACTTAAGCACAACCTCCGTGTCATAAATTAATGAACAAAAATAAAAGACCTCTATAAATTGACACAGAAATCACAGGATTCGCTCAAATAGAGAACGCCATAAACCTATTTATTAAAAATCAATAACTTATATTATCTGTTTTCCATTCCATTCCATTCCATCAGCCCTTTTGTTTGTTATACCCCACTGCAGGGGCTTAGGCCTCCCCTCAAAATGAGAGGGTTTGGAGCTTGAATCCACCACGCTGCTCCAATGCGGGTTGGCGGATTGTGACGACCGCCATCTAATGACAGCAACCGGGACTGACTGCTTAACGTGCTCTCCGAGGCACGGAGTCAGTGACAGTTAATGTACATAAGTCAGAAAAAACTCATTGGTACATGCCCGGATTCGAACCACGACCACTTGAACCACGGCCTTATTGATTTGAAACAGGTTCGCTGCGGCTCGGGCTATCACGAATTATCTGCTTAGGAAAGACATATTATCTTCGAATGTCCCCACAAATGAACATTTTGCACATTGTGCACGACTTTCGGGTGTTTGCCTTGCGCTTGCACTGCACTGAGTGCATCTCTCGATTATCGATTTAAAAGTACCTAGGCGGCGCACGAAAGTAACACTGTTTCAGAGAAATTTGACATTTTGTATTAGTGGACTACAGTACATACCACTGACTCCGTGTCTCAGAGAGCACGCTAAGCCGTCGGTCCCGGGTGCCATCAACGGATGGTGGTCGTTAAAATCCACCAACCCGCACTGGAGCAGTGTGATGGATTAAGCTCCTAGCCCCCTAACCCTGGTTAAAAAACAATGGTGTAAATACTAGAATAACCCAAATTCATATTATTTTTTTTTATGGACATATAGGTAGAGTAAGGAGTCCCTATTTTCCCTGAAATATAGGTATAATTTAATCTCTCGTAAATTAGCACAGAAATTTGAATTTTATTTTAATAAAATGCGACCCCGAGCATACCTTACAAAACTAAAATAAACGGAAGCGAGCTCCTTTAATTTATCGAGGAAAACATAAAATTTCCCATTTTCCGGATCATTTGAGAGTGAAAATTATCAGCCCTTCCATATGGGTCCCGAAAGAACATTTTCAATAACACGCCATTAGAAAACACTGGTTCGATTATTTCAATAATAGATATTATTTGCTTTGTTATTTCCTATCGTACAAAGAATTATATTTACAAATAAAGAAAAATCGACTACTTCTAGGGGTGTGAGGGGGTTCAAAATTAAAATGAACTTGAAATTTTACTGTGGCATTATATATCTCAAATTGGTGGTCGCAATAAGACGCTAATAACTGTAAATTGAGCTTCCTATCCGAAAGTGTCGTGATAGCCCAAAGCGCATCGAACCTGTCTCAATTTTATAAGGCCATAGGGCCATGGTTCGAATCCGGGCGTGTACCAATGAGTTTGTATGACTTAACTATCACTGACTCCGTGCCTCGGAGAGCACGTTAAGCAGTCGGTCCCGGACACTGTCCATAGATGGCAGTCGTTACAATCCCCAACCCGCAGTGAAGCAGCGTTGTGGATTTAAGCTCCAAGCCCTCCTCACTCCGGGGGAGGTCTAAGCCCCTGCATTGGGGTGAAAATGGGCTGATGAAGATGAAGAGCTTCTTATAATAACAAAATGTAAATAAGTTATTGCCGCGAGAAAAATACAAGGAAAAATTATCTTCATAGAATATAAAAAATTCAAAATGGATTTTCAACAAAATAATTTTGGTGAATGTTATAATACCTTGCTAAAATTATTTAAAAAATATAAATATTACACATTGTTAAATAACATCGGTGATTTATATTTTCAATTAAGAAGTTAGATTTCACACAGTTATTTTTATTTTTCTTATTTTTCGATGTTAATTAAACGGTGCTCGTAAAAGTGAGAATTTGCGCCTTTTCCACTCGTACCTAAATCAGTCATTCAAGGTCATTGGCTGTTGTCAGCGTCTTAATAGGTTTAATTGTTTTTTTTTTTATAAATATAACGTTGTTGTTGTAGGTCAAGTGGCAGCGGTTATATGCACAAATAAACTGGCCGATCTAGCTTTGGACTACAAAGAACTGGAACGTACTTCGCATTTGCAAGACGTAGCGTTATACCATCTGCAATGCGCTATGGAAGAGTTGTGTTTGACCAAATCTGCTTACGAGGTCTGTATGACACCAGTTTTTTATATGTAAATAAATAGTCGTAATAGCCGAGTCGTAGCGACCCCGCTTTTTGTTTAGAAGTCCGTGGTTCGAATTCCAGGGCGTGTATCAATGAGTTCCTAACTTATGTACATAACTAGGTATCGCTGATAGTAGGTAGCACGTTAAAGCGTCGGTCCCGGTTGCTATCAATAGATGGCCGTCGTTAAAATCCATCAACTAGCATTGGGGAGCATGATCGATTAAGCTCCAAGCCACCTCATCCTGATGGGAGGCCTAAGCCAATGCAGTGGGGCATTAATGGGCTGATGGTATGGTATAATGATGTTCTGAATTACTGACCGATTCACTAACGTCCCACCCAAACAAAATAAAAATGGTTACGCTAAAAATGAAATTTCAAAATTTTATCCTTAAAACGTCAAATTTCGAAAAATCCAATTATGTCTATCGGTTTGTCTTAAAACTTGGAGTAATGAGGTCTTAAAGAAATATCAACTTATTTATCATAATATTTGTTTTCAATAAATTCTCTTACCTACGATAATTTGCAATGAATTGTGCTTAATTCTATTGTTTTCTTTAAAATGTGATGTTATTTAAACTTTGAGATTAAACTTTTAAGCAAAACAAGTGTTGACACTAGCGAAATTTGCTGCCAGAGGCTGTATTTACGAAAACGGACAATATAAATACTAACAAATTATCGAAAATACCTTTGAAGTATGAATAAATTGTGATTTTTTTACATAAACTGCTGAAGCGAATCACAATAAGTTTAGACTTTAAATTAATTTCGTGATGTAGTAAACGTCCACTAAAAAAAGACTTTTCGGAATTCTACTTCTAAGAGAGTCAAATGGAAGGGGTAAGTTTGTATGAAAATTCGTAATATTTAAAAAAAATTAAATGCATGAAAGTTTGTGTTTGGCGTTGCGTCGCAACAATAGAATAAATAAAGACAGCAGCGTTTGGTTTTAATAGAGTAAGAAATGGCACTTCGTTTTACACCAGCTAGCTATAGATTATGAGCGGTTAGACGGTAAACGAAGAGAAGGGCTTCTAGTCAATTCTTACTTTGCAAAGCATTAAATCGTTTTTGTTCCACTATAGATAAGTTTTCAAAAATATCGATATTTTCCTTTCGATGTTCATTACCGATATAACACTTCTCACTTACTCCGAAGTCAAACACCCCAAACATTATAACTGAATTTGGGACTTAATATTAATAATATAAATAAAATAATTTATTGCCAAAACCCATAAAAACAGTTACAGGAATCCTTAACACTTAGCTTACAAAATTGGTGGCAAACGGAATCGACTCAGCCTAATGATGGCCAGCCGCTTTCGAACATGACCATCGCTGATGTTCTGCCATTCCCGAAAATTAATAACTACACGCACCAATCACATGTCCAGACAGAAACTCGGCGTCAGAAACGTAGACAGATAGAATTATCACTCCACCGTTCAGTTAGGCATGACCCACACACACAGAGACGGTTAGTAGGTGCCTGATCAGTAAGTACTGCACAGCGAGAGTGTATTGGCCGTGCAGTAGTTCATATGCTGCTTGACATTCAGTAGCATATAAAAGCTAAGTAGGTATTTTACTTGTCATTTTATTTGACTAAGCGACGACCGCTTAGCCTAGTGGGTAGCGACCCTGCCTACGAAGCTAGAGGTCCCGGGTTCGAATCCCAGGTCGGGTTAGTATTAATATGATGAATATTGATACTGGTACCGGGTCTTGGTTGTTATATATATATAAAAAAAATATATATTTATATATGTATATATGTATATATTATAAAGAATATTTGAGTATGTATATCGGTTGTCAAGTAACCCATAACACAAGCATAATACTTGCTTACTTTGGGACTAGATGGCGCTGTGTGGGAAGTCCAATGTATTATTATTATTATTATTATTATTATTATTATTATTCGTCAAAACTGGAGGCACCAAATGCGTTCGTCGCAAGACTGGCCAAAAGTGTGTTCGACACGCTGGACTATAAATTCGGAACCTAATCTTTGCAATGTCGCGGACTGTCGAAGTACGGAGTCTGACCGGAAGAGATATCCGCGTTGCCTTTACGCTCGCCCATGATGTCTTCTGATCTCACACCGCAACATGCTCACCCTCCAGATATGTTGCCGACTAGCAAATAGAAGCCACTGCGCCCACTTCTGATGCAAAAATAAATATATAAACACAAGACCTGGACCTTGTATGGTCTTGAGAGGAAGCCGGGGTCATGAGGTTCTCCTCGACACCACATAGCTCTGTTCTGCAGACAGAACATGAGAAGACACACCACACTTGTCATTGTATCGCGTGGGCATATCCAGACATGCAAACAATCAAATATTACAAAAGACATTAAAAATAATATATTAAATACAAACTTTAATACTAAATATATATACAAAATTCGTATACCTCATGAAGATTCGCTCTTTGAATCTTGTTTCCCAATGTTTACGTCGAAAACTAGAATGCATTTATATCCTTTATTGGGCCCGAGCAACACAGCTGTTTTATATACTAACTTTAGGTATTTACGTAATCTAAAAAGGAGAATAGAGAAGTCCAGAAATATTTTTTAAGAGATTTTTTATTTAAACATAAAAATAAAATGTGTGAGAATTATGTTCCCTCAGCCCTAATAGGACCTGTACGAAAAAGTGTAACGTGGGATATAATTTCATTGTGGAAATTGCTTGCCCGCAGCTCGAATAAAACCTTTCAAATTAATGTGGGAAATGTTTTCCTCTTTTCCAATTAGGGGATATACTATACTTAGGTGACCGGTTGGCTGAGTGGTTAGAGACCCTAACTGCGGAGCCAAGGGTCGCGAGTTCGATTCCCGCCCAAGACAAATATTTGTGTGCATGAGTATGTCTATTAGTTCCGTGTCTGGGTGTAAAAAAACAAAAAATCTATATGTGTGAATATTATAAAGATTATTTGAGTATTTATATCAGTTGCCTGGGATCCATAATAGGTATAAGCTTGGATTAGTTTGGAACTAAATGGCACTGTGTGGGAAGTCCGAGGTATTATTATTCTCATTATTATTATTATTAGATATTCGGTGAATCTTTCAACAAACAATTCGACGAACGCCAAGCAAAAGGGGTAAACTACATTATTTTTCTTACTTGTGTTTATAAGAAATAATAATAATAATCATTTATTTTCGGGCCCCATAGTAATTTTTACATATTTACACGGTATTTACATATAAATACATTAAAATAAATATTAACAAATTATAACAATAAATAAATACAACTAATAGTTAAAACTAGACATGCGGATGTACCCAATGGGCCATAAATGGAGAGTCCCATCTATCAGCGATAGTGTCCAGGATGGTGTTGCCTCCGCCACACATCCGCGCCAGAATGGAGGCACAACGTTTGCGCATGATGGCATGAAAGCCGTCCACACGCGCCTTCGCAAACATTCTGGATGCGCTACAATACCGCGGCAGCCGCATCAGCACCCTGAACGCATTATTGTATTGGACACGCAGAGCGCTGTATGCCCTTTGTGTATAATTCACCCACAAACTGCAAGTGTAAAAGGATTGACAGAAGGCTCTAAAGATCTTTAATATTATTTACTTTAATAAACTTTAATATTATTAAAGATAATTATCTTAATCTGATTAGTACACTTCACAAATCTGTGAACAAGCATATTACATCGGACAGACAACGCTCTACGCTCCCGCTCTATTTCCAATGGCCCAGATACTTAAACTTGCTGACTTGATTTAAATCATTAGATATACTCTCTTTAAAGTACTAAAACTAGTGAGTAAAAGCAATCTAAATAAAAGGGAACGTTTTTAAACGACTTCAAAAAAGAAGGAGGTTACTCAATTCGACCGTATTTATGTTTTTTTTTAATGTGTGTTCAGGGATAACTTCGTAGTGTATGAACCGAATTGGATATTTTTTTTTTGTGGAAAGGAGGTATCCCCAGAGTGGTACCATAATAAGGAAACCAGGATCTGATGATGGCATCCCAGAGAAATCGAAGGGAACCTGTTATTTATGATCAGTTCGATCGTAATAAAATTTGTTTAGTTTATGTCTGTATGTGTGTCTGCCTGTGTGTGGGTCTGTGTGTCTGTCTATACTATCGTAGCTCCTAAGTATGTAGACCGAATCTAATGCAGTTTTCTTTTTAAATTGAATACTGGTTTAATTCACATGAGTCTTAAGTTAAATTGTTTTAAAGATTCAAAAAATATACACTTATTTAAAATAAATAACCGACAAATTTTCAAAGGTTTATACTTGAATACGTACAAATGAAATTTATAACATAATTATTATCTTAAAAAAAAAGTTCAGTTGAAATACGTTTTCCATTGAGATGACAAAAAAAGGTTACAAACCCAAGACCGAAATAAATAAGATCTAGCTTAAAACTGACTTGAAACGAATGTTAGCCCTGTTTATTTAGGCACAAACGAAAACGCTTAGTTAGATACCTACTTAAATGGTTTTAGGATGGAACGTAAAACCAAAATGTAAATAATGAACAAGTTCAACTCCTAGATCTAAGCCCCTGCAGTGGGGTATAAAAAGGGCTGATGGAATCGAACATCAGCCGACTGCAGGGGCTTAGGCCTCCACTCAAGTTTACGGTACTAGGAGCTTAAATCCACCACGCTGCTCCAACGCGGGTTGGCGGATTGTAACAACCGCCATCTATTGACAGCAACCGAAATTATATATACTTGTAAAAAGCAATCTATTGTAAATCATTAATGATAAACTATTTTTTCTTTTCATTCTTTTATTTTTCATTTACTTTAGTCAAATAGTAGTCCGCTTGTGACTTGGTCTTAAATTAATGTGTATATAATACTGTGAAATGATTTTAAAGGATGTATTTTACATTTACCGATTTTATTTTATTTTATTTATTATTATTATTTTTTACCGAATTTTAAATTACCGGTATCATTGATATAAAAAAAAAACCGGTAACTTTTCACAAACAGCACTTACCGGTGAAAGATCGATACTTAGAAAAATAAAATTACCTTTCAGCGAATATGTGATACCACCGAGCTTTGTATTAGTTCGATGGAGGAGTAATTCTGGCCGCATAATTCGGGAATCAAAGTTATCGCATTTAAGCATGAGGAAAGGAGGCGGGCGGAACGCGGATGGCCCACTCGATTGGTTACCTAGATATTATGTTGTGTCTAGGCCTTTGTGTATTCCACGTCACAACTAGTTACGTACTATTGAATGGAAGGCACATACCGTTAAAAAACTTTTGAAATAACAATAGATTGACGACCGCTTAGCCTAATGGGTAGCGACCTTGCCTACGAAGCTGGAGGTCCCGGGTTCGAATCCCAGGTCGGGTCAGTAAAAATAATGAATATTGATACTGGTACCGGGTCTTGATTCTTATATGTGTGTGGTGTCTTCGCAAAAAAAATATTTATATATGTATATATTATAAAGAATGTTTAAGTATGTATATCAGTTGTCTAGTAACCCATAACACAAGCATAATACTTGCTTACTTTGGGAATAGATGACGCTGTGTGGGAAGTCCCATGTATTATTATATTATTATTATTATTATAATAGATGGCAAAAGTCCGCTTTGTCTTCGATTTTAGAGCAAGCGTGAGCTTTCTATTCTGCTACTTTAAAAGCTCGTTTGTGATTATGTATTTTTCAACACATCAACGCCATCGCCTCGAACATTCAAAGCACATATCTGTACTCTTTTTTTCTATGTTCATTGGTAAATCATTTATAAATATATTCGAATCGAAGTTAATTTTGGATTATTAACAATTTCTAGTAAGCGTGTACGAATTGACTAGAAGCTCCCTTCTGCGTTTACCGTCTAACCACTCATTCTCTAGTTATCTGGTGTAAGATGGCGAATTTCAGTCTGCGAGGTCCCCGCGCGTCGGTCTTCACCCCCGCAAAATTGCTTTTAACAGTTTCGACACTATGAAGTGACATTTCTAACTCCATTAAAACTAAACGCTGTTGTCAATTTTTTTCAATTCCATTGTCCAACTCTTATGTCAATACACTAGAATTTTCTTTACCATTTCAAGTTTTTCTCAAATGCCTGATTATACACGTACAATCTTATTGAAGGGATTTCGATCGGCACGTCTGTATGTATGTCTTATATTACTGGTCATATTTATATTGTGAGAGAAATTACCGAAAACAGCCGCACCTGTCCGAGATTTCTCCGGACCGGAAAAAGGTCGGAATTTAATTAAACTTCTATTCATGACTTCTGCTAATTATAACCGGCGTGTGGGTTTTGCCGAAAACACAACGGAATTATTGTTCGAACATTTTTTTCCAGTCCTAATTGGCATTCTAGGTAAAACTTTGAGATGATTAAATAATTTTACTAAATTATAATAATAAATAAAAGGTGTCGTGATAGCCCAGAGCGCAACGAACCTGTCTCAAATTTATAAGGCCATAGGGTCATGGTTCGAATCCGGGCGTGTACCAATAAGTTTTTCTGACTTATGTACATTAACTATCATTGACTCCGTGCCTCGGAGAGCACGTTAAGCAGTCGGTCCCGGACGCTGTCAATAGATGGCGGTCGTTACAATCCCCAACCCGCAGTGGAGTAGCGTGGTGGATTTAAGCTCCAAACCCTCTCCTCACCCTAGGGGAAGCCTAAGCCCCTGCAGTGGGGTAAAATGGGCTGATGATGATGATAATAATACATATTAATAATTGTTTATTATATAAATACTATTTAAAATAATACGGAAAGAAACGCGACGGCTTGACCCTCGTGCCTTGGGAGAAAGGAAGGCGTTTTTTGTGGGACGCAACTTGCATCAGCACTTTCTCTCCCTCCTATCTTCGTTCCCTTCGTTGTGGAGACGACGGGCGGTTGGACCCTGGAGAAAATGAATAATATCTACTCGTATCCAAATAGTGCACCCATTTTATACATTTATTAAACATCAGTCACTGCAAGCCTTAAAAGCATTTCGCTGTGTGCCAATTTTGCGACAGAGAAACACTTTGACACTTCATGAATAGAAAATGCTCTGCAATGCATCTCGCAGTGAATGGATATGCATTTTACATTTCAATCTTTGAATTCTTTGAATAGGTTCTTTCGAATTTCAATAACATACAAATATATGTATATTTTGACACGAGTTTCGCATAAAAGTAGAAATCGACTAGAAGCCCTCTTCTGCGTTTACCGTCTAACCACTCATACTATAACTAACTGGTATAAGATATCGGCGAGTTTCAGTCCGAGTTTCAGTGCGCAAGGTCCGCGTGCGCCGTTTTTCACCCCCGAGAAATCCTCGCACTCCAGTCTTCAACCCCGCAAAATTGCGTAATGTCATTTCGATGCTGTGAACTGACATTAATGACTCTATTAAAACCAAACGCTGCTGTCAAATTAATTTACTCTATGGAGTTTCGATTACTATTTCGAATAACTGGTACAATCGATATTGAGAAATTGGAAAGTAGGGAAATGCAATGAAATTATTTATTTATTTAACCCAGGCACTACACATTAACCCATTTGGGTTAGGTCCAATGTCGCAATCATTTGAATGACATAGACAATGATAATGATTGATGACAGTAATTATATTCGTTAAAATCTATTAACTTTCGAAAAATGAATACTTTTGTGTAATGATAAGAAATTCGTAGTTATATCCTTTCGAAATCCAAAATCGAAATAGATAGTTTATTTGCTAATACATTCACAATTTTGCAGAATAAGTATTTGTGAGAGCTAAGTCCAAGTATATCCAGCTTTGAAATAATCCCAAACGAAACAATGAGATCTTTCTAACAAGCCAATTTAAACATACAACTTGGGTTGCCGTGCCTTGCCATCAGCATATTATAACCCACCGCAGGGGCTTAGGCCTCCCCAAAAGCGAGGGGGCTTGGAGCTTAAATCCACCACGCTGCTCCATTTCGGGTTGGCGGATTTGGTGGACAGCTTGGATTGGTTTAATGAAAATAAATGCTTCTTCATAAATCGTGAAATATCTCCATTTTTTGGCGTGTATGTCAAATAATCTACACAGTGCACCTATTTCGAATACAATTTTTTTTTAAATCAATGTTTAATTATATATTTTTTTTTTACTTTAGATACGCAGAACAAATCAAAATTGGCAATTCGAAACTCGTCGCTTACTGAGATTTACTGCAAGCGCGTTGAACATTGGCAATGAAGATTTCCGTCCTTATTTGCCCAAATATTTGTGGCAATGGCACGAATGTCATATGTGAGTATGTAATGGACTAAAATGGCCTCTACTAAGTACATGTAGTTGCACACTTATGGTTGTACTGTAGAATTTGTGGGTTGGAGGCCTTGTGATCTATATACAACACAGGTTAATCCTAGTTTGGATACCAGTCTCCCATTACAGCTTATTATTAATTTGTAATAAGTTTAAGAATGTAAATGTAATGCTTGTGGGAGAAAAATAAAATAAAAATAAAAAAATCCTTTAAAGGGCCTAGTTTCTTTAGAAATTATTCTAGTATTACCCGAGAAATCGGAGTAGGTTAGAAAGATAAACTAAATATTTATCTCGCTTGCATTTGCGCATTCCACCGGCGCCGGCGTACAAATAATATGCTGCTTCTATTACGCCGAAAACGGCGTACACGACTCGAGTCGGTATCGTTTGCTACCTATCAACTTGGTAATCACGGACCGACGACGCAATTGTCAGTTGCCCGCGCATCACCATTGTAATAATAATAATAATAATAACACACACAATCACAACAACGTCTAGGTCCCAAACTAAGCATTAGCTTGTATTTTGGGTACCAAGCGAAGACACCACATACATATAACAACCAAGACCCGGTGCCAGTATTAATATTCATCATATAAATACTGACCCGACCTGGGATTCGAACCCGGGACCTCCAGCTTCGCAGGCAGGGTCGCTGCCCACTAGGCTAAGCGGTCGTCAATACACCTGATATGGTAATACAGTTTATTCCAGCCAACTGATATAATACTTAAATAATCTTTATAACATATGCATATATAGACGGAGAAGCTGGTTGTAACCGGAAGAATGGAGGGGAAAAGGCTGAGGGGCGCAGTCCGAAACGGTGGTCGGATCAGGTGACCGGACATCTGGATGTTCCGATCATCACAGCCCTTTTAATTTAATTTTTACTTTCATAGTCATTGTTTACATCTTTGATGCCTTTGTAAAAGAAAAAAAAATTGTTTATATTTGTTTTTTTTTTTTTCAGGCATTATCACAGCATGGAGGTGTTTGCAACATTCAACTTGCTTGACGTTCACGGGAGAAGTGTTGCTGAAGGTCACAAGGCTTCCTTTTGTTTGGAAGACAACACTTGTTTGCCTGGAGTAGCGAAGAAGTATTCTTGTAAAAACTATGGTGATCAAGGTATAGTATAATTAAGTCAAAATAAAATTAGAGATCTTAGGGTTGTGTGACATGAGAGACTGTGTAAAGAGAGTTACGTTTGTTCAGTCATATCATCATCATCATCATCATCATCATCATCATCAGCCCATTTTTACCCCACTGCAGGGGCGTAGGCCTCCCTCAGGGTGAGGAGGGGGCTTGGAGCTTAAGTCCACCACGCTGCTCCACTGCGGGTTGGGAACTGTAACGACCGCCATCTATTGACAGCGTCCGGGACCGACTGCTTAACGTGCCCTCCGAAGCACGGTGTCAGTGATATTGTGTACTTAAGTCAGAAAAACTCATTGGTACACGCCCGGATTCGAACCATGGCCCTATGGGGCCTTATGAATTTGCAACAGGTTCGTTGCGCTCTGGGCTATCACGACAGTCATATACTGTACAGATTTTAACAGTAACAGGATTTAGATCTTAAAAGCGAATTGACTAGAAGTCCTCTTCTGCGTTTACCGTCTAACCCCCTCATACTTTAGTTAGCTGGTGCAAGATGGCGAGTTTCAGTTCGAGTTTCAGTGCGCGAATTCTCCGCGCGCTGAGTTTTCATCCCCGTGAAATTCCCGCGCGAAATCCCGCGAAATTGCGTAATGTCACTTCGATACTGTAAAGTGACATCTATGGCCAAAATAAGCGTTGCTGTCAAATTAATTTGCTCTATGCTTTAGACATTAATGTTATCTACTACAATTTCAACAAAGATTTGTGAAATTGTAAAGTCAATCCACGAAATCCCGGAGTTTTATTTTCTTACTTTCCACATCGAAGACGTGATATGATTGCATTCGCTAGAAAGTTTCCAACGAGCGATCCCATCGCTTTTCTTGGGCAGTTCATCCAGATATAGGTTCAGGATCCAGATGCGACATCATGATAGTAAACGTTCAAGCACTATCATATTATTGTTTTTACATTAAGAATTTACAACAAAATGCAAAGAATGCTGGAATGAAGAAATGCCAAGAATCATTTCTTACGTCATTATATACATAAATATATTAGCAATTTAATTATTTAAATATAAATAAAAACATAAATCAAAGGATTTTCTTGATTACATAATAAAATTCCTCTTCACATCACTTCATCGGCCCATTTTTACCCCACTGCAGGGGCTTAGGTCTCCCCCGGGGTGAAGGGGCTTGGAGCTTAAATCTACAACGCTGCTCCACTGCGAGTTGGGGATTGCAACGACCGCCATCTATTGACAGCGTCCGGGACCGACTGCTTAACGTACTCTCCGAAGCACGGAGTCAGTGATAGTTATGTACTTAAGTCAGAAAAACTCATTGGTACATGCCCGGATTCGAACCATGGCCCTATGGCCTTACAAATTTGAGACAGGTTCGTTGCGCTTTGGGCTATTACGACTCACTGTAATAAAATTCCTAAAATATTTAATTTAGATTCCATTCATTATGATTAATCACAAATTAGTGAAATAACGGTAAACTCGTTATAAATTTTTACAATTGACTGACCGATTGCCGGAGTGATTAGAGACCCTAACTGCGTGGCCACGAGTCGGGGGTCGATTCCCGCCTGGGACAATGTTTATGCGCATGAACGTGTCTGTTTGTTCCGTGTTGGGTGTATAAAATATCTATACAATGTATAGAAGTATGTTAACCAGTTGTCTAGTACCCCATAATACAAGCGTACTACTTGCTTACCTTGGGACTAGGTGGCGCTGGGTGGGATGTCCCAGGTATTTTTTTATTATGTGTAATTTCATTATACACGGTAATTCAAATGAACAAGTCCTGGCGGGAAAGTAGTGTTAATATTGAAGATAGCTAAATGTTATTTTATAAGAAAGTGCGTTTGTCGAGTTTCGAAAGGTCACTTGACCGAGATCCGAACCGACACATTAAAAAAAATATCTCAGTTATTATGGCAGCAATCGATAGAGTTTATTTATTTATTTATTCACAAGGATTAAATCTATTTAATGAAAACTGTGTTAAAATCAAAATAACATGAAATCTAACATTATTCTAAGAAACTAATCTTAATTATGTAGATTAGAACCACAGACCAGTCAACCAATAGACCACGCTTTAATAAACGTCAGTACGAAAACGAAATCGCCAAAAAGTGGCGGGGTGCGGGGAGAGGTCGGCTAGTTTTCATTGGCTCGTTCAAAATTGACAATTTAATGGCTTCCGACGTGCTTCCAACTGACCGCTCAGAAGAGACGTAGTTATGTAGTGTCACTACATAGCCTTGGCGAATGCTACTCCCTGTCAAAGCGTGGTCTATAAGGTTGACTTGTCTGTGATTAGAACGAAGATCCAGCATAACAATAGTAAATCTAATAGCAAGCGTGGCTTTCGTAACCGTTCCGTCAAATTAATATAAAAATTTAAAAAATAAACAATCTTATACAATAATATGAGCAATTCTTGTGTAAAAATATATGTACGTATATATATATGTAAATTTCAGCTATCATATATATAGCTAAATATCAGCTAAAAGTAAGAACAAGTCTAACTGTGCAAACACCATCACAAAAAAAACAGAACGAAGCTCGGTCACCCGATTTTATTATAAAACTACAAACCTAAAATGTATAAGTATTTAAAAAATACAATGTAATTTATATGAAAATAACAGATTTTACTGTGCGGTGTTTTTGTGCGATAGTCGCAATGATGAAATGAAAATTCGGACATTTAATATTCAGTGCATTCATACGGACTTTCACACGAATAAGGAGAAAATTCGATTTCATTTTTTCACTATACAAGTCGGAATTTTATTTGAGAACACCTGGCACGTTAAATTAGTACAAACCAATACAGAGTTAGCAAACGATACATGTCGTGTTAGCTCAAAACGCAACAAACCTGTCTCAAATTTATAAGGCCATAGGGCCCTGGTTCGAACCCTGGCGTGTACCAATGAGTTTTTCTGACTTAAGTACATAACTATCACTGACTCCGTGCCTTGGAGAGCACGTTAAGCAGTCGGTCCCGGACGCTGTCAATAGATGGCGGTCTTTATAATCTCCAAACCACAATGGAGCAGCGTGGTGGATTTAAGCTCTAAGCCCCCTCATCCTAAGGGTAAGCTTGCAAAGCTTCGAAAGAATAGTTATAGGGTCATGAACGGTGTACCATTTAAAAAAAATAAACTTCTTAAAAAAATTTAATTTGTCACGCCATGATCGTTTGATATCGACGCAAACATAAATCGCTTTAGATGTTAATCTATCGAATGTGGCTGCAATATGCCTACTGGATACTCACAAAAAAATGACGCAACTAAATGACAAAATTCATCTTCTGAACATAAAAACACAAATACCTATAATCATATTCTAGAATATATCGTTAAAGATATAAATACTTGGATCACGAAACTGTACAAATTGTGAAAACACGGCTCGTTCATTCAACACAATTCATTCGTCCAGTATATGAGTGATTTCAAAATTAATAGACAATTAAACATTGATTACAACACAAAAAGTTGTTAATCTACAAGAAACACAGTCTTTAGAAATTATGGACATACACTAGCGTTTTGAACCAAACGAATTGTCATTGTAGGTCATTTGACCAATTGAAAATTTCAATAAATTGAATTTCTAAGTCAGAGAAACGCCAAACACGACTATTTTCTACGCGTTTTATTCCAATCATCCAACAAAACTAAACTCGGTTAGCATAACTTAAAGTACCTAAATATACCTGATCAAGTCTTCAGTGTATTTAATAGAATAAGAACTTTCTTCATTGTTTATAATTGTTTTAACTAATTTAAGTCCCCGAGGTATGCAGTTTTACGATATAATATGTCGTGAAGAGTTGTATGTCTCTATAAGTATTTATATAGACATCCTGTTGCCTCTACTGTTTTATACAGACGACGAAGATAGAAATAGAAATTGCCTATGGCAAAAATTTACTGGTTCCCTTGTATGCCAATCGGAGGGATATGAAAAGGGTCTATAAATTGTGCGCTAATGAAAAGAGACCCACTCAGCGTTTGCATTAGAAACGAAAACTGATAATTTTCATATTTACCGGTACTATTTTGGTCACAACTTATATTATTTTTACTGGTATTTTTACAAGTGATCCTTAAAACATAACCTTAATATTTGTGTAGTCCGCATAAGTCAAAAGACTTGGTATTTATTTGGAGCGCAAAACACCAGTATTTATAATAATACCTATGATTTCTCACACAGCGCCATCTAGTTCCAAACTAAGCAAAGTTTGTATAATGGGTACTTGACAACTGTTATACATATCGTATTTAAATATTTTTTATGAGATAAGTTACTCCCAGACACGGAACAAATAGACATACATGTTCATGCACATAAATATTTGTCCCGAGAGGGAATCGAACCTGCGACTTTTGTTCTGCAGCTAGGGTCTCTAACCATACAGCTAATCGGTCAGTCGAAACGATAACCGATTTTGCTGATGCCGATTTAGCTTCTTTCGCTGGTTTACAAATTATGTGATGATTAGATGGGGGATTGTTTTATTTGACGCTCATTAACAACGTTCTTGTTCTAGGTGTATCGGTGAACTGTTCAGACATATACAGATACAACATCGACTGTCAGTGGGTGGATGTAACTGATGTGAAGCCAGGAAATTATATCTTCAACGTAGCAGTGAACCCTCACGCAAGAGTCCCCGAGCAGAACTTTTATAATAACGCGGCCAAATGTCAACTGAGATTGACGGAAACATATGCGGCGGTTTTCGGGTGCGTTCTGCAAAAGCCATAATTATTTTACGACCACCTATATAAGAAGTTACCTACACGTGTATAATAAAAAGATGATTAAAACTGTTAATAAAGGTTTTAGTGAATACTTTATTACAAATATAACTTTATTATAATTTATAAAGTATAAAGACATAAGAATTCTAACATAATTAAATTTAATGAAAATCACTGTAGTCACATATTCGTGTTGAATTTTTAGTAATATTTAGTGCGGATACCATTCAGCCCAGTATGACCCAGTGCAGGGGTTTAGGCATCCCCTCGGAATGAGGGTACTTGGAGTTTAATCCACCACGCTGCTCCAGTGTGGGTTGGTGGTTAGTACGGATATTTCCAACTAAATAATTATAGTACTATGAAAAACATATGTTTCATTAAAACTTTAATTATTATAGCAATTTGCATTTAATTGCGTTTAATCTTTAAATTGTACTCGATGTTATCATTTTTGTTACAAATTAATAAAATATTTTCTTAAAGTGTACATAGTTATTTCTCTTATATTTATTTAAAAAAAAAAATTGGAAAATCTTTCTACATGTCGTAACTATTATGGCATTTCCAGTCGTATTAAAATTACCTAATATTTTCCTAAACGTGCTGTGATTCCCACGCATGGTATTGTACGGTTGAGGTGCACAACGCATTGCTTCTGGCCTCGCCACGCCTTCAAGCATAGACGGTCAAGATTGCATGTAAGGCCTACATACGCTTCAAAATACGCCGTGCAGCTTGTACAGCCCAGCGTACTCGACTCGACGACACCGTACAACCACGAGGCGTATTGCTAACTTACGTTTACGTATATTTTTCTTTTATTTGAACAAATTTTGAGGCCGTTGCCGCCATTTTTACGAAATTAAACATGTGAGCTTACTTGGTGTACTGGCGTATGACATGCTGTACAGCAGGCGTCATGTAGCCTGCATGCAGCGACGCGAGCGCGACGCTGCCGCTCCGTCGACAGAGTTAGTTTTGTATGTAAGTTGCATGTAGGCGTACACCAAGCGTATAATGACGAATAGGCGTCTATGAAGTGACGCCGCCGCCGCCGCCGCGGACAGTAGGCCTAAGTGTTAGCTCATGTGGTGTCAGTGATCAAAGAAAGTTCACTTATTTTAACCGACATAATGAAACTAATCACTACTTTCTTCGGCAATATTAATCAACGAAACAAGATGCTGTATCTTCATATAAAGCTGGCGCCAAAGTTTTTGTTCGCTCTGAAATCAAAACGAGTATCAGAGGGTCGAGAGCAGGCCTGCGCAGACCAGACCTGCGCAAAACGCACCCTCAAGGCCCAACTTGCAAGATGTGAGGATACTCTCTATGGCATTGGTATTCAATTCGCGGTTCTCGGTCCGTATGCGGCCCTTCTCTTATAATGTTGCGGCTCTAAACTAATTCTAACCTTAAACTATTATAATAAAGGTAGTTAACGACTCGTTTATGTATAAAGCTTTCTTCGTGAAAAAAAGGGTCAGCAAGGAATATATAGAATTCTGGAAAATGGTCCCAGACAATTTGAGTACTATAAAAGACTGTGTTTTATTGATTTTGAGCCTTTATGGTTCACCATATAACTGTGAGGCTACTTATTAAAAAAAAAATTCGCAAAAAAATAAATGTAGGAACCGTCTCTCTGACTTCCACCTGGAAAATATATTGAAAATCGCTTGCTCAAGAAGAGAAGCGTATATTAGTGAATCGGTGAAAACCCGGCAACGTCAAAAATCACACTAATTGTTATCGTTGATTGACTTTGATTGAATACATCTTTTTGTAATATGTGAATTTTTTTACCCAGTTCTCCGCACTTGCGGCCCTCTGAAAAATTTAATATTGGTCATTCAGCACATATAAATTAAAGGTTGAAGATTGGAGTTTTTTTCAAAATGGCGCACGTGGAACGTCGTGGTTTCTGGCGATATTTTGAAAAAGCTCCTTAATAACCGTACTACGCTGCGTATTCTTGTTATTTTTTATTAAAAATACTAACAGAATACTCGACTCTGGCGAAATTGCCTTTAAATGCAGAGAACGCCATAACTAAGAAGAAGAAGAAGGTTGAAGATCGCTGCTCTATGAGATAAAGTTTATGACATAGAACAAAATAAAAGCACAATATTTTGAGAAGATTTTATTATTTTCAAACTTATCTATACTATCACATGTCATTTCCTAACAGCTATGATAAGTCGTGAAATATTTTTATTTTTTTCAGACACCTTATGTTACATGTTAACAGCTATGAATATAAATATTTTCATTCCCTTTTACAATTAAAAAAAAAAAACTAAAACGACTAAAATTAAACCATAGTTTTGATTACAGTAATATTATAATTTGTACTTGACATTAATGTATACAGGAAAAATTAATTATAAACATTATTAACTTGTTAAAGAAAAGAAGCAAAAGTGTAAGAGTTTCGTGTTAATTTTCAGTTTATATATCGAAAATTTTATATTTTATATAGAAATAGCGATTATAATAACTGAAGCGTCTGTTTTTTCTATCTGAAAAGCTACTGAGCCGTGTAACCAATTTTCGCCTTTCGGTTGAATACAGAATTTTAATAGAGCATATTTTTCGATTGAAATCTCGTATATTTGTAGAATATTAATTACCACATCGAAACAGGGATATAAAAATCATCTGTGATTCCATATATTTCAAAAATATATAAACCTTTCGTGTATAATGCGTTGAAATTTAAATGTAAAAATGCGCTTCTAACTTGACGCTTAAGCGGCATTGGAGTTAGTATTTCGGAGAATTCATGTCAGAATGTTTCTTGCGTTACCATAGGAGGGTTATCAGAAATGTGGGAAAAGAAGAAAAATAATGTTTGGTCTTTCTTACTTAAGGCAAGGTGATTTCCTAAATTAAATTTAAAATCAGTAGCATGATAGAGAACTGCGAGAGTGTAAGCAGTAAAAAACATAGAGATGACGACGGTAAAATTTTGTAAAAAAGACGACAAAAAAATGTTAATAATCGTCATTAAACAAATAAATAAAATTTACTTTATGAAGTCAGTAACACAAATTGTATGTTAATTTATTTTAGAATTTATTCAACATTACTTATCTGAATAACACCACTACGAAAATACATTTAAAAAAACATAGATTGTTATTTATTTGTTATTTATTGTTTTATCTTCATTCCTTTTACTAAATAGAAATTTTAATCAATTATATTAAAAAGTATAATCTCAAATATAATATACTTTTTTTCTTAACTGTTCAATTAGAGATTTTTATATAGGACGAATCAAAAAATGATCACTGTCAAACTCACCTTGCCTTAATATTTAATAAATATTCCCGACACATGAGTTTAAAAATAAAAAGAAAAATCAATGTCATACGCATAGAAAATGAAATAGTTTTCAATGTCCTCCGATAGTTGCGAAAAGCAAAAAATCTGCAGATTTTTTCAAATTTAAGTATTGCCAACCTCGAAATATGCGCTGCGGACCATCGACCACCTAGTGTCGCCACTGTTGGTCAGTTGGCACTCCCATTTCTCAACTGACTACCAGTGACCAATTGACACAATGGTACTCCCATAACGTCCACTAGTGGTGTAAATTGTCCCATTTGTCCACTAGTGATGAATCGGGGATGTGACTACTGTAGGTCAATGACCCGTACATTACAGTATTTCTGGAGCTCTCACAAATTAACAAAAAGATAGACAAAGCTAATCCGTTTCCAAGCGGCGAACGTATCGAGTAACCCAAAAAATACAGTCAAATCGAGACCCTTTTATTTTTTGAATTCGGTCAAAAATCGTTTTTTCCAAACCATTCCAAACAATACTGAACATTCATTAGTCATTTATTTTATTTGTCATAAAACAACCATTATTAATAATATCACAAAAAAAAATCTTCTATATCATTGCCAGCGATATTACCCAATGATAAAAAAACCATAAGATATGTAGAATTTCAAATAAATCGACATTAACCGTTTAAGAAACTTTTTCCTCGTATCTATTACATACCGAAACTCGTAAGTTGACATTAATTTGACGTCTACGGCAGCCCCTTAAACGCTCAGAAACCGCAATTTTACGTGAGAAGAATTTTTCCGGCCAAACTTTATTTTTTCGCTGAAGTCGGCATCTTAGATATGTAATTGCGGTTCTAGGTATTGTAAAGCCAAGCGCGCTCTGTCCGTCTTTCAGTCAACACACCGTTCCAAGAAATTAATCTCAATATAGTAGAATAATAGTATTCAAAAAGAAGTATTCTAGTGAGTGTTAGGAACATACTTTTGGAATGGCAACGACGAACGGGACGTCGAAGCATGAGACGGCCCCCTACTACGTAGACTGATCACCTAGCAAAAGTAGCGGAGTGGCCCAAGACACTTCGTCGTGAAAATCTAGAAAAAAGATCTATCTTTGCCCAGCAGTGGACTGGCTTAAAAGAAAACAGCACATCGTGTTCAACTAAACGACATTTTTGTAAAAAACTATTCCTCTATTAATTTACGTACAACAATGTGTAGTTAATCGGTGAAAAATGGATTTCAAATTATTCACTCACAAGTTACGTTGCGGTACACTCTATAGTTTGCAATAGGCGGAATGACTTTTATCATTTTCATAATAAATTGTATTAAACGTATTATAATTTTTAAATAATTTACAAAAATTATTTTTATTTCAATTCTAAACTGCAAATATGATGAATTGAAAATGATTTGAAAAACATTACAAGCTGACGCTACTTCAACGTCCAAAAAAAAATTACAAAAGTGTAATGGATAAATCACGTCACCTTTGTTTAACCATTTAATTATCCTGTCCTCCGTGTGTCACACTTAGTGACATTAATGTGATATTACACTTAACGTGACGCATAAATTTTGTAAGACAAATTACCTGAGGATTAGCTTAAGACCTTTTATTTCTAAAGGCCACATAACTGGTTATACACTATAACATGTCTTTATCTTCAAAATATTTATTTTAAACAAAATGTTAATTTTTCTAAAAATGCTAGACATGTCTTTATTTGGAAATTTTTTAATGTTTTTAAAAGACTATTTAATTACAAATAAATTCACAAATTACAAGATATATCCTGATAATCGTAGATATGATTCCGGGATAATAATTATAAACATTTGAAACATTCAAGATATTGTTGTTTCGTAAACAGTAGGTATTTACTGCCTAATAATTTTCAAGATCTTTTGTTTTAATTATTTAATACAAAGACGATAATATTTAAAACAATTATAGTTATGTATTTGATTGCAATACCAAATCCGTTTTAAATAGTTGTGAATATATGATAATAATAATAATAACGTAAACAATACAACAACGTCTAGGCCCCAAACTAAGCGTTAACTTGTGTTTTGGGTACCAAGCGAAGACACCACATAAATATAACAACCAAGACCCGGTACCAGTATCAATATTCATCATATAAATAATGACCCGACCTGGGATTCGAACCCGGGACCTCCAGCTTCGTAGGCAGGGTCGCTACCCACTAGGCTAAGCGGTCGTCCAGACAAACGCATTTTGATATATTTCTAGTGATCGATCAATTCATTATAATCACAACAGGTATATAGTTGTATTATACAATAGAAAACGTATCGATATTGGAAAATTATTTCGAAACGAAAGTTAATTTAGTTTAGATTAGGTTTTGATGCATAAAATTCAAAAACATTGAGAACGCAACAAAACTTTTCTATACACGCCTCCGAAGCAAAAAGTTTGTATTACTTTACAACAAAAAAAATTAAAACATCAATATTTACTCATAATTTTTAAACGGCTCGTTGAAGAATTATTTATTTTATAGTTTTTTGAAGAGACTTTGTCGTAAAAGCTCTTACACTTTTGTCCTCTATTCGTTCACGCATAAATAAGGATTGCGTTATAATTCCTCCAAAACTTGATTAGCATAGCAAAAGACGAGGAAAATAAATTACGTCTAATGACACGTTAAGCGCTTTCAAAATGAAAAAGAAGTATTCATTAAAATTCAACTCGTACACAGTCAGCTAGCTTCTTTGAAATATTTCGCGAATTCACAGTAAGCTCTTTTGGAAAAATTACAAAAAGCATTGAAAATTAAATGTTGACATATCTTTCTGTATTTTTGTGAAACATTTTTTTATTGCAATATTAATTATATAACCAAAAAAAAAACAGTAATTTAATATCAAAAATACAAAACAAAGATTTTATTTTTAATATATTTTAGCCTTTCTTAACACATCATGTATGTAGAAACAAATTAGTATTCTCTTCACCTCTATATACAGTCTTACAATTTAAACTTAAAAAAAAAGGTTAGGAGTGTGTCGATACATGCATTGCTAGGGTTCTGTAGTGGTTCCGCAATACAATATATAGTCTTCGGAAGAGATGCATAACCCACAAACCCTATATTTTGCAAAAAAAAAAAGCTTCCATATAAAAATCGTCAAATGAGTTTGAAATATGTTTTGAAACTTATACGAAAAAACTGATGATATTCTTTCAAACCTATTCGAACTTCATTAGGGTAGTGCATTAAAATCATTAACAGATACGTTTACACGTCTTCATGTGGGTTGTTAGTAATTTGTAGGACGTGGTAGACTATGACGTAAGGAAGGAATATATCGAAATTGTATTAGCACTGCATTACACTACGGAACCCTAGAAAGGACGGACGTTTCTAGACAGTAAGAACTCGGCTGCTTGGCGTTCATTTTTCAACGTATCATTTGTGGATATTTATATCTATATATAATATTATAACAATATTTTCTGTACTGTTAGAAAAAAAAATTAAAACGAATACTATAACGGATGCTCTGCGTCCGCCATAGCTTTCAACGAAACCAAGTTCAGTCAAAAGCCAAAATAATAATAATTCAGGGGACTTCCCACACAGCGTCATCTAGCCCCAAAGTAACCAAGTATAATGCTTGTGTTATGGGTTACTAGACAACTGATATACTTACTTAAATATTCTTTATATTATATATATATACATAAATATTTTTGCAAAGACATATAACAACCAAGACCCGGGTACCAGTATCAATATTCATCATATTAATACTGACCCGACCTGGGATTCGAACCCGGGACGTCCAGCTTCGTAGGCCGTTGAAGAATAGAACAGCAGGCAGTCGAGTTATTACTGTCGCGAGACAGTCGCCTAAAAAGTGTCACACGAATAACAAAATCACCCCTTTTTGAATTTGAGCACGAGTATACTCGTCGTCAAATACACAATTATCCAAATAGCGGTCGACACGAAGCCATAGTAAACTGTTGGTGTACCGATCGACCATCCCCTTTGCAGCATGGAACGTAATGATTCAGTCGATTTTGTTAGAGGTAACAGGAAACTGATCCACTGAAGGATGACATGCATGCCCTCTATTGGCCATATGATTCCGCATAGCATGATCATTGGCAAAAATGAGCCCAATGCCAGGTAAGTCGCTGTGCGTTCCGTGTCGCAGAGGCAAGACACCACGAAACCTGAAACAAATTTATATTATAGCACACTCGTCAAAATGTTGCATCTCACACTTTGCAACGTTAAAAAACCTGAGTAGAATTATAAACTAAGAGATTAGACCATATTCAATTTCTATTCCATTATGTCAGCCCATTATACCCCCTGCAGAGGCTAAGGATCCCCCTAAGGTGAAGGGCTTAGAGCTTAAATCCAACACGCTGCTCCAATGCAGATTGGCGGATCGTAACGATCGCCATCTATTGACAGCAACCGGGACCGACTGCTTAACGTGCTCTCCGAGGCACGAAGTCGGTTACGTACTTAAGTAAGAAAAACTCATTGGTACACGCCGAGATTCGAACCACGGCCACACGGCCTTGTAAATTTGACACAGGTTCGCTGCGCTCGGGCTATCACGACACTATATTCATTATCATTGTTTTAAACAAGCATTCAGAATATTTTTTTTCCAGTATGTAGTTTACATGTGGGACACAAAATTCAACTTCATAGCGAATATTTCAAAACATAAACTGGCATGTATTTGGGGTGTTTTTTTTTTTATGTCATGATACGGTATCTCTATAAACATCCATGATATTTATTAATAATTGTCATTGAGAATTTTGTTACAAACTAAGCTGCTATTGAAATACAGTTCAGACTAAACCAAAACAGTCTCGAATACAAATACAATTGCGCGATTAGCCGAATGACTAGAGACCCTAACTGCAGAACCAAAGATCACGGGTTCGATTTCCTCCGGGTCAAACCGATCACGAGTGGGAGAAGAAGTGAGTATTAACTTCCTTCCTTCTCGCACTCGTCATTATTCTGACTGTCGGCATAAGGGATATAAACGTGAATCAACCTCTTCGTACCACCGCGGTGCCCATGTTCGACACGACACAATACATAACCGTAATTGACCAATCATTTTGATGAAAATACCACACCCAATATTTTTCTATTTTATTGCCATTTGACGCTCTATGTGGGTTCACAATAAAAAAATCTGTATAAATATAACATCTATATTTATAAATACGTGAAGGAAAAGCTTTAGACCCCTTTTTAAGCATACTACGCCCACGGCGGAACTTAAAGTGAGATTTGGCATAGTTAAAGTTTATGTGGAGTAGGAGTGCAGAAAGCTAAAATCTATATACGGGATGAATTTTTTAAATAGGACTATATGGCCAAATCCTAAACTATGAGCAATAGCGAAAAGTGTATAAAAGGGTCATGAGCTCGATTTTTGAAAAAAACAAAACTGCATATTTACATTTTTGAAAAATCTATTACTTTGACAAAGAATCAAACCACTTGATTTGATAATTTATACACCGATACGTGAAGAGAAAACTATGTTCCCCTTTTAAAGCATATTACGGGTACGAAGGAGTGTGAGATTTGACAAAGGTAAAGTTTATATGGAAAAGAAATTCCAAATGCTAATACATATATATACCAACTTAATATGGGTTACGATAAATACTGCCAATCATACGAGTTTAATAGTCTGTCGTTTGAAGCAGTTTGAATTGACTTCCTCTCGCTTATTGATTAAATATAGGTGGTTACAGTACTTTACGGAAGACAATCGACTTCCGTGGTACTCCTTGCTGAATTACCAACGAGGCTCTGGCGACCGAGAAAGTGGCGGTACAACCATTCCCCTACTTAATGTAGATGAGGCTACAGGCCTTGAGGTCCAAATAACATCTTAAAGTACTGGAGCAGAAGGCAACGGGAAACCACTGCTACTATTTTTCTCATAAAAGTTATAGAAAAGTCTAAAAATCAGACAATCCATGACCACGACCACTCCGTCAGGAGTGTACGACTGAGAAGAAGAAGAAGGTGGTTACAAAAAAGTGAGTACGGTCGAATTTCGACCGCTAAACGACCACTAGAATTTTATTAATATTCTGAAGAGAAGTGCATTCTCTAAAGCAAACACGTCTCACTGTGTTTGAAAGAAACGTACTAAGTGATAAAAGCGTCACGTACGTCGTATATTTTATTTTCTTTCTCTACAGGGAATCATTCTTAGACAACGTCTTTGGACGTCAGAATCATTGAGTTGTTTTAGACTTTGAAACTGATCGTACGTCATTGTCACTCTTTCTTTAGAACGTAAAAGAAAAGAATCAATGACGTGATGGTATGAGAAAAAGAAAACATCGAGTGATGTGATTGTATGAAAAAAAGTTAAACTTTTAGACTCCTAGGTGTGATTGAGTGGGACAATTTTTTGTAACGTACCTTTTTATTTTTTTAGCGAAACTAGAATTCAAAATAAAATACTAATTTAATGGAATTAATTTTAGAAAATATTGTATTTTATTTATTATTTTTCCAAAATGGTAATGGACAAGACCAGATCTGACGACATATTGACGATTCCATAGAGAGTATAGTTAAAATAACTGTATACCACTGATTGACAAATGTTCGGTGAGATTTTTCAAATTGGCGCACGTAAAGTTACTTAGGTTTTGTGTAATTTTGAGGAAAGCTCGAAGTAATTACATTGTTGAGACTCATATAAGTGTAAATGAAGTATAATTGTGTCAGTTTTTCTTGACATTTTGTATAAAGCAAAAAAAGGCAACGTTGTACAGTTAACACGAAGTTTTTCTTAAAACAACCCAAAAATACGTCATTCCACATGCGTCATTTCGAAAAAAATCTTAGCTATGTAAGCAGTTATCAATCCATGGCATATAACTTCCAATCCTATATATATATATATATATATTCGTCCAAAAGAAAGGGGACTCGACCCCCGTTCCGGTTCCTTCCTGGTGCAAAGAATTGCCATTGCAATTCAGCGCGGCAATGCCATGAGCGTCATGGGCACAATTGCGTCGGGGGCAACGAGGGGTGGATTATTGGATTAGTTTTATTTTTTATTATTATTATTATTTTTGTTAAAGGATGCGTTATAGAATTGTTAATATGTCGTCATGTCCGGTCTTGTCAACCATCATTATGAAAAATAATAATAAAAAAAAAAACAAATTTAATATTATTTGAAATAAGTTATTTTGAATTATATATTTGATAGAAAACACAAAAACTGTGTGTAAAAAATAATTGTTTCATCGAATTCTTCGCTCACATATTTGTAGTCAAGATGCGGTATCTTGATGTAGACACATCTAGGGCAACGTCCCAAGAAATGCGTTACAGGGATCGTAAACAATTACGATTATGATTTAAAACGTTGAAAATAACAGGTTTTACTAAAAGGTTTCCTACATTAACTTGGCGTACAGCAAAACTTACTCGCTTAGAAGATTCCGTTTATAAAGAGGAAGTATTTTGTGACTTGATTAAAATTGAAACCTCTGGTGCTTTAATCTCGCTATTAAGAACACGTCTAATTTCCTCAAAATTCCTAGACACTTTTTGGTACACAAAAATATTATAATTTCTATTTGTTGTAATTCATTTTCTTAAACATATTTCACAATATTTACTAAATATATATGATTACTTAATGCGCTTCAACTTAACTGATGGCAAGGAATTGGAGCGGTTCCTTGCCAATACCGGCTTACCGAGTAGCTATGGACCTCCCTAATTAATTTAATAATTAATAATTCTTATAATTCCATTTTACCAATCGTATTTTATTAATTTATCGAGAATTACTTCTGAGGCATTTCTAGATCTATTTATTTATTTGTTGATTTAAAAACATATTTCAGTCCAAAGAACGGATTATATCAAATAAGTGGTATGAAACTTCGGAGGCACGATAACTTTCAAAAAACACTATTAAATAACCCAATTTTTTAGAAAACCATTTCGAAAACAATAAAATTTTTGTTGTTCTTGTGTAGTTTTATAACAATGTATCGACAAAAAACTTTGCATGGTACATTCTACGTTGTTGAAATCAAATTCTAGACTACAATGGTTTGTTTTTATTTTTTCAGTTAATAACTTTTTTTCAGTTAAGTGATTTTGCAGTCGGGTTTTTTTTTGCATTCTTTGCATTTTAAGAAGAACTTCGTGTTTACTGTACAACGTTACCTTTTTTGCTCAATACAAAATGAAGAAACATTGACATATATTATTCATTTCATTTATACTCATATGATTGTATAATAATAACTAGGACATGCCACACAGCGCCATCTAGCCCCAAACTAAACAAAGCTTGTATTATGGATACCAGACAACTAATATACGTACCTAAATGTTGTTATACATATATAGATATTTATTTATTTATTTACATTACCTACTTAGAAACTGGATTTTTTGACAGCGCCAAGGGACCATAGACCCAAAATTATATTTCAGGCTATTGCTTCAGTTGATTTTCAATCGAAGTTTTACGTGAAACCAAAACAAGCCAACAATATGAGATGCTCACCAAAGGTCATTCCACATAATCCTGTGACCAGGGTCAAAAAGATCACCCATCCTACAGGTCCCTTCAAAGTCAGCTCGAAGACGAGGAATCCGAATAAAAGCACCACAACAGTTTGGATCGTCATCACCAACATTTGGACTGTCACGTGCGCGAACAGGATTTCGGTGCCTGAAAACAAAAAGAAAACTGGTCAAGCTCGACCATCACCATCATCATATTCATCAGCCCATTTTTATCCCACTGCAGGGGCTTAGGCCTCTCCCAAAGTGAGGAGGGGGGCTTGGAACTTAAGTCCACCACGCTGCTCCACTGCGGGTTGGGAACTGTAACGACCGCCATCTATTGACAGCGTCCGGGACCGACTGCTTAACGTGCCCTCCGAAGCACGGAAAGCTCTAATTTAAAGTCTATTCCGTACGCAATGTACGATATAATCCAAGAGTCGGCTGCCCGAAACCTTCCTGTTAGAACACTTGAATATTTTTTATAAAATAAACATTATTTTTTGGGTTAAAATTGGCATTAGAATTTATAAGCCTATCCTTTTTAAAGTTTCGTAGCCAAATGGTGCTAACGAAATCCTATTACTAAAGCTCCGCCGTCCATCCGTCGGTCTGTTTATCACAGGTGTCTTTTGTACCGTAATGGGTACAAAAGATACTGTAACTTTCACAGAGTGTGTATTACTGTGGCCAATATATCACAAAATAATAAAAAAAAAACAAAATCAAAAATGAAAGGGGGTCTCCATATAACAAATGAGTATTTTTTTCGGGGTTAACGTCTAACTAGTGTAACTATAATACATAGACTTAAATAAAACAACAAATAATAAAAACCGGCCAAGTGTGAGTAGTCACGGAGGTATTGATGGATGCAATCAGACTATACCTTTTTCTCAAAGATACTATGATATACGACCATATCATGCTCAACCTTCTTTGGGATAAATCACACTTGCAGTACTATTCCAATCAAACTTTATGGCGGATGTGAACATAGGCACAAGTCGCGTCACAGTAACCAGTTTTAGGTGTAGCGGGACGCAGTGGAGCGAGGGTTATACTACTGTACCTGCGTGAGCAAGCTTATAGTGTTTCATTCCGATCAGCCATAAAGTTTGAGACGAACTATATCGGACCAGAAAGAGTCCCGCAATGTTTTAGCAAGCGTGCTCGCGTGGTCGAACATGTAATTTGAAAATGGAACGAACTCTTTTAAACCCGAACATTGATGACTAAAGAGATAACTCATCTAAGTTTTAATTAAATTTCGAACTGGCACTACAAAAAGAATGCGCCATTAAATCAATTTAAAAAAGTTAAAAAAACAAATAAATCCATATTGGAACGCGGCGAATTGGCGGCAAAATTACTTAAACTATTTTTATTATTGTATATACAGATGTCAATATAATTAGTTTATGTTAACTTTACCTACTATAATTCTTCAAAATGAATTCTACGAGTGATGAAGACATTTTAACACCACCTGAAATACAGGAAGCTGCAAAAGGGTACGTAAGCGTATGAAACTTTTATTAACTTACAGGCATCTTTGAGAAAAGTACTATACAAGCCTTGGCCACAATTGTGCATAACCGTACTCTGTGATGCGTGCTTCAGCTGTGCCTCGGCCCGCATACTCACAATCGTCCGGTTATGCTGCACTTGCGGGCCGCAGCAGTAATCTATATAGATATGAATAATCACATATCTCTATGGCACCTCTGGGGTTTTTTTAAACTATTTAAAACAAATATGCAGTGTTAAATATTGTACGACAGTACAAGACCTTCCGTGTGCGAATCTGACTCGTGTTTGGCCAGTCTTTCTATATTTACCTGTTATCCCCGAAACCAAAGATCTTTCAAGAATGCCTTCATTGCGTTCAGCCAACATCGCGCCAGACGTCAGCGCCACGGCCAAAAAGAAAATTACGCTGAAATAATAAAAATATTTTTTATTGTAACAGGAAAGATAAATGGATATTTTATTTATAACTGTTCATATAACTACATGTATAGCACGTTCATAAAAAACTTATATAAAATATACAAAACATTAAAGTGAGAGCTTTCACTATCTCCACGCCGAACTAAAGTAAGGCAATAAGAGAAAGGTTTATTGCATACAAAGAAGACCAAGGTCTTCAACCAATGCGTCCTACCTACAATGACGTACGGTGCTGAAACGTGGACTCTCACGGCACGACTGATCCACAAATTTAAAGTCGCTCAGCGTGCTATGGAGCGAACTACGCTCGGTGTTTCTTTGATGGATAAAATCAGAAACACTGAAATCCGTCAAAGAACTTAAGTTGTCGACATAGCCAACGCGATCAGCAAGCTGAAGTGGCAATGGGCCGGTCACATTTGCCGTAGAACTGATAACCGATGGGGTAGACGAGTTCTCGAATGGAGGCCACGTGCCGGAAAGCGAAGCGTTGGACGCCCCCCGGCCAGGTGGACAGATGACCTGAAGCACCATACCAGGGGTAGTTGGATGCGAAAGGCGGAGGACCGTGTGTGATGGCGAGCCTATATCCTGCAGTGGAGAGACACGGGCTGATGATGATGATACCAAGAATACGAATTTTATTTAATACAAGTTTTTTCAGCGGCTTTCAACACATTTCATTAAGTTTCCTTGATGAGTAATAAGCCTTTGTTTATAGGTGTCATTCATAAAAATAGGTTGAGCGGTTTGATCATTAAAGCGTAACCACAGACCAGTCAACCTATAGACCACGCTTTAATAAACGTCAGTACGAAAACGAAATCGCCAAAAAGTGGCGGGGTGCGGGGAAAGGTCGGCTGGTTTTCATTGGCTCGTTCAAAATTGACATTTTAATGGCTTCCGACGTGCTTCCAACTGACGGCTCACTAGTGACGTAGTTATGTAGTGTCACTACATAGCCTTGGCGAATGCTACTCCCTGTCAAAGCGTGGTCTATAAGGTTGACTTGTCTGTGAGCGTAACAGACAATTAATTGACCATTCCGAAATTGAGTAGTTAACGTCCGTTATTCTTATAGCGTGACGTCACAGGCCGGAATGAGCGGGTCTTGTGATTTTTGTTTTTTTCTAGAAATACGTTATATTTATTAAGAAAAACGAATAAGTTAAAGAGTTTCATTGATATCTACAAAAATGCCGAAGATACAAATTTTGAAATAAATCGTGAAATAAACCATTCTGTTACATTACTATGAGCTAACGTGGATACTTTGTACGTAGCGGCACCGAGTGACGTCACGAACGGTTCTTAAAAACACAAACTTTGATTTGTTATAATCTCCTGTGATAATCCGTATTTTCCCAAAATTCAAAAAGTGCGAAATTCAGTTTGTTGTACTTTAACGTGTGAAATAGCGTTCGATACATATAATTTTGTTGAAGCAGACTCGCTTATTATAATTGTAGCCATTACCATTGACTGTTTAAAAAAAACAGAGTCTCGAAAATGTCAATAGTAATAGTGTAATCTGTCAATATTATTCACTGAGTGGCTGGATTGACAGACAATGAAAGATGACAGACTGTCTATTGACAATTTTGAGATTGATATTGTTTTTTATTTTTTTTATTTTTAATATTCAACGACGATGACAAAAATTATAATTCCAAACTATGACATCGAGCTATAAAATTTAAAAAAAATGTACAGTCGCGATAATAATGATCTAAATTAAATAAGTTTCTTAACCTATGCAGTACTCATTAACCAAATTTGGTCAGGTTGAAAGGCACGAGCCGTTTAATTAACAGAGGCAATTGATTGATAATGCTTTTTTTTCGATGAACTATGTAATGAATTAAGTTAGACATTTTGTGAAAGGTCATTCACCAGTCATTTCGGGTATTGGTCGTTCATTTTGCGTTTGAAGCCCGACGTGTTATAATTTTTGTTTTCTCAATATCTCTTCATTTTGGTCCTATGTGACAGTCAAAATATTGCACTTATTCGATGACTTGGGCAGATATTTAATTAAGTGAAACAAAATAAAATAAATTATTAAATTAAATTAAATAAATAAAATTAAGAATAAGATATAAAGTTTTAAATACAATTAATTATGTCATTGAAGTATTGAAGATTATTTATAAAATATCGTAAAGTAATAAAGTTATTTTAGTTCGATAGCTTTATATTACGAATCGTGTGTTATTGAAATAATAATTATATTTGTAACTAACATCGAATAGTGTCATAAGTTATAAAAAAAAACATAATAACATAATCTTTTAATTTTTATAAATGTAAAGAAAGAAAGATTTTATTTGACATGCTAACATATCATAAATACAATAACTACAACACAATAAATAAAGGCAATGCTAAAATGGCCACGACTCAGCTCACGTCCAGTGCCCAGCTGTACACTGCACAGCTGATTTTCAGTCGTAGCCAATGCTACTATAGACAACTAACATACTAATTTTTAAACTATAACTATGACAGAACCAAACAAAACTGATTAAATAATAACTTAATATAAAAAGATTTAATAATGAAAAATAAACAGATTCTAGAGCTGAGTATAAATTATAAATATACATATACACAAATACACATAAATTTACATACATACACACATCCATATACACATATACATACATGCACACACAAAAATAGGCAAGTAACTCCCCATTAAATGAAATTAATAATAACACTTGCAAACCAATTACACAAATGAAGATAAACAACAAATGGATTCCTAACAAAGTACCCTGTTCTATAAGTAACAATATTCTAACATGGTTGAAATATATATATATAATATAATATATAATGTATACACGTATTACCTTAAAAATTTAAAAAAATAATCGGATTTATCATTTTCTTATATACGAAATTCGGACTTTTACAAATGAGTCCTGAAAAACTGGATAGTTCCACATCCATCCTGGATTATGACATGACAGGGGAGCAAAAGGGTCAAGTAACATCACACTGTGATAGTAATATATCATCCCTCTCGGGTCGGCCCTTTTCCTGTCCCATTAACATACTTTTGTGAAGGAATGTCACAGATTAAGCGATTGATTTAAGTCTGTAACTTGTACGCACGGTTGGCAGATTATAAGAAAGTTATACTTATTGTGCATGTGCAAATTTTCGTTGTAGATTATTGTCATCACCACATCACTAGTACTGTTCCAAAAATTGCGGTGAAAAACAAGATACGATCAAATTAATTTTATGGTGGTTTCTCGTATGGTGCGAGAACGTTTTAACCCTCGATTAAATAAGATGTGCTGACAAGCTGTCAAATAAAATGGTATCACTCGAGTCGAATCAATACCTTTGAGTGAACTGTCAAAGTGATTTGACAATTTCGCTGTAGTGTTAACGAGCAAAACAAACGTCAACAAACGTGTAGGGTGTTTTACTGAACGACATTCAGCACCCTGTGCCGTAAAAATATGCATATTGTTACACTGGAACTGATAGAGAATCATTTCATCTCTTATGTAATAATTCGTCCCACATCCCCATTTTTTAAAATAGCAATCTAAAGAATCAAAACGAAGAAAATAAAAACTTACGTCAAAATGACTCCGGGTCCAGCGAAGTCTGTGAAATTGGGCACTGCCAGTCCATACACAGGCGCATGAAACTGTGGACAGTAATAAAAGGTTTGAGGTCAACGTCATTTTAAGGTTTATTTTTATTATATAAAATATGAATCATTGATAACAAAGTTCTGAATATATGAAGTGTCCCGTTGGATACAGAAAAAAAATTTCCAATATAATATTGTTTACAAATTTTTTCATAGTTTAAAGTCTATTTTTGTATTTTCTTAATTTTAATATATTATTCAGTATTTTCCAAATACCTTATTTGATAACTGAACGGTTAATAGCTACTTTGCTTTCCAGTATACCGTAATTTGTAATTCATAAAACTTTCTCCAATATTCTTTTTTAATAAATAAATAAATATTTTTTTCCGAAAAAAATCATAGATATATTGTGGTACAACAAGACGTACGTAAATAATACGCATGAGAAAGTGACGATCGCGAGTGTATCAGGGAGGAATATCCCGCCGGCGGCCGCCAACCTTCACAATCGTCAGTCACCTGTGCAAATCCCATGCTAAAGTCGCCAATTTTTCAGCTTTATATCTCAATATTTTAGTACGGAGTTATAACTAAAAGTCAAAATACGTATTTTCTTATGTTCACCAAAGACCATAAATATTAAAATTTGGAAGGTAATAAAAAAAACAGCTTATACTATATAATTAAAAAAAAAATCTATTATTAACTGCGTGAAAGCGATGTCAAAACACAAATGGATTGTATATCAATATTG
The DNA here is from genome assembly GCA_949709985.1 of Luffia ferchaultella. NCBI lineage: Eukaryota > Metazoa > Arthropoda > Insecta > Lepidoptera > Psychidae > Luffia > Luffia ferchaultella. The sequence goes on from OX453263.1 coordinate 4,888,894, forward strand.
CAAAATGTAAATACATATCCTACTTTTATTGGTTACTCTATACATTAAAATGTCTTCCACTGAAACACATTGGAAAGTATCACTATCTTCAGCCTCTCTAGCTCCCAATACTTCCTCAACGTTTTAAGGAGTATGGGCCATGCCCACCACGCTGTTAAGGTGCGGCTTGGCTCCACCAGCACTAAAATGACAACGTGTCGGCAGGGCGTGAGATCTTTAACTTAGGTAGGTACTCAAAACTTTAAGAATACTACTCCATACGAAAAACGTGTGAAAATGTTCCTCGGACCATTACTGAGACTGATATTTTTGAAAATTCTTATACAAACAGAATAAACTTTTCACTTGCTGATAACGGTTAGAGGATCTAATTTTTATCAGTAATAATAAAAAAAAAATATCAATTTGATTGTAATAGCCATAGAGTAAACAAATTTGACGGCAGCGTTTGGATTTAATAGTCAGAAATGTTACTTCACAGTATCGAAAATGTCAAACGCAATGTCGCGGGGGTGAAGGCCGGCGCGCGAAGACCTCGCGTACTAAACTCGGATTGAAACTCGCCATCTCGCTACGGATACACACCAGCTAGCTAGAGTATGAGCGGTCAGACAGTAAGCGCAGAAGAGTGCTTCTAGTCAATTCATACTTTTATGGTAATAATAATAATAATAATAATAATAATAATAATAATAACACACACAATCACAACAACGCCTAAGTCCCAAACTAAGCATTAGCTTGTATTTTGGGTACTAAGCGAAGACACCACATACATATAACAACCAAGACCCGGTGCCAGTATTAATATTCATCATATAAATACTGACCCAACCTGGGATTCGAACCCGGGACCTCCAGCTTCGCAGGCAGGGTCGCTGCCCACTAGGCTAAGCGGTCGTCGCAATAGCAAATATTTAAGAATAAAAACATGGAGTAAGAACTACAGGCTTTCACACAGCAACGACTCCATGTTATCGTAGAAAATCTTTTAACAGAGAGTGTTTTAATACAAGACTCCCCTGAGGTACATGCGGAACTGTGTCCAACGATTTCTGACACCAACATATTCAAGGAAAAAATGTAAATAAATTTTTACATTTCTATTTTCATTTTCTTTTTTAAATAATTTTTTTTAAATATTTTTACAGCTTTGGGGTCTAAATCTTTTTAAGTCTCTTATCATGACAATTACTGCGTTTTAACTGTTTGTCACTTATTCTTTGGCCAAGGCTATAAATTGCAATTAATATATTCACATTTTCTTTAATATCCGAAAAAGAAACGACAGACAGTAAATATAATTAATGATTTGAGTTTATTTGTGCCTAATAGGGATAGGAAGCTTTAGCTGAAATCTTTCGGGTACATGTAAAACAGCAATTTACAAACAGCTTGTTCAAGGAAAGCTCGTTCCGATTTTCTATTTTCCCTTCACTAATTATTATTTGCGCCCCATTTCGTCTTTAATTGGTCGGTTTATTTGCATTGTAATTGTAATAATTACGGGAAGCTTATCGTTTTGTTTGACAACACGATTTCAATGTAATTCTGTGAACGGAATACGGGCGACCTCTAGGTAGTTCGGCGAATTTCAGTACTTTATTCAAAACAGTCATGCGTTTATGTCAAACGGGTTTGAGCCAATTTTTTCAATTTCGCTTAATTTTTCTAGAAATTCGTCTGACGTTGATAGTTCCCTGTGACGTCATCTGGACAGTTCATTTTATTCCATTGCTTTACACAGCAAAAAACCACAAGCTAAAATTAAACATATTTCTACTTTGATTACTACTTTTAGTAAAATTTTAGTCCTCATGAATCAGTCATTATATGATGACTTAAAATAGTCTCAGATAGTGCAAATAGGTAATGAATATCTGTCCAGATGACGCCACAGGGACATTTTACTAACAAAATTTTGGAAAATAAAACTAAAAAAATTGCAGACTTAATTTTTTATTTTCAGAGTGAAATATTGGACTATATTTTCGAAAAAAAATAATATTATGTTAAATGGGCCAAGCCCATTAAAACATGGTCGCTGAATGTTAACTACTTTAGCAAGCTCAGAGTTAGTCGGCGAGCCCGTTTCTCGTTTAGAAAGTCGTGGTTCGAATGTCAGGGCATGTACCAATTAGCTTTATTTTTTGTTCAAGTACATAACTATCACTGACTCCGTGCCTTGTATAGCACGTTAAGTGACGGTCCCGGTTGCCATTATCAATTAGTAGCCGTTAAAATCTACCAACCCGCCCTGGAGCACTGTGGTAGATTAAGCTCCAAGCACCTTAAATTCCGACGGGAGGCCAAAGTCTCTGCACTGGGGCATAATGGTCTGATATTGAATACTTAACTAGCTTTATAATTAATAATAATAATAATAATAATACATGGGACTTTCCACACAGCGCCATCTAGTCCCAAAGTAAGCAAGTATTATGCTTGTGTTATGGGTTACTAGACAACTGATATACATACTTAAATATTCTTTATAATATATACTTATATAAATATTTTTTTTTTTTTAATATATAACAACCAAGACCCGGTACCACTATCAATATTCATCATATTAATACTGACCCGACCTGGGATTCGAACCCGGGACCTCTAGCCCCGTAGGCAGGGTCGCTACCCACTAGGCTAAGCGGTCGTCCATAATTGTCTCTACGAGTCATGCGTCAAAACATACAAAGATCTAAAAGGAGTTGACCTTGAAGATTTTCTTTCAACTTACATCAACAGGTATTGAGAAGATATTCTTTGGTAAATGGCATGTTGTAGCAAGATCTTGGGCGGCTTCCATGAATGAGAGTTGTATATCGCGATTCAACATCCATTCCACTTGTTTGTCTGTCAACAAAAATCATTATATGTTATAGAAGTTATGTAACTCATACGTTTGATTTTTTTTCATTGTATAGTAATATCGATAAGTTAGTGTAATAAAAATCTAAACACAGGTATATAAGCATACATATATATTTAATTGTTTTTTCTCTATATCTATCGAAACTAAAGTCATAATAAGAATTGATATTCGAACACGTTCTTAATCTATACTTAATATTATAAAGCTGAAGAGTTTGTTTGTTTGTTTGCTTGCACCCGGTAATCTCAGAAACTACGAGAAAAATTCTCTTTGTCTTGGATAGTCTATTTATCGAGGAAACCTATAAGCTCTACATTTTTTCGTTTGTTTGAACGCGCTAATCTCAGAAACTACTGGTTCGAATTGAAAAATTCTCTTTGTCTTGGATAGTCTATTTATCGAGGAAACCTATAAGCTCTATATTTTTGTTCGTTTGTTTGAACGCGCTAATCTCAGAAACTACTGGTTCGAATTGGAAAATTCTCTTTGTCTTGCATAGTCTATTTATCGAGGAAACCTATAAGCTCCATATTTTTGTTCGTTTGTTTGAACGCGCTAATCTCAGGAACTACTGGTTCGAATTGAAATATTTTTTTTTGTGTTGAATAGCTCATTTATCGAGGAAGGCTATAGGCTATTATTACATCACGCTACGACCAATAGGAGAGGAGCATCAATGAAAAATTTTGCAAAAAACGGGAAAAATTATAATAATAATAATAATACATGGGACTTTCCACACAGCGTCATCTAGTCCCAAAGTAAGCAAGTATTATGCTTGTGTTATGGGTTACTAGACAACTGGTATACATACTTAAATATTCTTTATAGTATAAACATATATAAATATTTTTGCAAAGACAAATAACAACCAAGACCCGGGTACCAGTATCAATATTCATCATATTAATACTGACCCGACCTGGGATTCGAACCCGGGATCTTCAGCTTCGTAGGCAGGGTCGCTACCCACTAGGCTAAGCGGTCGTCAATTATATTGTAATATTTTCGATTGCTTTAAAGTTGTTAATTCTATATTAAATGTCACTCAATATTTATAATACTTGATGAACACTCAAAGACCATGAACGCGTTCTCAGGGCGAATGTAGTATTTACAGCTTAATTTTTTTTTCATTATTTTATTAAAAAAGATTATTTTGAAAACCTTTTAATAGTTCAAAACACGCAAATACAGCGTCGACCCCAAAGTACCAGTTTGAGATTTAAATATGACCTATCTATATTAGAAATTACCCTAGGTCAAAGAGCGCAACTTTTTTTGGAACAAAGATATCTGATGTGTTCTCGAGTGGTTAGAGATCTTAACTGCGGAGCCAAGGGTCGCGGGTTCGATTCCCGACCGGAACAGATATTTGTGTGCATGAACATGTTTATTTCGTTCCGGGTCTGTGTGTAAAATATTTATATATTTATATATTATTTAAAAAAATAATTAATTAAATATGTATATAACTTGTCTAGTAACCTATAACACTTGCTCACTTTGGGACTAGATAGCGCTGTGTGGGATGTCCCATGTCCCATATATTTGCCATGTATTTCAATTCTAATATAGTTGACGATTTCATGTCTAACCTAATGTAGTCATAAATATTGTTAATTTCGATTCAAAAACATATTCATTTCAATCATAAATTCATTTGAGATTATATAACATAGGTCATATTCAAACCGTAAAATTATAATCCAATTAAATGTTCATCCGACCAACAATGATAAAGTGGACCAAGCCATCTTTAAATGCAATTTGGAAAGTTCCAAACGTACTTTATAAAATTAAAACTCTGTTAATTTGTTTTCGGAGCGTATCCAACTTTTACAGCGAGTGTACGGTCCCTCGAAACTCGAGTGTGATAATTTATTTAATATTAGATTGAATTCATTATGATACGAAAACGGACTTACTTTAATAAAAAATTTTTGTTTGTGAATTCTCATGTTTTATATGACATGCGTATAAGCAAAAATTGTAAAATTAAATTAAAAATCTTATTAGTTAAATCGTATTAGTAGGACAATTAAATGCGGAAGTATATGAGTCAAATCAATATTTGGATATTTCTATGATTTTTTTTGTTCATTTTAATAAGAAATTTCATTTTCACAAATTCAAATAACTATAATAAATAATACATGGGACATCCCAAACAGCGCCATCTAGTCTCCAAGTTAGCAAATATTATGCTTGTATTATGTGTTACTATACAACTGATATACATGCTTACATATTTTTTTTTAAATATATACATATAAAAATATTTTACACCCATACACTGAATAATAATAACGTAAACATAGCAACAACGTCTAGGCCCCAAACTAAGCATTAGTTTGTGTTTTGGGTACCAAGCGAAGACACCACATACATATAACAACCAAGACCCGGTATCGGTATCAATATTCATCATATAAATACTGACCCGACCTGGGATTCGAACCCGGGACCTCCAGCTTCGCAGGCAGGGTCGTTGCCCACTAGGCTAAGCGGTCGTCAATTATATGTCATACTTCATACGACATGCGTCATTATTATTGTTTTAAACGAACATTTTGATAAATTATAATAATAATAATAATAACGCATACATTACAACAACGTCCAGGCCCCAAACTAAGCATTAGCTTGTGTTTTGGGTACCAAACGAAGACACCACGTACATATAACAACCAAGACCTGATACCAGTATCAATATTCATCATATAAATACTAACCCACCTGGGATTCGAACCCGGGACCTCCAGCTTCGTAGGCAGGGTCGCTACCCACTAGGCTAAGCGGTCGTAGTGATTACACATGAAATAACATTAGAATCTTTATTTTCTTTTTTAGTACGAATTTTACACGTGGGTCACACAAAATTCTACTTCACGACGAATATTTCTAAGTATCAACTGGTGTATATTTGATCTTTGGCGTATATTTCTTTGCTCATATTTTTGTTGTCACAACGCGGCCGCCGACTAATTAAACGGATTACTTTTCTCCTCTACACCCGCGATTGCACCTTTATCGTTCATTTTTAACTTCGTAACCACGTTGTATCGATAATTCTTTCGAGAAAAATATTTTTGATATGAAAACATTTGTCCTACTTTTTTGTTCAAAAATGAAGATTTAGATGCCACCTAAAGTCTATTACAATTTGGCTAGCGATAAAAAAAATCAGTGGGTATGTGTGCGTAATTTGTGTATTCACAAATGAATAGAAAGGATTTTAAACGCGGTGTTTATATATATATATATTTTAAATTACTTATTACCTACAAATAAAATTAATCCAATAATCCACCCCTCGTCACCCCCGACGCAAAGGCGCCCATGATACTCATTGCATTTTTTTTATTGTAGCGACCCTGCCTACGAAGCTGGAGGTCCCGGGTTTGAATCTCAGGTCGGGTCAGTATTTATATGATGAATATTGATGCCGGTACCGGGTCTTGGTTGTTATATGTATGTGGTGTCTTCGTTTGGTACCCAAAAAACAAGCTAATGCTTAGTTTGGGGCCTGGACGTTGTTGTAATGTATGCGTTATTATTATTATTATTATTATTATAATTTATGAAAATGTTCGTTTAAAACAATAATAATGACACATGTCGTATGAAGTATGACATATAATCACTGAGTGGGATATTTCGCACACTTTTTCTATCTTTTCGAAATATAAGATGTTGCATCTTACTTGTTATGCGATATTTATTATTTTATTTTAGTATTTCGTAGTGCAAAATAGTACCTGTGTCATCCAAATGCACTTGTATAGCGGAATTTTCTAGAGTATAATTGTCGATGGTCCTTTGACTTTGTAGCCTCGTGTGCAAGCTGTCCGAGAAATTCGCTGGAAATACTAGCACCGCCCTACTTTTTCCTCGGTACGCCGCGGCCAAGGCTTCTTCGCTATTGGGATATGCAATCTGAAAAGTTATGAAAGTTTTGATATTTGACGCGTGGTCGGTTCCTCGGGAAGTTCCATCTGGATTGGTAATTAGTTCAAAAGAAATGACAGGAGATATTTCTTTAATGTAATTTTCTTTATTTTGACAAATCAAAAAACGCACACTGTTGTGTAGATATCATTAAAATCGGCTCATGATTTTCGACACAATTATTTTATATTAAATCAAACAGAAGTTTTCTTAAAGCTAATATTGCAAAACATTGTTTTTCGAATGGATGTACGTTTGCATGTCCTGGCAAGCGCTTTAGCTTATTTTAGTACATTTTTAAATTTTTCAAAGATATTATTATTTTTAGGCGTTATTTCATCACCTCTTTCAATAGATCCTATTATTAAATTATACATACAACGTTTACATATTCTCACATTCATGAACGAGTCATGTCATTTCTGTATTTTATAGAAATATGTTATGTTCATTAAGAAAAACTAATAAGCGAAAAATTTTTGTTGATATCAACAAAAATGCCGAAGATACAAATTTTCAAAATAAATCGTGCTATGACGTCACTCGGTTACATTACTATGGCCTAACGTGGATAATTTGTACGTAGCGGCACCGAGTGACGTCATGAGCGGGTCGTAAAAATAAAAACTTTTATTTGTAAATCTCCGGTAATAATAGGTATTTTTCCCGAAATTCAAAAAGCATAGTCATCCGTTTGTTATATTGTTACGGACTACCGGTTCTGATATTGATGATGCACTAAAACACTGATTTTAGTTGACTTTATTATAATTCCAAATCACAAAATAATCCAAGAGCAAACAATATCGAACACTAATTACACGGTTAAAGCACTCCGCACTTCGCAAATTATCGCGCTTGACTTATTTCCAAAAATCAACTACTCGACGCCTCCGACCATCGCCTTATATAGTTCTCTCCCTTCTACTAGTCACCGTCTCGAATATTCTATCTCGAAAATGAGAGAGAATTAGAGAAATGAGCGTTGATTTTTAGAAATATCGCGTATATTCCTTTGAACAAAAAGCGCCTCTATTTTAAATTTGTGGAATTTTATTCTTTATCCAGACTTTTCGGTTTTATTGAATGGCTGTGGGAATTTTTCTCGTAAGTTCGATGACTTGTTTTCGTACTATTGTAGATAGATAGGTGTCACGCTTTTTCTAGTGAGTTCGATAACCTGTCGTCGTGAGAGTAGATAGGCGTCACACTATTCTAGAGTGTGAAATAGCGTATGATATACAATTTTGTTGAAGAGGACGCTTTCATTATTATTTGTACACTTGTTTAACAAACGCAATGATATTAATAATATTTAATAAATAAAAATAGCTGAAAAATATTTAAAAATTTTATAAACTTACCAAGTTATCTTGCCGCTTCGCTAAAAAGTGCAAATACTGACAACTGAACTTTGTGGTCATGTTCCATTCGTAGATATGCTTATCCGGATCGCAAGGATTCTCATAAGCACATTTGGCTATTGTGTTGTCCTCGCCCAGTTCGTAGTTAACAACACCGATGGGCAGTCCTACAGGATAGTGTCCGATTGCCAAGCAAAATAGTACTATTTGTGATAGTGGCAGGCCTATTATAAAAGCCAGTACACTAAAAAAATATATACCTGGTTAGTTCATTGGACGACGTTAGTGTTTTAATGCATGCGTTAGTTATTCCACGTGGACCGACATTCAATTGAATCGAAGCTTACGATAGATGGTCGCAATATCGTTCATTGTTTTTCAATTTAAATACGCCTACTTGTCTATGTGTACATTGTGCAACGTACGCATAAATAAATTTGACAGCAACGCTTGGTTTTATAGAGTCATAAATGTCACTTCACAATAGCGAAAATGTCAAAGACAATTTCGCGGGGGTGAAGACCGGCGCGCGGGTACTAAAATTCGCCATCTTGCACCAGCTGGCTAGCGTATGAGTGACGCAGAAAAGGGCTTCTAGTCAATACTTAGCTTTATGACTGTACACCTGTCTATCAATATACATGTTCTAACTGATTGAATGATGAATGAACTAAAGTGGGGTTTTAAGAAAATTAAAGGTATAAAATAAGGGCTGTAAGTTTGCATGAAAGTCTGTCAAATCAAATACATAATTTATCCTTCCAGTTATAAATGAAGAAAGACGTACTATATAGAAATTCATCATTTGTGAAGTGAGAGTCAATATTTGTAAAAAAGTATTTTTATGTGTACTTTATTTTAAATCCATCTTCACTTCATCAGCCCATTTTTACCCCACTGCAGGGGCTTAGGCCTCCCCCAGGATGAGGAGGGTGGCTTAGAGCTTAAATCCACCACGCTACTCCACTGCGGGTTGGGGACTGTAACGTCCGCCATCTATTGACAGCGTCCGGGACCGACTGCTTGACGTGCCCTCCGAAGCACGGAGTCAGTGATAGTTGTGTACTTAAGTCAGAAAAACTCATTGGTACACGCCCGGATTCGAACCATGGCTTTATGGGGTCATATAAATTTGAGACAGGTTCACTATCACTACAGACCAAATCCATGAAAATTGGTATTTGGATTTTTGGTTACAAATTTAAAAAATAGTTTTTCAGGACTTTCTTTAAAAATGTATTCCAAGGAGTTTCATTATTTCTCTAGTTAAGTTCACGAAAATTCGAAATTCTAAATTTAAAAAAAAAACACGTTTCAGGATTTTTAGAAAGTTATTACTTATATACTAAAAAGGGTAATAATAATATAACAAATTAAAGTTTGTAAGGGAGGTCTATAGTTTTATATGTCCGAAAGACATAGTTACTTTTTTTCATTCATATAATCTCCAATTAAGCAAAGCGTGTACTATGGGTACTAAGTAACTAATATACATTTTTAAATATTTCTTTTTTAAATATATTAATACATACACACATTTTACCCCCAGACACGGAGCATATAGACAGTTCATGCACTCAAATATTTGTCCTGAGCGGGGACCGAACCCGCGAATCTGTCAGTAATGGTTACAGCTCTCGTCAAACTTCTAGTTAGCTCTAAAGCCGAGCGAATAGCGTCGCAATATGAAAAAGGGTCAAAAGCGGGTCCCGCACTTGCCCCAAACGCACCAACATCAGAGCGAACTATAAATTTGGCACGAGCTGTCAAAAACTTTCGTTGTAAATAATCAGCTGAATTTTTCCACACATTCACTCACCTATAATTCCTTACTAAGCCCATAAAGTTCTTCCATATAAGGGCTTGCATGTGATGCCACTTCATCGGTTTTATCCTTTCTATACATCCTTCTGGTGGCTCTTCGTCAGGCGGTAAGGCTTCGACCGGCGCCACTTCGGGGGTCACCACCACCCTACCGCGACTACTCATCGACACATTGTCCCCAAATTCGCCTGAAATCTCACCTAATTCTGCCTCTTCCAAATCTATTACTGTCGGATCCTGTGAATCAATATATTCTTTCTAAATTTTAAATTCATTATTTTTAAATTATATTGCTACTAACTATAAGGTATAAGGTACCTAGGAGTAGAGTGGGGCAATTTCGATCGATAATGTATTAATAGGTAGACGAAATCTAGGAATCCTAAACGGGACATAAATGCCTCGCAACCAACTTCAAGGTAATGACAGCGACACATTCAGAGATGTAAAATGAGCTTCATGCTATTATTTATATTTTTCAAAAATTCCTTCTATTATATATTATTTTTCTATATCGTTTATCATTAAGTAAACTTTAATTATATAATGCCTGGATGTAAACCTCGCTACGCCATTCTAACTATGTACAAACCGCCTTTGTGTTATATATAACCGAACCATTAGGTGATATTTTTAACTAAGTTTTCAGACGCCGACTTTCTATCCTGATAATGACCGAATGGCCGATTCTGATGATTCTTACGACAATCAATTTGTCTTAATCTTGTAGTGTCACTAAAGACATGACAGGAATCAAAGACGATATGGTGACGAGACGCCATATTGTGACAGAGAAAAAATTAATTAGTCCCAAACTAAGCAACGCTTGTATTATGGGTACCAGACAATTGATACACATACTTAAATATTCTTTATATATCCATATACAGATATTTTTACACCCAGACACGGAACAAATGCACACAAATATTTGTCACGGGCGGGAATCGAACCCGCGGACCCTTAGCTCCGCAGTCAGAGTCTCTATCAACTGAGCCAGTCGGTCAGTCAATAAAGTATTATTGAAAAGGTATCTTCTAAAATCAGTTTTAGGTTTTTTCAGAAAAGTTTTCTTTTTCAATGACCATTTAGAATTAATTACGATTGTCTAAGATTAACCAATCGTTAATACATACCCAAAAAAGGTACAACAGCCTCCCGAACTATGAGAATTGGGTAACAAATAACAGACTTTTTTCCACAATATCGGCTTCAAGATGAGCTACAGAACTTTAAAACTGAAAGTAACTTACTGGTATAGCCGGCAGTTCTACTTTCTCAATGACCCCAGCGAGTATGCTGGACCTGCGCCGCTTCCCCATATTCTGTAATACTGCTAATTTCAAAAACACTTCCTCCAGACTGTCGGCTTGGTAGCGTTCTATCAGATCATCGGGGGCTTCTTCTGCCAAAAAATTTCCACCTCGCATAAGTCCAATCTGGTGAACAAAACAAAATTGGTAGTTCAACAATGGGCACTAATCAAAAACTTTTACATTATACAGGTGAGGTTTTAATGACCAGCCAAATTTTTATATAATGATCTTTGGTAGAAAACCGATAGCCGTCTTGTTTCTTTTTAGTATCGTTCTATAGAAAAATATTGAGATATGACTACACAAACCTTTCCCGAAAAAACCAATAACTCAAGTCACCATTCATGCCCGCCGCCCGATTCCGTTTCAAGGCCTCGGGCGCGTACGTTTACTATAGCGTTAAGAAGGCAACCAAACTTTATAAAATAACACTGTAGATAAAATAATTTATTATGAAAATGTAACCCATATTTCTTATTTACGCAATGAGGTCTATTGGTAATACCTAACATCTAGAAAAATTTTGGCCGGTTACTAAAATCTCACCTTGCATTTTAATAAATTTTTAGGAATATATAGACAAAATATGTCGTGATAGCCCAGAGCGCAACGAACCTGTCTCAAATTTAAAAGGCCCCACAGGGCCATGGTTCGAATCCGGGCGTGTACCAATGAGTTTTTCTGACTTAAGTACACAATATCACTGACACCGTGCTTCGGAGGGCACGTTAAGCAGTCGGTCCCGGACGCTGTCAATAGATGGCGGTCGTTACAGTTCCCAACCCGCAGTGGAGCAGCGTGGTGGACTTAAGCTCCAAGCCCCCCTCCTCACGCTCAAGCTCCAAACCCCTACCCTCACCCTGGGGGAGGCCTAAGCCCCTGCAGTGGGGTAAAAATGGGCTGATGATGATGATGATAGACAAAATAGGGTATTTTAGGTGTTATTTTTTTTTATTATTTAACATATGTGTTTTTAATGAATACTCGGTCATTAAAAACTTATTAATTTCAATAACGTCACCTCTACTAATTGTTAGTAGTTTCATGTTTCATGCTTTTTATAGTTCTGTACAACAGAACCCTCAACGTTTCGACCGTCTGTTCGTCCGTCCGTCTGTCCTCGGTTTTTCTCAGAAACTATAAATACTACAAAGATAAAACTTGATAAGTCAGCGTTATTTTTGAACCGCTACACCATGGTGTAGTAAAATTACGATTTAAATGTTTATTCGGGTAGGTAACCATACATATAACCGAGGAACACGCAAAAATTCCAGCACACATCGACACGAGGGGTAATAATCTCCTAAAGTATATTTTTGTAGGCACGTGTCTCTTCCCCCCAGCAGAACCATTGTCACTGTAGTATATACAAAGCAGTTAAAAGAAAAACAATCACAGCTAACTATAGATTGTACAAATTAAAAAGTAATAGTCGACTAACTTGTAAAATGTTCTTTGATAAGTAAGAAATTCGTAAAAATTCCATAAAAAATGACTTAGATGACGTTTAGCCAGTAAGCTAAAACTAGCGGCCATAGACATATATATAAGGACCGGGCCAATACGCGACTAAAACGTCTCCAGTGCGCTGGCCCTAATATGTCAGTTTAGGGCCAACGCGGCTCAGTTGTCCGCGAGCGGTGCGATCGTTCGTTTGCTATTGCTCGTCATAAAAAATTCCATATAATACAATAGTACAAATATAATACAAAACTTAAAAGCGAACATGGGACATCGTATCATCAATAAGTAATCTTACATTAGGTTTGTTGCATGTTTAATTGTTTGAATAATTAAATAAACTATTTCTAAACCACCGACTAAACTGATAATTTTATTAACGAAGTCCAGAAGATGGCGCTTTTTACAAGGTTATATTGGTTATATAGTATTAGTTCGAACTGTTTATGTCAGATGGCGCAATTTTTGCTTGCATGAAAAATTTTATATAAAATGTTCAGTGGGGTTCATAACTTTTTAATGTTAACAAAAAAAAATTTGAAATTTCGCAAAAGTTTGCATTATTTTAATTTTGGTTTTAAATTATTTTTGTTTTGAAACACACATATTGTGACGGACAAATAAATACGGAACTCATATTTGACCGATTTTTTAAATATCTCCGCTTTTACCATTAAAAAAAATCGATATATTTTTCTTGAATTAGGTAATTTGGACCATGAAAGAATTTAACAATTCCTATTTGTCATATACCGTCACAGTCTATGAAAATTCCTCATATTGAAAAATCATAATTTCGATCTAGCACGTATAACATTTTATTAAAAGTTCATTTTTAAGTAAAACTTTCATTGAATTTACAATGTTTGTTTGAAAATTATTTTTATGTCCCTGTTAGGACGAACGCTGCTCTTCTCTATAATGACATGAGTTTTTGAGATGGCCAAATTCTAAACTATAAGAAATATCGAAAAGTGTTCAAAGGATTCATGAGCTCGATTTTTGAAGAAACAAAACTTCATATTCACATTTTTGATAAATCTGTTACTTTAACAGGAGATCAAACCACCTGATTTGATTGATTGATTTGATAATCTATTTCCTAATACGAGAAAACTATGTACACCATTTAAACCATATTACGGGCATGGAGGAGTGTAGAATTTGGAAAAGATGTGCCAAAAGCGAAAATCTATATATATATCTAATAAATAAAATAAATAAACACTATAAATCACACGAGTTTAATAGTCTGTCGTTTGATACAGTTTGAATTGAGTTACTCTCGCCTATTTTTTATTGGTGGTTTCAAAAAGTGAGTACGGTCAAACTTCGACCGCTGTGTGACCTCTAGTGTATATAAAATATAGAAAAAAATATATATATCTTAATGTAACACAACAAACTATTCAGTCATACATATACAAACGACCATAGCCTTTGAAGGTCAATATATAAAAAAACATATAAAAACAACAATAAACAAGTAACTAAGTACGTACTATTTATTGATGATTACCTACCTACCTACACTCGCATTTCGACCTCGCGGCCTTGAATGGCACATAATATACCTTGACTTGGGGTCATTTCCGCAAATTAGAATAATGAATGCCATTTTTAAATACAAATAACATCGAAGCTCATTTGTAATACATAAAACCATTATGGTATGAATCGACTAGAAGCCCTCTTCTGAGTTTAACGCCTAACCACTCATACTCAAGCTAGCTGGTGCAAGATGGCGAGTTTCAGTCCGCGACGTCCCCGCGCGCCGGTCTTGACCCCCGCGAAATTGCGTTTCACATTTTCGATACCGTGAAGTGACATTTCTGACTCTATTAAAACCGAACGCTTCTGTCAAACTTATTTACGAACAAAACAAAAGTATCGAGTCCTTTGGAAACGACTTTCTTAATTTTGGGCCCTCAACATTTGACTATGTTGACTATTTAAAACTAACTCCTTTGATAACTATACAATTTAAGGTTAGATATATATACCATACCATAAACAATAGAAGCAGGAATAATATAATGTAGACACTACAACACACAGTGCGCTTGCGCTGCCTTATCAGAACTACCTACACTTTAAATTAAATGTAGTTGACCGAACGCGTTTGGCAGCAGTATTAATTTTAACAAGAAAAAATGATCGAAATCGATGTCGATAACTCTGACACTTTATTTCAAGTCACGGGACTTACTGTCATTTTAAGCGGGACCCCTCCCACACTTGCCGCATACCAGACATTGTAATAGTTCAGTTAAACAGCCCTCGTTCTCGTCTTACTATTATTCCTACTTTTATGCTATAAACCAAAAATCGGCCAAGTGCGAATCGGACTCGCACACGAAAGGTTCCGTACCACCATACAATATAAAAAAACGAGTGCGACGTTAATCGAAACTCAACCATTAATCGTTATTATTATGTAATTTAAGAATTATTGTATAAATATATTTCATTTTTATTTCCTTAGTTATTTAGAAGGCGCTCGATCCTCTCTGGCTAACCCGAAAAGTAATAACAAGAATGCACTGACAGCTAGAGACAATTTTTATTACTTATTTTATTACAGTGAACTTTTGACTTTTAGTATCGATTGTGAAGAGAATAAGCTCTGCAAAGGAAAGCGTAAATTTATAGTACCTAGTAATACAAAGTAGTTTTCATCATAACATTTTTTTTTTAAATTATCTTTTACAATAACATCACAAATATAAAATGCATCTAGTTTTCGCTTATTGGCAAAACGCTGTCATTTTCTATGGAATTTTCACAAAATTTTACTTATTAAAGTTCATTTTATAAGTTAATCTATTACTCGTTAAATAATACAGTCTAGTTCGCTGTGATAGTTTTCCTTTTAACTATGTTATATATACTACTGTCAATTTTTTTTCACATATCCAAAAACAACAGTTTAGTTGGTAGAGGGGGAGGACACATGACTAACAAAAATTAGGATTTTAGGAGTGCATATCTCAACAACTGTTGACTAAAATAAAAAAATATAATTGAAACCTTGATATCCCTTTTTAAGACCTATCGCTTGATACCTCTCGCGTTAACATACGATGATTTTTTTTTTCGTTCTTCAGTTACATGTATGCCGACCTATCCCAAAATTTTGTTTTTTTTTTTCATTGCACTACGTCGTTGTATAGCGGTTCATAGATTACACCTACCTTCCAAATTTCATCTATATATTGCTAATAGTTTCCGAGAAAAACCACAGACAGACAGACATAGGGACGAACGGACATGGCGAAACTATAAGGGTTCCTTTTTTGCCATTTGGCTACGGAACCCCAAGAAAGGAAATCATCCCCCATTGCGTTTCAGTGTCAGAATAATTTGGGAGCATGCCGTCATCGGCTACAGGTGGTCCAAGACCGTATGTAGTGAAGATGTAAACCTACGCCCAGCAGCAATATCGAGCAGCTGAAATGATGATGGTACTGGTGCTGACATCACTTTCAAATGGATGAAATCCTGAATTGATGTAACATTTAAAAATTTATGAGATGTACAAATTATGCGCCATCTAGTTCCAAACTAATAAGAGTTTGTATTATGGATACTAAACAACTAATATACATATTAAATACTTCTTTATAATATATACAGATATAGATAGTTTATATCCAGACAAGGAACAAATAGAAATGTTCGTGCTCACAAATATTTGTCCTGGGCGGGAATCTAACACGCGATCAGAAACTCAGATGAATGGATGACAAACATAGATGAATTTTACATTCTAACTAATGTTATAAATGCGAATGTGTGTTTGTTTATTACGCTTTCACGCCTAAACCGCTCAACCGATTGTGATGAAATTCGGTACAGAAATAGACTTTAAAGAAGGACTTAAGCTACTTTTTGTCTTCTGTTTGTCCGTCCGAGTTGATCTCCGAAATGGCTGAATCTGTTTCAATGAAACTTTGCAGACATTAAAAAAAAGTTGTCAGGAGAGATATAAGCTATTTTTTTATGTATAGAAAATCGTAGTATCTGTCTGTCTGTTCCGGCTGATCTCAATAGCGGGAAGTTAGACGTTCGTGAAATAAAAACATATATATAGCACCCCATTAATCCTCCATAAAATCACTATAGGATTTTTCATGTGAACTATAACCAAAAGGGATCATCAGGATTACCATAAAATATGTTACTCACTCAGTGACGTGATAGCCCAGAGTGCAACGAACCTGTCTCAAATTTATAAGGCCATAGGGCCATGGTTCGAATCCGGGCGCGTATACCAATGAGTTTTTCTGACTTAAGTACATTAACTATCACTGACTCCGTGCCTCGGAGAGCACGTTAAGCAGTCGGTCCCGGACGCTGTAACTAGATGGCGGTCGTTAGAATCCCCAACCCATGGTGGAGTAGCGTGCTGTATTTAAGTCCAAACCTCCCCCCTTCACCCTGGGGGAGGCCTAAGCCCCTGCAGTGGGGTAAAATGGGCTGATGATGATGATGTTCCTCTTACGAGCCCCCGCCCGCCACCCACTTTCTCAGACGTCCACGGAATGCATTAACAGATCCTCCTGACGATCTCACCACCGAGGTTGAGAGTCTCAGGAATGCAGGCAGATCAGACCTTCAATCTGACATAGGTGAGCAGTACCTAGCGCCCGATATCACCTAGTTAACGTAGCAAATCTGCTCGAATGGCATATGAGCCTTGTTTGTTCACAGTCGGGCCGTCCAACTCGAAATGCCCTCCATTGCCGAGGGACCGACACGCGTCGGCCCTCATCCTTTTTTTTAATCATACGCCTACGAGACGGCGCCCTTAAGGCGCCGCCCACCAATAGGCACTAACACACCGAAGCATCCTCAATGCGTCCGGTCGTTGGTCATGCCAAACCCTATACGCTCTCCGGAGTATAGGTTGAGGAGTCGTTTAGCCGGTCGGGCTGCACCTTCTGTGCAGAAATCCCAACCCGGTCGGGCGCGCAGGTGTCTGTATGCAGATTCGGCCCTCAGTAAACAAAAAAAAAAAAAAGATGAAGATGTTACTCACAATATTAGCTTGTTTCGTTTCATCGATGTAATGTGTAGTTATTATGACCGTAGTTCTTCCGCCTTGGGTGATGTCTACCAGATGATCCCAAATGCTGGAAAAAAAAATAACGGGTCCACTTTTTTGAAAACATAAAGAACCGGCTATAAGTGCCGTAAAAAAATCATTATTAATACGGTACTTGTCACGTGACGCCAAGAGTGCATGTATACCTTCAATTACAAGTGAAAAATATATTTAATAACATTGGAGTTTCCAACCATACTGTTAAAAACAGTAGGTATTATACTTGTTTGTTTCCAGTACTATACTGTTTACTGTCTACTAAAAATAAAGTATCCAAATATCAAATACAATTGTCGTAAACTTGATGTTCTTATGTGACGTGTGTATGCTCGTATATATAACCTCTTTTCTTCATACTGTTTTTGTTCGACCTAATCATATTGTATTATTGTTATTTCTTTAAAGAAAGTTGGCAACCCTAAATAACATATTCTAACAGGAACTTAACTTACCAATACAAGTCATTTTGTCTTTTATTCTGAATTAATTTCCTAGATATTGACTACGTGACCAAGACCTAAGCCTCTCCCCCAGTCTTTGTGACCGAGCATGGTATTTTGAAGACCTTCCTTTCCCCTTTAATTTGGTCACGTAGTATAGGTACATTTGTCACGAAGTTTCGTGATTATTTGTAAATATGGGAATTTTGAATATTTATTAATAGCAACATTGCAAATTTGGTTGAAAATCATGATTTGGTTAGCAACACTTTTTTCTCCGGATGACAGCTGGGCCAATATCACGAGGTTAGTCTGCTCCTAGAAATTTATGGCCTATTAATAATTAATTACCTTTATTTGGTAGTGATAAGCACGATTGATTATCGAGCACCTAATTGTGAGTATATGATTAGTTTTTAGAGGTAACGAAACTATAAGATACGATATCCTGCTGAGCACGTGGTGCCAGCTGACGTTTACTGTGATATTTGCCGGTAATATATTGACGATATCCACAATATTAATGCGTAATACAGATTTGAATAATGTTATAGATTTAGCGAGATTTGTGTGTATGATGACGTCGGCATAGAAGCTGACTCGCGTCTTAACCTAAGAGATTGAAAGACACCTCGAGCACTTCTCAACGAATGGTTGAGAAGGTATGAGCTCTTCATAGTGGTTAAAGGGTCCACACTCTGACGTCGGCATAGAAGCTGACTCGTGTCATAACCTAAGAGAGTGAGAGATATTATAAGAGCACTTCTCAATGAATGGTTGAGAAGGCATGAGCTCTTCATAGTGGTTAAAGAGTCCACACACTGAAGTCGGCATAGAAGCTGACTCGTGTTATCACCTAAGAGAGTGAGAGATATTACAAGAGCACTTCTCAATGAATGGTTGAGAAGGTATGAGCTCTTCATAGTGGTTAAAGGATCCATAGATAGATACATATGTATATGTGTATGTGTGTGTAGATAGACACTAGAGTTTATCTTAAATAGAGGTACACAGAGATACTGATAAGCGAAGCAGATGTGAGAGAGTTTTATATACCTAGTATGATACTATCTATATTCTATTATAATCTATTGATGTGCTTTTACACTGTGTACTATGTTGTTTGTGATCACATTCTAACTAACTATAAATTGTCAATGCGGGGTCGGTGCTGGACCTTTGGGCCCGGGCCACCATTGCGTTAGGCAATGGTGTGCCCGGGCTTTATTAAATTTTTAGGTGTTCCTGAGATGGGAGAGATGAGAGCGAACTAATCAAGGTGCCTACACTGACAACGGAGATGATGCTTATAGTGTACATATGTGCTCATGCTGGATGTCGCTTAAAGGAGCTCCTCGGAAGACAATTCAAGTGGTCGATGCTACTGTATATGGTGTAGATTCTTAATGACCAATATGAGATAACTTGATTAAATAAATCAATTATCAATTTGTATTAATTCAAGTATCGTTGACCCTTGATCAGTTCAAATATAATCATATCGCGATCTTAGAAGTTACACCTCACAATACATGATGATATAACAAAAATAGACTTCGCGACAACATTCCTTAACTACAAATTAACGATTTTCGCATTTCTTGCTTAACTTGTGCTGTGAGACCTTATTTCTTGTAAAATTTCATAATTCTAGGTAAACGGGAAGTACCCTATATGTTTTAATTTACCTACTTGCGAGTGTTAAAATATGGGGCGAACAGCAATAATATAAAAATATCAACATCTGGGACACCCCACACAGCGCCATCTAGTCCCAAAGTAAGCAAGAATTATGCTTGTATTATGGGGTACTAGACAACTGATATACATACTTAAATATTCTTTGTAATATATACATAATATAGTTTTACACCCAGATACGGAACAAATTAACATGTATTGCACACAAATATTTATCCCGGGCGGGAATAGGATCCGCGCCCTACTCCAGAGTTAGGATTTCTGACCACTCGACCAATCGGTTGGTAGGTATTAAGTGCTGAAAATAACAACTGACCTTTGCCTCAGAACAGGATCGACTCCGGCAGTAGGTTCGTCTAATATGAGCAATTCTGGATCGTGTATCAACGCTGCCGCTAAAGACACTCTTCTCTGTTGACCTCCAGAAAGGTTTTTTACGGGTCTAGAACAAAAAAAATCGTAGTTGGTACTCTAATTTAAGAGCCCATGTAAGTTGTTCATCGTTGACAAGCCCTAGAGCACGATTGAACGCAGCGAACGCGTACATAAGTGTATAAGGTAATTTTCCAAATTTTATTACAAACAAATTTACAAACTAAAATTAATATAAAAATTTTATTTGGGATATATCACCCCAAATTTTAATTATTTTAGGTATTCTTGTTATTTTTATTAAATTGTGACGCGTAGACGACGATTTTGCGCACGACTTTTTTGCGTTTATTCAGCATGGAACCATTTTAGCACAATTTGTCGTACACTTACTAATATACTATATGCCTCGTACGTATGATTTTACTGTGATTGGTATTCGTTACCAGTTCGTTAAAAAAAAGCATTGAAAAATCTGATATTTTATGCTTACCCAAAAACATATGTTTGAATTTACTTTTTACTTATTTATATTATGTTGTTATCGAAATAAAATTTCATAGACGTACTAAATGAATAGGTGATGGATGATTGTGTATTAAAAAAATATCGAATATTTTAATGGTTATTAAGAAATTCGACCTGAAAAAATGGTGTTTTTTTAGTTTTCCAATCGCGAAATATATAATATATAGATGGGACTTCCCACACAGCGCCATCTAGTCCCAAAGTAAGCAAGTATTATGCTTGTGTTATGGGTTGCTAGACAACTGATATACCTACATACTTAAATATTCTTTATAATATATACATGTATAAATATTTTTGCAAAGACACGATATACATATAACAACCAGACCCGGTACCAGTATCAATATTCATCATATAAATACTGACCATATAAACCCGGGACCTCCAGCTTCGTAGGCAGAGACGCTACCCACTAGGCTAAGCGGTCGTCAATAGTTCGCCTTACTAGATTCGATATTTATTTAAATTAGATCGCCTTAATAGGAACAAAAACAAACAAATATTGTTAAGACTGTAGAGTTATGTGACGATGCGGACCAAGCAACTTTTGTGATGCAGCTTCCATCGACAAAATTTTGTTAACGCATTATATCGTGCCGAAACGAGATAGCTTTATATGTCACACATATAGCTATCTCGTTTCGGCACGAGATAATGCGTCGATAGAGGCGTGCATGTTAGTTAGCCCGACAGGTACAGCCTGACAAAATTATCTGTGCGTGTGACGCAGGCGCTAGTGGCGCTAGTGGCTATACAACCGTAATGACATTACAACATGGCGTAAATAGTTCCATTTTTCTCCGCAAGCACAGTTATGTTTATCGGGTTGTAATAATATCAATATTTCTATATCGTTAATGATCGTTAAATATTTCGTGCACCACATAGGAAAAACATTGAATTGATATATGCAAACAAAGAAAGAAGGAAATGAAACCAACAGATAATTTAAAAAAAATCTAGGATGCATTGGCATGTTAATCGTATTATTCCTACTTTTATATATCTATATATAATTGATCAGTTTTTTACTTGCTCGGACTCGGTAGCTGAAGTAGCTTGATTAAAAAGTCGATTCTCTCTTCAACTTCTCTTGTAGTCATGCCAGCTATCCACCCGAAATATATCATGGTTTCTTTTATGCTGAACTCACCAAACAGCGCCACTTCCTGGAAGCAAAAACAAAATCGTCAAGTGCGATTTGGATTCATACGCCCACGCTCGCTGAGGGAAACGATAAGAAACCAACCAAAGGCGGGACATACGTATCTGTGCATTGATTTGTTTCTACACACTGAACTATGAATGTAGCACTAGAGGGCGCACGCTTGCTATCAACCACTCAAAGCGAACAAATTTTGTCAATATTAATTTAATTTTTCTTTTGGGTATTCGCTTTTCATGTGGATGGTGTGGATGGATTACGTGAGGAAGAAAATGTATGTGAAAGGTGTGTGTACAGAGATGACGACTAACAGAGAAGAATGGAAGAAGAACACATGTTGTGCCGACCCCACTTAGAGTGGGATAATGGCAGGAGGATGATGATAAGGATGATGATATTCGCTTTTAATTCAATAGTATGTAACTAGGTGTAACGGGTAATACGCAAAGGCAAAACACAAACGTCTCACACGTTCCACCCGTCTCGCTTTCTCATCATATGGCTCAAATGTGATAACTTTGTTTCCCTAACTAAACGGCAGCATTACTCTTCTATTGAACTTATTGAAAGCTCGGTGTTTCTACATTGTTTCCATGTCGAAATCGTTTTATGTTAGCATACTTGACCCGCTGGCGGACCCCGCACTACGTCATTTGTATCAACCTGCGAAGAAACGCGCCTATCTCTGATCAGTGATATACTGTTTTTAGTCAAGCAATGTTGGTGAAAAGACTATGATGACATGCACGCAACCATTCCCCTCCTCTTTACAGATTGTATGCGCCCTTAATGAAACTTTGCTGTAGATCACACTGATTTCTTAAAGACCTTGAAACGATAATCTAACATGACAATGGCAAGGTCTTGTTTAGGCGTCTTCGGTTAGGTTGAGACTCAGACTCTGTACCAATTACTAGGCACTTATGAACATCTCCTGGCATATATTTTTAAAGTTGTGTTCTCTGCTATTTCTTTCTATATTTTTTGTTATATTTTGTATAATTCTTGATGTTGTGGTTTGATGAGTGTTTATATAAAAATTCCATATCAGCTCATTATGCCCACTGAAGGGGCTCAAGCCTTCCCTCGGAATGAGTGTGTGTAGAGTTTAATCCACCACGCTGCTTCAGTGTGGTTTGGCGGATTTTATCGACTGCCAGCTGGTGATGACAACCGGGACCGACAGGTTGCTCTCATAAGCACAGGTACAGAGTCAGTGATAGTTATGTACATAAGTTAGAACAAACGCATTGTCACATGCCCTAGGATTCGAACCACAGTCATGGTCTTCAAGAAGCGGACTTGCTACCACTCGGCTATTATGACACACGGCTGATCCAGTTGCCGGACGAATAATATATCACCCAAGTATTGGACGAACGGATGAACAATATGCTTCTAAAGCATATGGACAATGGAACAATGGAAACATATATTATTCATCCGGTTACCAGATTAATAGACATTTGAGTATTCTATAAAAACAATTTAATAAAAAAAAAATTAGGTTAAAATAAACTTAGCAAAATAACAATATTTTAATGAAACTGACTACTAAAATGACTATGTACATATCAAAAATGTCAAATTGCTTCAAAAGTAAAAAACAATTAATTTCATTGATAAAGAAATGCACCAGATATATAAATTATAGCGACCGCCCGCAGCTTCGCTTGCGTAGACTACAAATTCCTGTTATAGGTACTATTAACGTTCGAGATGGTTTATACGTACTTTTTGCTGGAACCAATTTTGGTCACACCCATTCAAACTTTCAATCTTCATTCCTCTTCCACCCTTTAAAAAACCGATACAATTTTTCATCTCCCGTTTCCCACTCTTAAAATGTGAAAATCTAAAAATCCTAAAATACGTCATTATTTAAGTCCGTCCATTCCCATCCTTAAGTTTGAAATTTCTAAAAAAGCCTTTCTTAACTTTATAATGCTCAAGTTATAAAATAAACTTATGTTCCAAATTTAAGCTTCCTAGACTTAGTACTTTCGGCTATACCTCAGACAGATAGACAGACAGACAAACACAAAAAGTAGCTTATGACACTCTTGACAACCTTCTTTCACATCTGCAAAGTTTCATTAAAATCTGTTCAGCCGTATTGGAAATTAGCTCGAATAGATAAAATTGAATTGAGTAGACGTACAGACAAACAGACGGACAAAAAGTAGCTAATGTCAAATATCTTGACAACCTTCTTTCCCGTCTGCAAAGTTTCCTTAAAATCTGTTTAGCCGTTTTGGAGATTAGCTCAAATAGACAGATACACATACAGACAGACAGACGGACAAAAAGCAACATTTGTTAGTTTTAACGACCTTCTTTTCATATTCATTGATGTTTCATTTAAATAGGTTTAGACATATGGACGTACAGATAGACATACAAAAAGTTCTGTATGTCACATATATGGAAAGGGTGTAGTCAAAAGATTACATCCTGTTATATGCGTAAAGTTTCATCAAAATCGGTTAAGCCGTTTTGGCCGAAGCCGATTTGCTCGAATAGACAGACAGTTCGTTTTCATGTAGGTATATAGCCTATAACTCTCCGCTAGAATCAGGCTATCAAAGGCAAAAAGAATTTTTCAAATCCGACTGGTAGTTTCAGAGATTAACAAATTCAAACAAACAAACGA